>CM042154.1:62411654-62444154 GCA_023376005.1 Doryteuthis pealeii
CGTTGCTAGTCTTCAATAAAGAAGACTGTGTATTTGTGCGTGCGTACCCGCATGTGCATATGTGTGCGTGCAAGAGCACGTGTGTTGTTCCTTGGTTCTTAGGTTTAATGGCATATCAAACCTTATCGGTTATTTAATACTTTCTTTTTTTTTAAATATATGATTAATAATATTTAACAGAGCTTAACACCTGTACCCAAGCTATGGTTAGCGGAATGAGAACAGGATACCCCCTTGGATTGAATAAAGGGTTGGATTCAAAGTTCCGTTATGGCTAGCGATTACGACAAGAAGGTTCCCGAGTTCGAGAAGGCTCGCGAGTCCGAAAGAAATACCTGAAGAAGGCCGGAGGACACACTGGCCGAAACGTTGTACAGATAACAATAAAGATGAGGACAATAGTCCGAATAATCCAAATCTTATTATAATGGAGATTGTGGGTTTGTCTGTCTGTAACCGAAACTATATTACTATACAAGTCACAATTCCCTTTCTATTTACATCACATTCTCAATGATTCTATTTTTTTTATTTAAACCTCAATTATTAATAAAATTGTTTTACATTATTAATACAGTTGACTATATCTACGTACTAATAACATGCAATTGTATTTAAATATACAACATAATAGCGGATAACAGTGTGAATGGGAAGGCTAATTTGCATATTGATCTTAAAAATTTGATTTTAATAAATGTATGCTTAGTATCATTGATTTCTAATTGTTTGGTTTTATCTTATTGAATATGAGCAAAAATCTCGGGGAGAAATCTTAAAAGAAATCCATTAACAAGAAGAAATAACTGTAATATTATTCTTTACTTCCCTTTTAACTAAATAGTTAAATTAGGAAAACTTACCAATGAAAGACGGGAGCAATGGAAAATGATGGAAGAGTTAGTTTCAAAGTTGTTCTATTTTTCAATCATACCCCCTCTGTTCAAATCTTTTTATCTGCATTCTTATTCAATTTCATTAGCCTTTCTAATTTAATATGATATTTTATGATATTAAAACTTAAATAATTGCACCCGGAGGGTGCATATATTTGCTAGTAATAATAATATATGATTTGTTTAAGAAATAATTTTGATTAACCTCAAGTGTATTAATAAATTGGTAGCGAGGGAAGTTATCCGCACGCTTGTTTTATTGAAACCGAGCTCATCCTGCTGATTTCATAGGCGATATGAAGTTTTTAGTGTTTTCCTCTTTGTCCATATGTTGAAATTGCTGTTACTGGCCGTGCTAATTAGTATTTCTTTGCTCTTTTAGTGCATTCTCCGAGTCCTCAAATTGTCGTATCTACGCAATTCTCAATGACGATGAGTCCTCTTCCCCTTCGTTTCTTGACACATGTCATCTTTCGAGTATAATACTATTTATCATTATAGTTTTTCTTTATATACCACGCACCGAAAAAAAAAACATTGCAATATATATATATATATATATACTAAATGGATTCTAAAATTACAAACTCACATGAGCGAACTTAACGCTGACATCGGAATATTCCGTTATTATAAATATTTTACAGACGCTGCCGCTGTCAATAATAACAAAGACAAAAGATCCGTTGAACAGCAAACATTCATTTGAAAAAGGGTATCTAACGAACCCGAAAATTTATAACAAATAATAATAAAAAAAATAAGTGAATCCAATACTCCATAACATCAGTTCATTCATTTATTTTTAGATGCTTCGTAATAACGACCAACTTAAAACACACACACACACACACACACACACACACATATATATATATATATATATATAAATATATTTAGATATATATATATAAAAAGGCTCAAAATATTTCGTAATATATAGAGCATTTATAGTTGTAGAAAAATGTTTCTCTCTCTCGGTGTTTATATATATATATATATATATATATATATATATATATATATATATATATATATATATATATATATATATATATATAATATATATATATATATATATATATATATATATATATATACTACCAATTATACGGTCTCTAAAATATTTAGAAATTACAGAAACATTAACTTTTGTTTTTGTCAATTATGTTTGCATCATTTAAAGATTTGAACATCTATCTATTTTTTACATAATAGATGCATTTTTGTAGCTGCTGTGGTAGTTTTTGTATGCCCATGTCATGCCAGCTTGCCACAATGTCATTGATGAAGCGTTGAACCACGTAGTCGTTGCAAACTCCCCACATCACTTGTAGAGGTTTTTGATATCCAAGCACGGCTATACAATGACGTTAATCGACAATGAATTTCAGTCAGTTTAATGCTTTTTGCGTTTAAAAACCGAATAACCGTGCGGACTTGACTCGAGCTCCATCAGAAACGACTACAAAGCCAAGACCGGGTGTGTCAGTGGGGCACGCGCAGGCGCAAGCGTATGTACACAACAGTGCCGCTTTAACGTTTCCGGTGTAGTGTCGTTAGTAATCAATCGTAGAGACTTCAATTCCTCTTAAAAATAATGATATAGAAATTGTGCATACTAAATGATCTCAAATGATATCGTTATGTATCAGAACCAAGGTTAAACCAATACATATTTCCACACCTTATATATATATATATATATATATATATTATATATATATATATATATATGTGTGTGTGTGTGTGTGTGTGTGTGTAGTAAGTCGTCGGGTAGCCTAATGTCGGTATCAGCCAGACAGCGAGGTAGTCTATCCCTTTTTTACAACTGCTAGACCAAGGATATTATTTTAGCATCTGAGGTGGGGCGCCACACCTACCATCAGTTCCTCAATTTACCGCACAGATCTCTGTGCTACTCATACGCTGAGTTGGCGAGGGCCGTTATCGAACCAAGAACCTTGTGATTCCTGGAGGTAAACAATATGTATGCATATATATATATATATTATATATATATATATATAACTTGATAATGGGTATCATCAACAATATATACACACACATATATATATATATATATATATATATATATATATATATACACATATATATATATATGTTGTGTCTGTGTGTGTGTGTGTGTGTATTGCTGAGGATAACTACTATCAAGTTATTCTTTAAAAAATTCTGGCTTACAGATCCGTGATATTTCCTGCCTGCTGATTAACTCTTCCAAAACCGAAAAAAAAAGTAAAGAAAAAATTGATACAAATTTAATTACAGCTTCTTGATAATCTATGCTTCTCTTCTTGCACATATCTCAACCAAATATCACGTATGCACAAAATTTACGCTAAATGGTAAATGTAAGATATTTATGTTATTACCAGGGAAAATTTGCTTTGCCATTTATCGGTGGTATTGGAATTCTAAGTGGTCTAGTCGAGTCTCCACTCACCAAAAACGAATATTATCATTAGCATATCCGTAGTATTTGGAGTATTGAGATTATTGTCCTCATCTTTATTGTTATCTGTACAACGTTTCGGCCGATGTGCTCTCCGGCCTTCTTCAGGTATTTCTTGTTGGACTTCGGGAACCTTCTCAGTATCGGGATCCATCGTTACGAACTCGCAAACCTTCTTGCTGTAATCGGGAGCCTTCACGGAATTTTGAACCCAACTCTTTATTCAATCGACGTGGGTATCCTTTTCTCATTCCAATAACCATAGCTGGTGTACGGGTGTTCAACTATGTTAATCATTATCATATGTTACTGTCGTCCTTGACCAGGATTGAACCTGCAGCCTAGAGATAATTGGCAATAATCCAGAATACTCAAAATACTACTAATTGTCAAGCCTCATCTAAAAAATTCAGAGATATAGCATATCCGTGATATACTAACACGAAAAAAAAAAATGGAACGAAAGACAGGATAGTCTCATTTAAGAACATTCATTATGTTATATGTACAATAAACATTCACATGGCATCATGGGATTAGTTGGTTGTTTTGTTTAATTGCATATCAACTTTTGTGGGTTATTTAATGCTAAATGTTGTTTTTCTATATGTGATTTTGAAACGAATAATTTGTAAGAAAATGTATGTTTGGTTTAGTTTTATAAATTTGTATAAATAATTTTTATTAACTTCATGTGTATAGATGAATTGGTAGAATTAATAAACTGCTATTTGACCCTCAGGCACCGCCTTTTAGCACGCATATGATAAATAGAATTAGATATTTGCCATATGATCAATTTTAAGAATACGCTCGGGACAATTATATAGTTGATAAGGCTTTACATGGTTAGCTAATTTTTCGGGTCGGGCCTCTCGGACCACTCCTATAGCCCAAGTAAAAACCGAAGTAGAGTGCTAACTGTTACAAGACCTCTTAATGACCGCTCAGCCACAATAATCCTGTTCCCAGAGATTACAGGTTACCTCCCACAACCAACAGAGGGCCACATTGGAAGGGAGGGGTTATTTTTTACCCATCGTCAGAGGTGCAGTCGGCGTACTCTATAGACCCAGCCGACAGGGTGGGTAAAATTTTGATAGGGTGAACAAAATTATAAGGGGTTTCACAGGGGTGACTTTACTAGTTTTCATTTATAACTTCCTTTAATCAGTACCATATAGAAATAGTTTACTGATATCGACTCTTGTAAGGTGGTGGATGGTGGAGCTGGGAAACTGTGTGGAAGTTTTCGTTACTTTTTATGACTTTTTAATATCCTTTTTTTTTCATAAAGTGAGAGATGCAAGTTTTCTGTCTATTGATGTAGGCACTAGCCCAGCAGGAGACAAACATCATAGCGTTCTCTAACCAAATAGTGGCAAACCGAATCTCTTAGAACTAAACCCACACCCCAACCCTACGTTACCGACAAGGGCCGGACATTACAATAACACGATCAGATGAAGTTTAGAGGCAATGAAATCAACCACGGTGGAAGGGTCCGGAAAGATGCCTCCAATGAAACTATTTCAAATTTGGGAGACTGTCATTTCCTATTGGGTAGACGACTGCAGAGCGATCGTTAACGAATGAATTTCAATAGACTTGTGCTCGTGCCGCGACATCGATCTTCAATTGGTGCTGATAATATGTTGATCAGTGCCAGGAAAATTCCAGGGTGGGTCAAAAGTTTTGGTAACGTGAGACACAATTCCGAATTCATAAAGGTGTCGAACCACACTAGACTGTGTATAAATACAATAAGGTGATCTGCCCCGGTGTCTAGGCTGAACAAGGAGATCTGCCCTTGACCAGGATACAGTATAAATACAACCGGCCATTTGACGTCTGAATCACGACTTTCGTACTTCATAGACTGAAAGATACCGAGCTCGCCTGATATTCTCCGAGAGCTACTCAACGGATGTACCTCTATAGTTGAAATACAACTTCGGAATCCACACTTTTAGAATCACCTGATCGTCGTTGTTCTTGCAACTCGAGCAAAATTTCTTGTACCATCTGGTGCCATACTGAGTAATTACGCTTACTTTGTATATTATATATATATATATATATATATATATATATATATATATATATATATATATCTTATTATAATGGAGATTGTGTGTTTTTCTGTCTGTAACCGAAACTATATTACTACTCAAGTCACAATTCCCTTTGTTATTTTCGTCACATTCTCCATGATTTTATTTATATTTAAACCTCAATCATTAATAAAATTGCTTCACCTTTTTATCAGTGTTGTCCATATCTACATACAAATAACATGCAATTGTATTTACATATACAAAAAAATAGTGGTTTACAGTGTGAATGGGAAGGCTAATTTGCATATTGATATTAAAAATGTGATTTTATTAAATATGTGCTTAGTATTATTGATTTCTAATTGTTTGGTTTTATTTTAATGAATATAAGCAAAAATCTCTTTAATGAATCTTAAATGAAATCCATTAACAAGAAAAAATAACTGTCATTTTATTCTTTATTTCCTAATTTAACTAAATAGTTAAATAAGTAAAATTCAGCAATGAAAGACGGGAGTGATGGAAGAGTAAGTTTCATTTTTATTTTTCTATTATACCCCCACTCTGTTACATATCTTTTTATCTGCCTTCTTATTAGACTTTCTAATTTAATACGATATTTCATTACATTAAAACTTAAATACTTGCACCCGGAGGGTGCATATATTTGCTAGTATATATAAAATGTGAAATAAAATTGGAACTTAATCCGACAGTGTAAATATGATATATTGAAAAAACAAAGGATGTATGGGCTCATCAGGAGAGAATGTGCAAACCGTTTCGGGGACTTTCTCTCTACAGTTTATATAGCAACACCGGCCCTCCTCACTGATGATGTGAGGACCCAAGTAATATTTGCATCGACCGCATGTGGATCGGTCTTCAACAAAAATCAGACGGGAAGAAATGACCGTTAGCAAAAACAGAACGCTGCTTGTCAAAAGTTGGAATTATTCAAAAGAGAAAATGCGCTGTCCGTATTAAAAATAAAATAAATTTTATTTAAAAATAAAATGAATTTTATTTTTAATTTTAAAAAATCAGAAGCATTATAGTAAATAAGACTCAAAAGAGCCTGATGTAGAATTATTTAAAAAAATGTATAATTATATAAAAAGTATATAATAAAATATAAAAATTGTTCATAATACAATCCAACTGTTAAATAAGTAGCCCACAAGTATAGGTAAATCAGTAGTGTTTATGGATAAATATTATATATACATATAACTTTCAAAGAAAGAAAATAAATATTATATATATATATATAAATATAATATTATAATATATAAATATATAAATATTATATATATATATAACTTTCAAAGAAAGAAAATAAATATTATATATATATAAACTTAAATATTATATATATATATAACTATAAGAAAATAAATATTATATATATATATAACTTTCAAAGAAAGAAATAAATATATATATATATATATATATAACTTAAATATTATATATATATATATATAAGAAAAAATAAATATTATATAATATATAACTTTCAAAGAAAAAAACTTAACAAACCGTCATTCCGTATATTTTATTTCGACCAGAAACTCAAAAGATTTTAGGATTCACTGAAAATAGAAGTTATATAACCAGAATATTCACAAAATGTATGTGAGATAGCAAGTATAAAGTTAAAATTCTAAGTCTAAGAAAACGATACAATGTAATCCTAGTTTCCCGTTCAACTGACTTCCTCAAAAACAAATAAATAAGAAAATATAACATTATAAAAATACATATACATAAGTAAATCAAAAAAACATCTTCAAGTTAATTTACGTTAGAATTTAATATATAAATTTAATATGAAATATCTAATATGAAATAAAAATATAAAAAATAAAGATTGAAAAAATAAAAATATAAAAAAGTAAAACGATTAATGTAATTACTATTTAATCACGAATAAAAAAAATAATAATAACAATAATAACAATAATAACAACAACAATAACAACAATAATAATAATGAAATTATATTATCATTATTATAACAATTTTAATAATTATATCACATCAATTAAAATTAATAATACTATTATCTTATTATTAATACTGTCAGAGAAATTAGCTATTATCCTTATCAATAATTACCATGAATTGAATTCGTACTATAACTATAATATTATTAAAATTATAGTAGAGAATCTCTTATTTATTTATTTAAAAAAACATCAATGTAATTATAACATAATCAAAGCACACAAATTATAGAAATATTAGATTATTATTATTATTATTATTATTATTATTATTATTATTATTATGTAATTACTACCGTAATTATCATCACTATTATTCCCACTATTATTATCATTATTCCCATTAATCTTTATTGTAGTATTCTTATCAAATTTTAATATTACTAGAATATTAAATCATTATAATCATTTTCATTCATAGTCTTCATCCATTCATCAAATTATTCTCATTAATATTTTTGATACTAAGTACAATCATATCTTAAGAAATAATTGATAACAATAGTACATACTATAATATCAATCATTAATCATATCATAATATCAATCATTATTATTATCAAAAATTACCAAAATACCATAATTATTACAATTATTATTATTATTTAAAAACATTTCTCAAATCCTTCTAAAATTATAATCAAATTACTTATTTTAAAGTTTGTAATAAGTTAATATCTATGAGTATCTCAATAATACATATAGGAAGAAGGAAAAGGTAGCTAATATAGTTATATTCAATACTATCTATTTTATCACTAACCTTAGATATAGTCCAATGTATCACTATTATTCCCACTATTATTATTATTAAGAGTTTTTCACACCAGCATTAGCTGATGGTATTTCACTGGAGTCTGAGTGACAACAAGTCTCCTCGGGTCTCCAGGACTCTTCTGAGTATTCTGGCTGATTGCAGCATTGTAGTATTCTGGATGGTCCCAATTCTTCCTCAGATTTTCAGATCCTCCAGTCTTTTCCCAATTTTTTTGGGAACGTTTCAGGTGCACCAAGAATTGGTATCACTTTCACCTTCATATTCCACAGATATTTCAATTCTCTGGCAAGGTCCATGTATTTGTCCGTCTTTTCGTCTTCTTCTTCTTCTTCTTCTTCTTCTTCTTCTTCTTCTTCTTCTTCTTCTTATTATTATTATTATTATTATTATTATTATTATTATTATTATTATTATTATTATTATTATTATTATTATTATTTACTCCTTTTGAGTTTTCACATCAGTGTTAGCTGATGGTCTTTCACTGGAGTCTGAGTGACAGCAAGTCTTCTCAGGTCTCCAGGATTCTTCTGAGTATTCTGGCAGATTGCAGCAGTGCAGTGTTCTCAATGGTTTCAATCCTTCCTCTGATATCCAAACTTTCCAAACCCTTTTCTAATCCTTTTGGGACTGTTCCAAGTGCACCAACCACAATTGGTATCACTCTCACTTTCATATTCCATAACTTTTTCAGTTCTCTGGCAAGGTCTAGATATTTGTCCATTTTTTCATTTTCCTTTAACTTCACCCTGTGATCTGCTGGCACTGCAAAATCCACCAGTTGACAAGTTCTTTCCTTTTTGTTTATCAACACTAGGTCTGGCCTTCTTGCTGGGATAAGGTGATCCGTTTTTATCTCAAAGTCCCAGAGAATTTTGTGCGTTTCGTTCTCAAGAACAGATTCTGGTTTATACATATACCATTTTGTTGTGTGATCAAAATTTAATTTTTTGCATAATTCCCAGTGGATCACCTTCCCAACCCAGTCGTGTCTAGTTTTGTATTCTCGTTGTGCTAGTTTGCTACGAAATTCAAACATATACATATGTGTGTGTGTGTGTGTGTGTGTGTGTGTGTGTGTGTGTGTGTGTGTTTTGTGTGTGATGTACTCTAAATGACTGGTTGTAAGGGATGATTCTATTTGGGATCTTCAAAATCTCACTGTATAACCATATTGTATGTATGTTACGTTATTGGGGGCTTGGATAATTAAGGTTCACAAAAGAATCAGTTTTAGTAAAAATAGATTATGGGGGGGGCGGCGGAGAAGGAAATAAATATTTTCAAAGAAAGAATCTATTTGAAATGCAGTTTTATTTAAATTGTTTGTTGAAATTCCATTTCAGAGAAAATATCAGATTGGATATTTTCAGGAGAATTATAAACCTTCTTGAGAAGAATGTTGGATTGTTTGCCTAAATTCCCATGAATATATAAGTTTGACATAAGGCCATAAATTTGGACCCACTCTCAAGAGTCGAATAACCGAGCTTGCTAACGATTTCAACACATAACTTGCACAGCGTTAAAGATAAGTTACATCCTGTATCTGATTCTAAATGTCGCAATTGTGCAGCTGCTGGTAGGCTCAAATTTCTATGCAACTGGCTTTAAATTGTGCAAGTCAATACAGTGCTGACGACTGTGTGTGTGCAGCCCTCATGTAATTTTATCATTTCAGTGCCATGTGGGACTAGAGTCGAACTTCAAACGTTACGCTGTATGGGAATATAGTTGAATTTCAAACACCATGCCGCGTGTATGTACCGTCGAAATCCTAAAATCATGTTGTCTGTGATTCTAGTCGAAATTCAGACGTCACGTTGTGTGCAAATATAGTTGAATTTATAAAACCGTGCTTTATGCGACTAGCGTCGAATTCCTTTAAGAATGCCTTGTGCCACTAAAGTCGAAATTCAGTCGAAAGTGAATATAGTAGAATTTTTAAAACTGACTAGCGTCTAAATCCTAAATTCCTATTTCTCTGAATTCTTAGATGAGGCTTGATAATTTCTATTATTCGGACTATTGTCCTCATCTTTATTGTTATCTGTACAGCGTTTCGACCGATGTACCCTCCAGCCTTCGGTTGGTATTTCTGGTCCGACTCGGCAGACTTCTCGAACTTGGAAACCTTCTTTTCAAGCTCGGGAACCTTCTTTTCGTAATCGGGAGCCATCACTGAATTTTGAACCCAACCTTCTATTCAATCTACGGGTATATCCTGTTCTCATTCCGCTAACTAGCAGGGTACAAGTGTTAAGCAGTGTTAATTATTGTTCTATGTTACAGTCGCCCTTGACCAGGATTGAAACTGCAGCCTAGGGATAACTGTAACATAGAACTGTCTTAACACAACACCTTTATCCACTACGCTATGTGTCCAATTTTCCTAAAATCCTGCTGTGTGCGACTCTAGTCGAATCCTTAACCCCTAAGTTGATACTAATCTGTATTTTCAATTTCACTGGTGAATTCTGTAGGAAAAGATTATTTGATTGATTGATTTTAATGACATGCCAACCCGTCAATATAGCTAGTTCCTCCCTGTCGGTTGGGGCTATAGAATGTACCAAATGCACCTCTGCGTAGGGGTAAGATTCCAACTCAACCAATTGGGTCAACTGTTGGCCGTGGGTGGTGACCCTTAATGCCTGAGTACAGGATTGTG
The DNA here is from genome assembly GCA_023376005.1 of Doryteuthis pealeii. Lineage (NCBI taxonomy): Eukaryota > Metazoa > Mollusca > Cephalopoda > Myopsida > Loliginidae > Doryteuthis > Doryteuthis pealeii. The sequence goes on from CM042154.1 coordinate 62,422,539, forward strand.
GTAACTAAGCGGTGTGTGACCCGGGCACTAAGTAGTCCGTGGCATGCAACACTCCACTTCGGTCCTTAATTAGACTAGATTGGCATTTTGGAGGAGTCCGAACCGATCAATCTGCTGGTAATGTCAAGCCCTAGTGCCTGTATCTTCTTATTATAATGGTTATTGTGTGTTTTTCTGTCTGTAACCGAAACTATATTACTAATCGAGTCACAATTAACAGAGTTATTTACATCACATTCTCCATGATTTTATTTATATTTAATTTGAACCTCAATTATTAATAAAATTTCTTTTTTAATAGTGTTGTCCATATCTACAGACAATAACATGCAATTGTATTTATATATACAAAAAATAGCGGTTTGCAGTGTGAATGCTAATTTGCATATTGATATTAAAAATGTGATTTTAATAAATACGTGCTTAGTATTATTGATTTCTAACTGTTTGGTTTTATTTTAATGAATATAAGCAAAAATCTCTTCCATGAATCTTAAATGAAATCCATTAATAAGAAAAAATAACTGACATTTTATTCTTTATTTCCTAATTTAACTAAATAGTTAAATAAGTAAAATTCAGCAATGAAAGACGGGAGTGATGGAAGAGTAAGTTTCATTTCTATTTTTCTATTATACCCCCACTCTGTTACATATCTTTTTGTCTGCCTCTAATTTAATACGATATTTCATTACATTAAAACTTAAATACTTGCACCCGGAGGGTACATATATTTGCTAGTAATTGTAACGACTGTATTTAATTTGAACTTATGGCAGACATCCAACGATTTTATCATAGAGGTGCTAGAAGTCAGTGGCTGAAGGTCAATCTCCAGTTTATTAATATATATGAAGATGTTTATTCTAATTAATGTATACACATGAAGATAGAAAATTTATTTCTAATCCATCCGCACGCCCGCACACCCGCAGACCAGAGCGAGATTATCATACGTATATATGTTAAAGCTATATCTATATCCATCTCTCTCTCTCCCTCTCTCCCCCCTCTCTCTCTCTCTCTCTATATATATATATATATATATATATATATATATATATATATATATATATGAGGGTCAAGCAAAATGACGGTTTGTTAAGTTTTTCTATCTTATTGAATGTATAAATATTGCTCTGTATAAAATTAATTATTCAGTTATTATGTGCTGAGCTCTCTTAGGGATTTGTAAATATATTTTTTTCTTTCTTATTAAAAGTATAAAGACTTCTCTGTATATAACTAATTTTTTATTCATTATTTTTTAGCTTTCATAGGTATTTGTAAAAATACTTGTATAAATCTGATACATGAGAATGTATTGTGGATGTACAGGATATATTGATGATCACAAATAGAATTATCCCCTATATACCAGACAGTTGGATACTTTTACCTTTATATATATATACATACACACACACACACACACACACACACACACATATATATATATATATATATATATATATATAATATATATATATCAGTTAAGAGTAAGGAAATGTATCCGATTGTATAAGTATAGATAAAAGGATATGAAAACACACAATGCTGTTAAAATGAAAATATTTTATATCATATTCATAGCTAAGATATACATTATGTCGTTGACCGAGAAACGCGTAGCGGATGTGCTAATGAGGATACGATCGCATGACTTGTACGCTTTTTGGAACATCAATGTTTTCGTTTGAATTCAAACTATTTTCAGCTCCTCTCTCGATGAGTCCGGATTAAAAACAAGCTCTGAAGATGATTTTTATAAATCGAAATATTGTTCAATATTAGCTATGAATATGATATAAAATATTTTCATTTCAACAGAATTGTGTGTTTTCATATCCTTTTATCTCTCTCTCTTCTCTCTCTCTCTCTCTCTCTCTCTCTCTCTCTCACACACACACACACACACACACATATATATATATATATATATATATATATATATATATATATATATATATATATACTCATGTGTGTGTGTGTGTGTGTGTGTGTGTGTGAAAAGCCTGGCTTCTTGGCCAATAAAACGTTAATAAATAAAAATTAAAATGCAAAATATAAAAAATAAGAAATAAATCAATATAAAAATAAATAAATAAAATAATTAAATAAAAGTTTGGTTTATTGTAATTTTTTTTATTGTTTTCTTCTTTTTTTATGCTAATTTTGTAATATTTTGTAATCCTTTTGACGATTGTTGGGAATAAAATGTTATTTGCACTAAACCCTGGTAGTCAGAATCATCCTAATGATCCGTTAGGAGAAACCTAGCTAGATTTTCTCTGACTCATTAGGCTTATTATATATATATATATATATATATATATATATATATATATATATATATATTGAGGAAGATGGACATAAATCTGTCTCTATGTAGAAATAAAATATGAAAAACAAAATACTTGCCAACATTTTCGTCCATACGACCATCTCAAAAGGTATAAAGGTTTTTTAAAGGTTGTTTAATGTTTCATCTAGAGAGTTAATTTTTTCGTGAAATAATAAAACGAAAAAACGATTTTTTTCGTTCTTAATTAAAAAAAAGATAAGAAAAGAACGTTTCGCTCGTAATTCAATTCCAACGTATATCAAATCATTTTCCACATTGAACGAAGATGAGTAAAAAAGTAATGCCCTTTTCTTTATTTCATGTGAAGCTTTTTATAAAACTAATGCCTACATTGAGACCCTAACGAGGCTTAAAGCAAGAATCCGACGAGTAAGATCCAACTTGCCAATCAATAATGTCCTCCTTCTGCATAACAATTCTCGACCATACACAAGCATTAGAACAAGGGAGAAATTTCCCCATTCGGGTGGACAACTTTACTACTTCCTCCATACTCACTAGATTTAGAGCCTTCAGACTCTCATCTCTCCGGCCCCGTGAAAGAGAGTTTGGAGGTAAATATTATTCCAGCAACGAGGAAGTGCAATCTGTGGAAAAAGTGTCTCAAAGAACAGTCAACAGAATTTTATGGGGCAGGTATACATGCTTTCATTCGGAGGTGGTACATTGCTTTTGAGAGAAACGGTGACTATGTGGAGATGTAAAGATGTGATTCATAGAGGACCAGCTTCATTTTGATGTATGATACATGTGCCTATGGTGGTTATAAGTAAGTAAAGTCGTCGGGGTAGCCTAAAGTCGGTATCAGCCAATCAGCGAGGGAGTCTAGCCTTTTTCACTAGCGCTAGACCGAGGAAATTGTTTTCATGTCTGAGGTGGAGCACCACACCTACCATCAGCTCCTTACTTTACCGCACAGATCCCTGTGCTACTCATACGCTGTGTTGGCGAGGGCCGGTATCGAACTAGGAACCTTGTGGTTTCTAGCTGAACGCTCTACCGTCTGAGCTAAACCGGCACTGCTGTCCTTAAAATGGAATTACATTTTGACTCACCATCGTATATTCAAAAACTGAAATGACATTAATCCATCCCCACCGAAAAAAAAATCCTTCTAATTTTTTTAATTAGATAGCAATATTCTATAAAAAAGCAATATATTCTAGCAATATAATCTATAAAAAACAGCAATATATTCTATAAAAAACAGCAATATATTCTATTAAAAATAGCAATATATTCATAAAAAATAGCAATATATTCTATAAAAAATAGCAATAATTCTATAAAAAGCAATATATTCTATAAAAAGCAGCAATATATTCTATAAAATAGCAATATATCTATAAAAAACAGCAATATATATCTATAAAAATAGCAATATATCTATAAAAAAAGCAATATATTCTATAAAAATAGCAATATATTCTATAAAAAACAGCAATATATTCTATAAAAATATATTCTATAAAAATAGCAATATATTCTATAAAAAAGCAATATATCTATAAAAAAGCAATATATTCTATAAAAATAGCAATATATTCTATAAAAATATATTCTATAAAAATAGCAATATATTCTATAAAAAATAGCAATTTATTCTATAAAAAATAGCAATATATTCTATAAAAAGCAATATATTCTATAAAAAATAGCAATATATTCTATAAAAAAGCAATTTATTCTATAAAAATAGCAATATATTCTATAAAAACAGCAATATTCTATAAAAATAGCAATATATTCTATAAAATATATTCTATAAAAAATAGCAATATATTCTATAAAAATATAAAAAAATAGCAATATATCAATATATTCTATAAAAAATAGCAATATATTCTATAAAAATAGCAATATATTCTATAAAAAAAATATAGAATAGAATAGAATGAATGACAGATGTTGTATTATAACTTAATGTCGATTTTTTATAAATGTTTTCTTTGGTGTAATAAATTTGAAACCTAAATGTTTTAGTAAACTTATTAACATAAGCATATCTGAAACTTCTCCGCACCTCAAATTTTAGCACACAATAAAAGGCAAAAAAACTCGGCCGAGTGACTGCTCGTAACTCGGAAAACTCGTAAGCTGGTGTACACGTAAGTCAAGGTCACACTATATATATATATATATATATATATATATATATATATATATATATATATATATATATATACGCGCGTGCGTGCGTGTGTGTGTGTGTGTATGCGTGTGTGTGGGTGTTGAATCCAAAAATAAATTAGAAGAGTTTTGGTAATTGTTATTTCGATAACAAAGTTAATTAAAAGACGGAATTTTCTCACCTGAACTGTTTTTCATTCGTTTTTTATAAAGGCGTCCACGGTAAACAGGTGCGACCTGACTCTTTTCCACACCTGGACCGTTTTTCTATTGAGTGAAAAATCTATTCATCTTTCTACTTCAATCGACAGCAAAGCACGCATACATGCGCACAGACACAAAGACACACACACACACACACACACACACACACACACACACACACATACACACACATATATATATATATATATATATATATATATATATATATATTAGTTAAACCGTGGAAATTGAACAGAATACATGTATGAAAATTGCACTTATTTAAACTATGAATCATATTCTGGAATAACTCATTCCCAATTCTTACACGGTCACCCATAAAATATCAAAACATTAAAAAAAATCCATAACATAATTTGTCTTTATTTCAATTTTTATATTATTCTTAGATATTATACATTTTATATGTACTTTATGCCGTATTATGAAAAGGAGGAGTTAAAATCCCATTCACAAATTATTTGTCTTTTAAACGTGGAAATTATATATATTAATTATGTATTGGGCAAAATGGTGCATTTTTACCGTTTTTTTTCTCTTAAAAATCTGCATTTTTTAACATGATTTATTTCATTGTTACATTTAAGAAATTCATGGAATCCAATATGTACTACCACTCCTGGTCAGAGTTGATCTGGGAGTAATGACAATGAAGGGGTAATCCAAACTCCCCAGAGCTCCAGAATTGGAACCTCCCCACTAGATACAGTTTACCGTCATACACAGGACACAAAGACACTCAGCCATCATCTTCTAGTACGTATATGATAAAACTTGTTGGTGTACCATGAGATTAATACGGTGGCATACACACGTATAGGTGCTATTGCTTAATGTGACCATCCGTGACCATCCGTAATGTCAATGAAGAAGTAACACCCCGCCCAGATTTCCAGAATTGGAACCTCCCACTACACAGTTTTATCGTCATACCCAGGGCGCTCAGGTACCACCTTCCATCACATATATGATGAAGGGTTGTGGGGGATTATCATAAGATCAATACGATCCTAGCAATCATATAGATTCTAGGGCTTTGCCTGACCAGCCGTGACCAACCGTAATGATCTGATGAATCTAAGTCTTTGCTGACTGACCAACACGGCGTCCACAGGGGAACGTAGCTGATGAGTTCTTTATTGCTTCTCTAGGTGTAACCAGCAGGCCTTGTTTATCTTACTTGGATTATTTGGTTTGGTTTGATTTGGTTTGTTTTGTTTTACGGCATATCAACCTCGGTGGGTCATTTGATGCCGACAAAGTTTGTGAAATAAATTCATTCTTAATGTATAAGACAATTTTGTTTATAAACTCATGTTTTTCTATTCAACCCATAGATGGGACTCTAACAGGTACTACCACTCCGGGTCAGAGTAAACCAGGGAGCAATGATGATGAAGGGGTGCTCCACACTCCCAAACCTCCAGAACTGGAACCTCACCATCAGATAGAGTTTAACGTAATTCCCAGGACATGTAGACCCTCAGCCATCGCCTTCTAGCACCCATATGATAAGAAGGATTTGGGGTTGCCATAAGGGCAATAGGGTTGGGGCAATCATATAGGTGCTAGGGCTTGACGTGGCCAGCCGATTGATCGGAGGGGCCTTTCCGACCGCCCGTCTAGCCCAAGAAAAGCCTAAAGTAGAATATTGCAAGTCACGGACTGCTCAGTCATCTGGGTTCTATCTTAAAGCATCACGGGTCGCCACCCACGGCCAACAACTGACCCCATTGGGGGAGTCTTACCCTCTGCAGAGGTGCAGTCGAAGCATTCTAACGCCCCAGCCGACAGGGAGGTTGGATTATTTGTGAGATAGGTGATAACTGGTCGTACAGTTGCTGTTTTGATGGGTGCTGCTTCTGTTGCATACCATATACATCTTGAGCCGTTTCGTATGTATTGTGTAGTTGTTGGCGCCTTTTCGCCCACTAAGGACGATGGCGTAGTGTCCACAAAAGTTTTTTGTCTGCATCTGGGCAAGTGGCTGAGCTGGCCAACACTTGAGTTATTGGTGTACTGACTCCGCACAAACAGTGATTCTTGCTGGGGCTGTTGGTTTCTCTCTTTGCTTTGGATGCTACTCTCCTCTCCGCCTCACTCCTCTTCGTGTCTTGTTCAATATTGAGACGCCAGGCTGCATCTACCTCCCACGTTTTTGTGTCAATGTGGCATATCCTCATGTCCCTCTCTTTCTCGCAACTTCTGTATTATAGTAGAGAGTGTGCCTGCATACCCGTGGTTGTATACAGATATACTTATCTTATTTACACTTATCTTATGTATCTTCTTCCATAGTTCTGAGTAAATGGTTTCGTCTACTTGTTATTTTCTGTCTTGCTATCTGGGCTGCTATTGGCTTCATCTGGACTAGTAGATGTTCTTCTTAATCTGGGATGGGTCTTCTGTACTTAGTACTGGGACATCTTATGTTATTGTTTGTTTTAGTTAACTAACACAAGACTTTGGTTTAATAAGAGCTCGAGATTATCTTATAATCCCCAGATCAAATCAAACACGCGTGTGAGAATTTAGTTTTAAGTGACAGAGCGTCATTACGATATGTCCTGTTAAACGTCTAACTAAATTCTGACTTTTCTAAACTCTTTCTCAGGTTCACCCTGGCATACAGGAATAGGAGGCCAACACAGGGTTAAATAATGTCAATTATTTTCCCTGCGTTTTTCCACTAAACCGTTAGTATATATATATATATATATATATATTATATATATATATATATATATATGTGTGTGTGTGTGTGGTGTGTGTGTGTGTGTGTGAGGAGTAACAGAGGTAAAATCCAACAAGTTGAGATTAGAAATTAATGAATAATGGATAAAATACAAACAACTTCATTTAATTAATATTTTGCCTCGGTATTTCAATGAATCTTTGTCAGACATTTATTTGAGCTCAAATATAGGTGACAATTAATAATGTAGAATATATTTCTGCTTCACACTGTAGTATTTGACAAGGTAGATATTGAATTACGTACTTATGTTTAGCTTAAAAAGGTCCAAGGTTGCTCCCTTTGCTTAATAAGTTTAGGGAGTGAGCTGACTTTAAGGCCCAATTCATTGCGGGAACAAGACAGCAAGGAAAACGAAAGGTCACTATGACACATGGTTAGAAGTACACTTTATCTGGTCCCCTCAGTTTGAAGTTTAAGTGTTGGTTTTTATATAAGCCATTATAATCTGCATTAGATAAAACCATCGTTGTTTTACGAGAGCCAGTCAAAAAGTAATGCCATTTAATTTAGGACAGGTATAATTATCAAAGGGGCCGGGTTAGCTCAGTCGGTAGAGCGTTCGGCTAGAAACCACAAGGTTCCTAGTTCGATACCGGTCCCCGCCAACTCAGCGTTATGAGTAGCATAGGGATCTGTGCGGTAAAGTAAGGAGCTGATGGTAGGTGTGGCGCTCCACATCAGATGCTAAAATAATCTCCTTGGTCTAGTGCTATTGAAAATGGGATAGACTCCCTCGCTGACTGGCTGATACCGACTTTAGGCCGCCCCGTCGACTTTACTTTTTTAATAATTATCAACACAAGAACATGTATCATGCATCAAAATGAAGCTTGCCCTCTGTGGATCACATCCCTACTTCTCCACAGTCACCGTTTCTCTGAATAGCAATGGTCCACCTTCAAATGAGAACATTCTTGCACGTAAAATTCTGTTGACTGTTCTTTGAGCCTCTTCATCACTACAGATTTTACTTCCTCGTCACTGAAATAATGTTTGCCTGTCAAACGTTTTGAGGTTGTGTCTGTGTACATGTGTGTATGAGTACCGCTCCAACGTTTTTGTTAGAGTAGTATTATTTCAGTAGTTTATATTTATCAAATTATTATAGATTGTGCTCCACACCCAAACTAGCAATATTAAAAAGTTCCTGAAAAGAATAATTCCCAACACCAAGTTTCTGATTATATATATATATATATATATATATTATATATATATATTCATTATAATGTACAATGCATTTAAGGTGCAATTGTTACCACTGGTTTGAAAGCAGCTTTTTAGCTACTTTTCAAGACAACGTGCCTGATGAAAAGTGGCTAACATAGTGCTTTGAAACCAATGGTATCAATCGCAACTTAAATGTATTGTACACTATACTGAATGAATAAATACAGCCTTTACAGCCGTAATCTAGCACTTTATTTTCAGTTCTACAATACTAGAAAAAATTACCAATACATTTATATATATATATATATATATATATATATATATGTATATATCTTATTATAATGGAGATTATGCGTTTGTTAGTCTGTAACCGAAACTATATCACTACTCAAGTCACTATCCATTTAGTTATTATACATCACATTCTCCATTAATTATTTTTTATTTAAGCCTCAATTATTAATAAAATTGTTTTTCATTATTAATACTGCTGGCCATATCCACGTACTTATAACATGCAATTGTATTCATATGTACAACAAAAAGCGGTTTACTGTGTGAACGGGATGGCTAATTTGCATATTGATATTTAAAATTTGATTTTAATAAATATGTGCTTGGTATTATTGATTTCTAATTATTTGATTTTATCTTAATGAATATGAGCAAAAATCTCGGAGATAAATCTTAAAAGAGATCAGTTAACAAAAAGAAATAACTGTAATTTTATTCTTTACTTCCTAATTTAACTAAACAGTTAAATTAGAAAAGTTTAGCAAGGAAAGACGGGGGGTGGAAGAGGAAGCTACAGCTATTATATTTTTCGATTATACCCCTCTGTGTTTCAAATCATTTTATCTGTATTCTTATTAGTTTATTTAGACTAAATTTAATATGATATTTTATGATATTAATTAGACTAATTTAATATGATATTTTATGACATTAATACTTGCACCCGGAGGGTGCATATATTTGCTAGTATATATATATATATAATATATATATATATATATATACACATTTGGATATAGATACAGATATATTCATATTATAGTTTGCTATATTTATAAGTAAAGTGAGGTCAATAGCATTGATAGAGCATTATATCTAAGTTAGGATAGCCAAAACATAAAATCAAGGGTAACTGACAGTTTCACGTGTATGTAATTTTTAAACAGCGTTGATATATATATATATATATATATATATATATATATATATATATATATATATTAATAAATGACTTCTTCAAACAAAAAGCAAAAACATGGCTGAAGGTGCTGCGCCTTTCAGTTGAAATAGATTATTACATGAAGCAAATTCAAAGGTTTTTTCTTCATTTATTTACTCTATTGCTCCGGCCGTTATTACAGCTAGAACAAGTCACATTGAGATCTCTCTACGTGTGACCTGTATCATTACAGCTGAACCTCACATGGAGTTATCCTCAACACCAAATACATATATATATTTATATATATATATATATTATACATACATATATTCACACAACACACACACACACACACACACACACACACACATATATATATATATATATATATATATGATTTTTATATTATTGACATTACTTATCTATCTCTCTACTCATGTGTGTTCAGAATTTCGGAAAACAGATTGTGGTGAGTGCATTTGGATGTGTGTGCAAGCGTGTCTTTGCAATTGCACACACATATGCGTACAAGGTGTCATTTCCTACCAACTGGATCGACCCCAGTGCAGGCAGGTGCATTGAAACCGAACATGCAAAATCCCCGAGGCAAATTTGCCAACGACCTGAATGGATTTTAATTAATTTCCAAATAAACTCGATTCGCCAATTTCTGGCAACCACAAATCACTTCGTGACACGAAACGCTCAAATCTTCTTCCCAATTCGTTCCCCCCTTCCCTTCTTTCTTCCATCCTTCAATCACTCGACATGTATGTCTGCATATACGAGAGTGTGTCAAAAAGTGATACCATTATATATATATATATATATATATATATATATGTATATATATGAATCTCACCTGACGATCGGACTCGTGAAACTCAGAGTCATGGTTTAATCTTTATTCTTATGTTCAACGATATTTAACATGTACCCTGTTACTTCGTTACGTTGATCCAACTTTCTTGAGCTGATATAAATATCTTGTAAACAGAGGCTATCAAGGATCTGGTCAATCAGGAGGGTGATTCAAAAAGTAAGATTATTTTCTTTATTTCATGCGAAGTTTTTTTTCTTCATAAAACTAATGCCTACATTGAGACCCTAACAAGGCTCAGAGCATGAATCCGACGAGTAAGACCCAACTTGCCAATCGACAATATCCTCCTTCTGCATCACAATGCTCGACCACACACAAGCATCAGGACAAGGGAGAAAACCGCCTCATTCGGGTGAACAACTTTACCGCATCCTCCATACTCACTACATTTAGTGCCTTTGGACTATCTTCTTTTCGGTTCCATGAAAGAGGTATACATTATTGCAGTGACTAGGAAGCGAAATCCGTAAAATTAATGTTATTTTGTTTAGGATAAGTATTATTACCAACACAGGAACATGTATCATACATCAAAACAAATCTGATCCCTGAGGATCATATCCCTAATTCTCCGGCATTTCTCTAAATAGCAACGGTCCCTGCTCATAATATTCTGTTGACTGTTCTTTGAGCCACTTCTTCACTGCAGATTTCACTTCCTCGTCACTGGAATAATGTTCGCCTCTCTTTCATGGGGCCGAAGAGATGATCGTCATCTTAATACTTTCTCGGAAGTGAAGAAGTGGCTCAAAGAACAGTGAACAGAATATTTCGGGCAGGAATACATGCTCTCATTCGAAGGTGGAATGTTGCTATTGAGAGAAACGGTGACTATGTGGAGAAGTAGGGATGGGATCCACAGCGGACCGGCTTCATTTTGATGTATGATACATGTTCCTGTGTTGGTAATTATACCCGTTGTCGGTTTGCCATTAGGGAAATATGCTCGAGATAATCATATAGGTTCTAAGGCTTGACGCGCGCAGCCGATCTCCAACTGCTCATATATCCCCTTATTCGTATGTCTTACTAAAATAAGTATGTGGATGAAATTATTGAAATATAATTCATAGCAAATGAGAATGTGAAGTTGTTATCTCTTTTGAAACTTCAGATATGTTGGATTACCTTAGTATAAGCAACGTCTGGTAGGAATTGGCCAATGGTATCGCAGGACCAAAGCGTTTCCGATCGTTCACTGTCTTGACTGCAGGCTTAGTACATATTTGAATTAACCATGATTCTTCTTCTTCTTCTTCTTTGGTCTCTACTACGCTTCTTCTTCTTCTTCTTCTTCTTCTTCTTCTTCTTCTTCTTCTTCTTCTTCTTCTTCTTCTTCTTCTTCTTCTTCTTCTTCATTTTGGTCTCTACTACGCTTCTTTTTTTTTCTTCTTCTTCTTCTTCTTCTTTCTTTGGTCTCTACTACGCTTTTTCTTCTTTCTTCTTCTTCCTCTTCTTCTCTCTTCTTTCTTCTTTTCTCTTTCTTTCTTTTCTTTTTTCTTCTTCTTCTTCTTCTTCTTCTTCTTCTTCTTCTTCTTTTCTTTTTCTTGGTCTCTACTTCTCTTCTTCTTTCTCTTCTTCTTCTTCTTCTCTCTTTTTTTCTTTTCTTCGCTCTTCCTCTTCTTTTCTCTCTACTACGCTTCTTCTTTCTTTTTCTTCCTTCTTTGTTCTCTCTACTTTCTTACTTCTTTTTTTTCTTTCTTTCTTCTTCTTCTTTCTTCTTTCTTTTCTCTTCTTCTCTTCTTCTTCAACAACAACAACAACAACAACAACAACAAGCGCCTTCGTGAAATTTTAACAAAATAAAGCAGATATGTTTCATAAGATAAAAATAAAAAAGTTTATACGGTTTTTGTTTATATTTTGTGTATTGAATTTGTTGGGTACTAATCTTAATTTTGGTCAGTTTCTTCACTTCAATACAAGTAGCTGGCACGTTTGAAGCGCACTGTATTCAATACACGTCCTTGCTGACCATCCTAATAAACTCGATTCACCAACTCCTGGCAGCCACAAATCACTTCGTGACACGAAAACGCTGTAGTTTTCTTTCCAATTCGTTCCTCTTTTCTTTCTTTCTTTCTTTCTTTCTTCATTCCTTTTTATTTGTTCATTCGCTCGACATCATCATCATCCTCCTCCTCCTCCTCCATCATCATCATCATCATCATCGCAATCATTGTTGTGTTGTTGTTGTTGTTGTTAGTGTGATAATGTCATGAGGTCGCCATTGCATTTTTATCATTCATGTCATTTACAACTATGTATTGTCCCCGTGGATTTTAAATCTTTGTCAACTAATTATCGTCTTTCAATTGTTTCAGTATTAATGCACAGTATACAGGTTAATTCTTCTGGCAAGGATCTACGTTCGAACCAGTTTGGAACAACCAAAAAATAGATAAAATAAAATGAATATTCCTATTTGTCTTATCCCTTTTGTTCGTCATGATAACATAGGTAATTATATTTATAATTAAATGTCATTGATAGATCATATATATATATATATATATATATATATATATATATATGTGTGTGTGTGTGTGTGTGTGTGTGTGTGTGTGTGTGTGTGTGTATGTAAATGGGGATAGTAAAGACAAAGTCAACGGTGTTTGGTAACTGTCAGTTTCTTGCCTATCTGATTTTCAAACGAAGTCTTAGTTTGAAAAGTGCATACGCGTGAATCTGAGATCGTTGACTTCATATTCATGCTACTCTAACTTTATATATATATATAACTATATATATATATATATATATATATATATATATATAATACAACAATATCAAAAGTTACATGCATGTTCCCACTCTAATTACCGAAATATCCTAACAGAAACTACGCACATTTTGCGCAAAGAAAAAAACAAACAAAAACTCCAAATACTAGAAGCTTTATACATCAAACAATACAAACCATCCTTAAATAAAATTAATTTTGAATGCAGTACTCACATTTTAAAATTCTATACAAATATTTAAAAAAGTTGGCCAGAAAGCTCGAAAAGATTGTTAATAAAATTGTTAAACAGGACCCGTGCCTTTTGTTTAATTTACACACACACACACACACACACACACACACACACACACACACACATATATATATATATATATATATATATATATATAATATATATGTATTATAAGTATATGGGCTGTGACATCGTTCTAAGGAGTTCGAACTCCACTCACGCTATTGCTTTCAATCTAAAAGTAATACCCTTTGGATAGGTATGGACCCACTCATTCTATCAGCTATGGGTTGAATAGTACAACTACTGATCTTCTACAAGGATGGCTTTGGAATTAGATAACACCCGCTGATGAAGAGGGTTCAGATTTGGAGACCTGAGGAGTAAAAATTACCGCTTCATTTCCATTACTCCCAGTTCCAAACTGAGTGTTAGTATTCCACATGTCTGAAATAGATCTGTTTAGATCTGATATTGCAGTCCAACATGTTAACCAGTACGTTACGAAGACTCCTCCCAAGCTAAGGAATTTAGTATTCAAATCCAGGAAAATGATTTTTTACAAGGAAAATAAAATTATTTGAACATATCTTATTATAATGGAGATTGTGTGTTTTTCTGTCTGTAACCGAAACTATATTACTACTCAAGTAACAATTCCCTTAATTATTTTCGTCACATTCTACAGGATTTTATTTTTATTTAAACCTCAATTATTAATAAAATTGTTTTACATAATTAATACTGTTGACAATATCTACATATTAATAACATACAATTGTATTTATATATACAACAAAATAGCAGTTTACAGTGTGAATGGGAAGGCTAATTTGCATAGTGATCTTAAAAAAATTGATTTTAATAAATATATGCTTAGTGTTATTGATTTCTAATTGTTTGGTTTTATCTTAATGAATATAAGCAAAAATCTCGGGGATAAATCTTAAAAGAAATCCGTTAAAAAGAAAAAATAACTGTAATTTTATTCTTTACTTCCTATTTTAACTAAATAGTTAAATTAGGAAAATTTAAAATGAAAGACGGGAGTAAGGGAAAATGATGGAATAGTTTCAAAGTTGTTCTATTTTTCAATCATACCCCCTCTGTTCCAAATCTTTTTATCTACATTCTTATTCAGTTTCATTAGCCTTTCTAATTTAATATGATATTTTATTATATTAAAACTTAAATACTTGCACCCGGAGGGTGCATATATTTGCTAGTAAATATAATAGATTTTGTTTTGGTGGTTGGTTTTGAAGGCTATCACAATGCAAGTGTAAAGAAGAATGAGATAACTATGACGCTGTTCGCCTACCTTTGATTTAATTTCTTAATATTTCGGGATAAAGATCCCTTCGTCAGAAGATTTCTGAAAGCTAAATTCTGGAGCTGTTACCATGTTTCTAGGATCTATTCCTTCTGTTGTTTGATCTGTTTAGATTCGCGGGTAACTATGCCAAGGGGACACCCCTGAAACCATTGTTGACATTTAAGCAGGAAAGATTGCACCTGGGTACCTACTTCAAAGATATTTACATCAACTGCATTGTATTATTGGTGTTATGAAAAGAATGCATCATGCAACGGTGCATATGAGTTTCTTTAAAGGTCTGGTCCCCCACGAGGTTAAACGTACCCATAAACAATAAACGAGACACAACGTATGGAGGCAGATGTTGAATTAAATCTAAGTGTTATTGTTTACAATTCAACCTTGATTTTACGGATGGGTGGGTGGTTGGCGTGACTTTGTGGCTAACCCGATAGACTATAAATATAAACAATACCAAAGTACGAGGGTGAGTCAAAAAGTAATGTCATTTTCTTTATGTCATATGAATTTAAAAAAATAAAACTAAGGCTTACATTGACATACTAACGAGTTTCAGAACAAGAAACTGACGAGTAAGACCCAACTTGCCAGTCGCCAGTTTCCTCCTTCTGCATGACAATGCTCGACCACACACAAGCATCAGGACAAGGGAGAAAATCCCCTCAGTTGGGTGGACAACTTTACCGCTTCCTCCATATTCACCAGATTTGGCGCCTTCAGACTATCATCTCCTCGGATCTATGAAAGAGGGTTTGAGAGGCAAACATTATTCCAGTAAGGAGGAAGTGAAATATGTTGTGAAAAAGTGGCTCAAAGAACAGTGAACATAATTTTACAGGACACTGATACATGCTTTCATTCGAAGGTGGAACAATGCTATTGAGAGAAACGGTGTGACTATGTGGAGAAGAAGGGATGTGATCCACAGAGGACCAGCTTCATTTTGATTTATGATACATGTTCCTGTGTTGGTAATTATACCTGTCCTAAATAAAATAGCATTACTTTTTGACTCACCTATGTGGAGAAGTAAGGATGTGATCCAAAGAGAACCAGCTTCGTTTTGATGTACGATACATTTTCCTATGTTGATAATTATACCTGTTCTAAATAAAATAGCATTACTTTTTGACTCGCCTATGTGGAGAAGTAGGGATGTGATCCACAGAGGACCAGCTTCGTTTTGATGTATGATACATTTTCCTGTGTTAGTAATTATACCTGCCCTAAATAAAATGGCATTACTTTTTTACTCACCTATGTGGAGAAGTAAGGATGTGATCCAAAGAGAACCAGTTTCATTTTGATGTATGATACATGTTTCTATGTTGGTAATTATACCTGTCCTAAATAAAATGGCATAACTTTCTGACTCACCCTCGTAGGTTTAGCTGAAAGAATCGTTACTGATATCGCTGTCACAGTTGTATGAGTTTTGTATATCTATCTTTCATTTATAAGAATTTTTTAAAACTTTTTTTTTTAATTGCGTTCAAAAGTCATAAAACAATCCTCTTCGACAGCTGACAACAGCGGTGAGAAGACCTTTCAGTCAAACCAGTAGAAAATGATGCATGTGTCCGGCAGTGTGTCCGTCTGTGTATACGTGTATGAGCGTTACGTCTGTATGTATGTGAGTGTGTACATGTGTGTGCACGTGCATGTGTATGTGAGTATGTGTGCGTGTCTATATGTGTGTGTGTACATGTGTGTAGGTAAATGATTCATTTCTTTTATCTGTTGACGTGGCAACACTGAAGTTAAAAATTTAGAAATGAAAAAAAAAATGTTGATTTGTGTTGTAACTGTAAAAGCAAGAAGAAAAAGGAAAGAAAGAAGAGAAAAAAAGATGCAGACAGGTGAGTTATGGATTGTGGTTCTTAACAAAAAATAAATAAATAAATAAATAAATCAGAATAAAAAAGAACAAAACATACAAAAAGAAAATGGTGCACACAAGATGGCGGAGAGAAAAAGAAGAAATAAAAAGAAAGCAAAGAGAAAATAAAAGAAGAAAAGAAAGAAAGAAAGAAAGAAAGAAAAAAGAAAGAAAAGAGAAAAGAAAAGAAAAAAATAAAAGAAAGAAAGCAAAGAAGAAAGCAAAAAAGAAAAGAAGAAAATAAGAAAGAAAGAAAGAAGAAAGAAGGAAAAGAAGAAAATAAGAAGAAAGAAAAGAAGAAAATAAAAAAAAGAAAGAATGAAGAAAGAAAGAAAGAAAAGATGAAAATAAAGAAAGAAAGAAAAGAAGAAAAGAAAGAAAAGAAGAAAAGAAAGAAAGAAAAGAAGAAATAAAGAAGAAAGAAAAGAAAGAGAAGAAAGAAAGAAAGAAAGAAAGAAGAAAGAAGAAGAAAAAGAAAGAAAAGAAAAGAAAGCAAAGAAGAAAATAAAGAAAGAAATGAAGAAAGAAAGAAAGAAAAATAAAGAAAAGAAAAAGAAAGAAAGAAAAAAGAAAGAAAAGAAAGAAGAAAAAGAAAAGAAAAAGAAGAAAATAAAGAAAGAAAGAAAGAAGAAGAAAGAAAAGAAAGAAAGAAAAGAAAGAAAGAAAGAAGAAAGAAGAAAAGAATAAAGAAAAAAGAAAGAAAGAAAAAAGAAAAAAAAAAAAAAAGAAAGAAAAGAAGAAAAAAAAGAAAGAAAGAAAGAAGAAAGAAAGAAAAGAAAGAAAAAGAAGAAAGAAGGAAAAGAAGAAAATAAGAAATGAAGAAAATAAAAAAGAAAGAATGAAATGAAGAAAGAAAGAAAGAAAAGAAGAAAGAAAGAAAAAAAAAGAAGAAAGAAAGAAACGAAGAAAGAAAGAAATAAAGAAAGAAAAGAAAAGAAGAAAAGAAAAAAGAAAAGCAAAGAAGAAAGAAAGAAAAGAAAAGAAGAAAATAAAGAAAGAAAGCAAAGAAGAAAGAAAGAAAATAAAATAAGAAAATAAGAAAGAAAGAAAGAAGAAGAAAGAAGGCAAAGAAGAAAAATAAGAAAGAAGAAAAGAAAAAATAAAAAAAAGATAGAAATGAAGAAAGAAAGAAAGAAAAGATGAAAGAAAAAAAGAAAGAAAGAAAAGAAAGAAAATAAAGAAAGAAAAGAAAAAGAAGAAAGAAAGAAAGAAGAAAAAGAAAGAAAGAAAGAAAAGAAAGAAAGCAAGAAGAAAATAAAGAAAGAAAGAAAAGAAGAAAGAAAGAAAGAAAAGAAGAAAAGAAAGAAGAAGAAAGAAGAAAATAAGAATGAAGAAAATAAAAAAGAAAGAATGAAAATGAAGAAAAGAAAGAAAGAAAAGAAAAAAGAAAGAAAAGAAAGAAAGAAAGAAAAAGAAAAAGAAAAGAAAAAAAAGAAAGAAAGAAAAGAAGAAAAGAAGAAAGAAAGCAAAGAAGAAAGAAAGAAAAGAAAAAAGAAAATAAAGAAAGAAAGCAAAGAAGAAAGAAAGAAAAAAAAAAGAAAAGAAAAAGAAGAAAAAGAAAAGAAGAAAGAAGAAAAGAAGAAAGAAAAGAAAGAAAGAAAGAAAGAAGAAAAAGAAAGAAAGAAAAAGAAAGAAAAGAAAAGAAAAAGAAAAAAAGAAAGAAAAGAAAAGAAAAGAAAGAAAAGAAAAAAAGAAAGAAAGAAAAGAAAGAAAAGAAAGAAGAAAGAAAAGAAGAAAGAAAGAAAGAAAGAAGAAAAGAAGAAAGAAAGAAAGAAAGAAAGAAAGAAAAGAAAGAAAAGAAAGAAAGAAAAGAAGAAAAGAAAAAAAGAAAGAAAGAAAAAGAAGAAAGAAAGAAGAAAGAAGAAAAAAAGAAAAAGAAGAAAGAAGGAAAAGAAGAAAAAGAAAGAAAGAAAAGAAAAAAGAAGGAAAAGAAGAAAATAAGAAAGAAAAAAGAAAAAAGGAAAAAAAAAAAAAGAAAGAAAGAAAGAAAGAGAAAAGAAAGAAAAAGAAAAGAAGAAAGAAAGAAGAGAAGAAAATAAGAAAGAAAGAAAGAAAGAAGAAAGAAGAAAAAAAGAAAAAAAGAAAAGAAAAGAAGAAAGAAAAGAAAAGAAGAAAGAAAGAAAGAAAGAAAAAATAAGAAAGAAAGAAAGAAAAGAAGAGAAAGAAAGAAAAGAAGAAAGAAAGACGAGAAGAAATAAGAAAGAAGAGAAAAAGAAGAAAAGAAAGAAAGAAAAGAAAGAAAGAAAGAAGAAAGAAGAAAAAGAAAGAAAAGAAAGAAAAGAAAGAAGAAAGAAAGAAAGAAAGAAGAAAATAAGAAAGAAAAGAAAAAGAAGAAAGAAGGAAAAGACGAAAAGAAATAAAGAAAAGAAGAAAGAAGAAGAAAGAAAAGAGAAGAAAGAAAGAAAAAGAAAAAGAAGAAAAAAGAAAGAAAGAAAAGAAGAAAGAGAAGAAAGAAAGAAAGAAAAGAAGAAAAGAAGAAAAGAAAGAAAGAAAGAAAGAAAGAAAAAGAAAAAGAAAAAAAGAAAAAAAAAGAAAGAAAGAATAGAAGAAAGAATAGAAGAAAGAAAGAAAGAAAGAAAGAAGAAACCCGTAAAATGAAAAAAAAAAAAATAGTAAAAAAAATTGAAAAAAAACAAAAAACAAATCGATAAATGTATTTACCACATGTATATGAGTTAAGTGTAAGGAAATGTATCCGACTGTATATGCATATGTATATGTATAGATAAAATGGTAGGAAAAACACTTGTTGTTAAATTGAATATATTTTATATCTTTTTCATTGCTAATTTTGGCAATATTTCGATTTATCAAAAAATCATTATCAGAGCATAATGATAATTAGGTCCGTTTTTAGATGTAAATGTTTTTAATCCGAATTCATCAAGAATCTGTTTCTGTTTCTCTCTTGATGAATCCGGATTAAAAACATTCACATCTAAAAACGCACCTAATTATTATTATGCTCCGATGAAGATTTTTAATAAATCGAAATATTGACAATATCAGCAATAAAGAATATATAAAATGTATTCAATTTAACAACCTATGTGTTTTTCATATCATCTTATCTATATATATATATATATATATATCTTATTATAATGGAGATTGTGTGTTTTTCTGTCTGTAACCGAAACTATATTCCTACTCAAGTCACAATTCTCTTAGTTATTGACATCACATTCTCCATGATTTTATTTTTATCTAAACCTCAATTATTAATAAAACTGTCTTACATTATTAATACTGTTAACTATGTCTACATACTGACAACATGCAATTATATTTATATATACAACAAAATAGCGGTTTACAGTGTGAACGTGAAGGCTAATTTGCATATTAATATTAAAAAATCGAATTTAATAAATATGTGCTTAGTATTATTGATTTCTAACTGTTTGGTTTTATTTTAATGAATATAAGCAAAAATCTCTTCAATGAATCTTAAATGAAATCCATTAACAAGAAAAAATAATTGTCATTTTATTCTTTACTTCCTCTTATAACTAAATACTTAAATTAGAAAATAACAATGAAAGATGAGAGTGATGGAAGAGTAAGTTTCAGTTGTTCCATTTTTTATTATACTCCCTCTGTTTCAAATCTTTTATTATACTCCCTCTGTTTCAAATCTTTTTATCTGTATTCTTATTTAGTTTCATTAGCCTTTCTAATTTAATACAATATTTTATTACATTAAAACTTAAATACTTGCACCCGGAGGGTGCATATATTTGCTAGTATATATATATATATATATAACTGTAATCAAATTTGGTAGAATACCGTTTGAACCAGTTTTTCTTAAAGAATATTGCAAACATTATATAGATATCATTTCAATAGAGAAGCCAATAAAGAAACAATGTTTTTCATTTCTTTAATCAAAACTCGGTGATAAGTCAACTATAATAATTGCAATGATAAACTGTTTCAAAACTCTGTATCATTAGTGATGTTATATACCCACATGTTGGGCATATGTTACATAATCTATGCGGTTGCATAAGATTATTGTCAATCCCCTGTATTTCTAAAGGGATGGCCCCTTTCATATCACGGGCGGGATTTTCCATGGAATAGTACAGAAAGCCCGCGAAATACGTGAAATCACGTGGGACCTGGTTGGGTCCTCAGTTTCAGTTTGGACGTCGGGCAGAGAAGATGTACTGCCTTAACTGGAACTCACTGCATACGCGCGCTATGTTAGTCAGATGTTTAGTTACATGAAATGTTTAGTTAAGTAAATAAAAGCTTGAGAAAAATAACACGGTTTTGTAGTTGGTGAATGTCTTGGTAACAAGACTGATCTAGAAGAAGAAATGAGTTAAGTGCGACCGACCACCAAGGGAAGTCTAGACGCTAGAAGAGACGCTAGAAGAACTTAAGATGTCAAAGTCGCCAGAAGAAGAATAGAAGTAAGTAAGAACGAGGTATACAACACATATATACAAGTGTTCTTTTACTCGAGAGAGGGGATAGAGATAGACAGGTAGACAGAGAGATGCATAGATGCATAACTTAATTTCTTCTCTGGCCGCTCCGTGTGATGTCTAGTTGCCATATTAACTTCTATTCCTAGATCCCTGTTGGTTGTTCATCTTTTATTCATTTTCTTCTTTTTGGTCAGTCTTTTTGCCAAGACATGCATCAACCAACAATACCATGTTATTTCTTTAAGACTTTTATTCTTAACTAAACTT
>CM042154.1:62449154-62479154 GCA_023376005.1 Doryteuthis pealeii
GCCACATATGCCAGAGGAACTACTTTAGTTTGGTTTGGATTGTTTTACGGCATATCAACCTCAGTGGGTCATTTAATGTCGATAAAGTTTCGAAATAAATCGATTCTTAATGGATACACAATTTTTTTATACATACATTTTTCTATTTAACCCATAGATGGGACCCTAACAGGTACTACCACTTCGGGTCAGAGTGGACAAGGGAGCAATGGTGATGAAGGGGTGCTCCACATTCCCCAAACCTCCAAAACTGGAACATACCATCAGATAGAGTTTATCATCATTCCCAGGACATGTAGACCCTCAGTCATCGCCTTCTAGCACCCATATGATAAAAAGGGTTGGGTCTTGAAATGAGGGCAATAGGGTTGAGGCAATCACATAGGCGCTAGGGCTTGACGTGACCAGCCAGTTGATCGGAGGGGGCCTCTCCGACCACCTGTCTAGCCGAAGAAAAGGGCTAAAGTGGAGTATTGCAAGTCATAAACTGCCCAACCACCTGGGTTCTATCCTAAAGCATCACGGGTCACTACCCACGGCCAACAGCTGGCCCCATTTGGGGGAGTCTTACCCCTCTGCAGGCGTACAGTCGGTGAATTCTAGCGCCTCAGGCGACAGGGCGGGAAACTATTTTATTTGGAAAGACTTGACCGTTTTCATCAAAACAACGATACAATTTGTCTATTTGGAACTTATTGCACAGCTGTATAATAAACAACATTTTTGGTTTTCCAATTTAGTGTCAGTTCAAATAGCAATGCGATATGCAACAATAAAATACTGAAGAATTCTAAATTGATCATTGCATTTAAGCATTGCATTAATATCTAAGCTTACCGTTTAAAAGTTGAATGATGATAGGTGGTCCCTTACTTTCTGGACAAACAATTATTTCTATTTCATATATTGCTTTCGTCGGGTTTCGCAATAAATTTCCATTATTCCCACATTTATATCCAAATTATGAAAATCGTTATCGTACAAAAAAATCGTCGGAAAAATCACACAAAAAACCACCGAAAGCAATCGCAGTAATTAAAAATTGAGAATTTCAGGATTGTAGCCCTGGATTCGACCAGGAATGTTTTTAATTAGCTCACGGAGTTGGCCTCATTCCAAAATGGTATGATATGTTGGGCTGCGGGCTCTAGGAGTAAAGGTGAAAATATGACAGACTGACTAACGGACATTCGCATTTATTATTAGGGAATGTATGCAACACACTCGCACCCCTCTCTCTCTCTCTCTCTCTCTCTCTCTCTCACACACACACACACACACACACACATATATATATATATATATATATATATATATTCAGGAGTCGTGTCTGATTTGGCAAATTCATATCGAAAAGAGATATCATTGAGAATTAAAATTCCGCATACAATTTTATATCTTCATAATTAGGAAATGTACAAAATTTAGTCTTTGATTTGTACATATTAAATGGTATAATTCAATAATTAAACATCAAACAATTTTGGAAACTATTCACAGTTATTCATAAGGGATAGATATGAACATGAGGAAATTGATGAATAAGTATGTAAAATGCTATTAGGATTTAGATAGATAGATAGATAGATAGATAAACAAATACATACGTACATACATACGTAGATTGTGCTTAAATTGGGATAGATAGATTGTATTTGAATCATATATACCTTGAATACATAGATACCTTGAAATAGCAAAATGATAAAATGAAGTGTCCTCCCTTTACTTATAGTTTCTTTGTTTTATGATATCCAGAATCTTAGACTTAGATAGATAGATAAATAGATAGATAGATAGATAGATTCATAAATACATATATGCATACATACATTCATAGATTAAGCTAAAATTGGGTTAGATAGATACATACATACATACATATATACAAAGATTTGGCTTAAATTCGGAAATAGATAGATAGATAGATAGATACATGCATACATACATATATGCATACATACATTCATAGATTAAGCTAAAATTGGGTTAGATAGATAGATAGATAGATACATACATACACACATACATACAAAGATCAGGCTTAAATTGGGAAATAGATAGATAGATACATACATACATACATACATATATACATACAAAGATTAGGCTTAAATAGATAGATAGATAGATAGATACATGCATACATACATATATGTATACATACATTCATAGATTAAGCTAAAATTGGGTTAGATAGATAGATAGATAGATAGATAGAAAAATAGATAGATAGATAGATACATACATACAACGATTAGGCTTAAATTGGGAAATAGATAGATAGATAGATAGATATATTGTATTTGAAATAAATATACAGATAGAGATCTTGAAATAGTAAAATAACAAAATGAAGTGTCTTCCTTTTACTTTTTGTTTCTTTGTATTATGATATCCGGAATCAATGGATCTCATTAATTCCCAGAATACGTTTAACTAAGCCTCGTTGTGGAATTCAAGAGGACAAAAACTGTAAAACAGACCTAATCGAAAACAAAGGCTTTTATTAAGCTACGAAACACGTATATGCAAAGTGAGGATAAAGCGTAAAAGAAAAGGTAGAGAGAAGAAAAAGCTATGAAAATGAGTGAGAAGAAAAAAGAAAAGATGAAGGAAAGAGAAAAGAAAGTCAAGATCCAAAGAAAGAAGAAAAAGAACGAGAAAAAGACGAGATCAACGTAATTTAGCAAAGATTCAAATTGAATCAACGAGAAATAGGCATGTATCAAAATGCTGTTTAGCTTTTGAAAACTCAGTGGAGAAAATAGAATGGGTTAAACCGAATAGAAGTAAGAATTAATAGTAAAGTCAAAATTAAAGTTGGCGCTCGATCTATAACGGTTATCGTTGTAAAAAAAATGGGCACGGCGATTCGAGTTCATAATCCTGGACGAGGCTGACCTACAAACTCCCAGCCGGGAGGTCCAGTGAGCTTCGACTGCTGGATTAGGTTTTTGTAAATAATATCGTCGATCCCAGGGGGTTATCCCCCAGGCAATACCTGTCCCCTTGGGGTCAAGGCTGGGTTTATTCCCAGCGCCTGAAGCGCCCCCTTTGAGGGGGAATGCCGAGGGGAACGACGCAATTTTTGTTCTTTCCCACCCATGAGCTTCGGCTTGTGAGTGGGCCCAGATTAAAACGAGGCCTTGTGCCCAGTCCATACAAGTGGGGTATGAGACAAATACTCCTGGGCAAGGCTGTTTGCATTTCAAGTAGCGCCAATACCCTTGAGAGAGTTATGGTTGGTGTTAAAGTATTGTGTATGCCGTTACGTTGGGTGTTATTTCAATAAATGTAAGGTTGCCCAAAGCGCTACGGGTACTATGTAATCTAGTACTACCTGTTTCATAGTCGGGTCATCGGCGACTAAACCGGTTACCCCACCAAGCTTGTTTGGTGAGGAGGGTGGCTAGGTACAAAGCAGGACGAAAAACAAAACCTGTCAAAGGGTGGAGGAAATCTTTCACTGAATGGCCATCTAGCACATAACATACGAAATACCTGGATTGGTATCCAGGCGGAGAGACGTATCCTTACCCTTGTCTAGGAAAAGAAAAACTACAATATATTACCTGCGGCGGCTGCTGCATCCAATAATGTCGACTTGTTCTTCTTTTTGGTTCAGTGTGGCAGTCACTCAGAGAGTGGGATTGTTTCTGTGCAAAGCATCTCTTTACTTTGTTGGAATATTTCTGTATATAAGGAATCGAGAAAGCATAGAAGAGTAAATAATAAAGAGAAGAAGAAGAAGAAAGAAGAAGAAGAAGAAGAAGAGAAAAGAAGAAGAAGAAGAAGAAGAAGCGTGGTAGAGAACAAAGAAGAAGAAGAAGAAGAAGAAAAGAAGAAGCGTGGTAGAGAACAAAGAAAGAAGAAGAAGAAGAAGAAGAAGAAGAAGAAGAAGAAGAAGAAGAAGAAGAAAAGAAGAAGCGTGGTAGAGAACAAAGAAGAAGAAGAAGAAGAAGAAGAAGAAGAAGGGTGGTAGAGACCAAAGAGAAGAAGAAGAAGAAGGGTGGTAGAGACCAAAGAAGAAGAAGAAGAAGAAGAAGATGAAGAAGAAGAAGAAGAAGAAGAAGCGTGGTAGAGATCAAAGAAGAAGAAGAAAAGAAGAAGAAGAAGAAGAAGAAGAAGAAGAAGAAAGAAGAAGAAGAAGAAGCGTGGTAGACAACAAGAAGAAGAAGAAGAAGCGTGGTAGAGAACAAAGAAGAAGAAGAAGAAGAAGAAGAAGAAGAAGAAGAAGAAGGGTGGTAGAGATCAAAGAAGAAAGAAGAAGAAGAAGAAAGAAGAAGAAGAAGAAGAAGGAAGCGTGGTAGAGAACAAGAAGGAGAAGAGGAAGAAGAAGAAGAAGGAGAGAACAAAGAAGAAGAAGAAGAAGAAGAAGAAGAAGAAGAAGAAGAAGAAGAAGAAGAAGAAGAAGAAGAAGAGACCAAAGAAGAAGAAGAAGAAGAAGAAGAAGAAGAAGAAGCGTGGTAGAGATCAAGAAAAAGAATGAAAAGTTATAGAAAAGAAAGAAGGAAAATGGGAAAGGCAAATAAAAGGAAAAAATCAGAAATGCTTAAGACATCAACGACTGTATTAAATAATTAAAAATATTATCGACAAAAAAAAGAAGTAAAGAAATGGCAGTACAAAACTGACCACTAAAAAATCAACAAATGATAAAGAAGGATTTTTTTTTTACCTTTCATAAAAGAAAGAAAATTGAAAGAGGCGACAAGAGGTGTATTGGTGGTGATGGTGAAGGTGCTGAAAGACAGAAGTGAACAAGTTTAAAGACAGACACACATACTAGAAGAAAAAATAAATGAACGAAACATAAAAAAGTCTATAACGTCACTAAAACAATTCTAAGTGTGAACAAAAGACTAACACTGTACATAATACAAAAAGTAGTGTACTAAGTCAAAAGCAGACTTGAGCACTCTCCCAGACAGACACCCCACTCCCAAACACACACACACACACACGCACACGCACATACACACACA
The DNA here is from genome assembly GCA_023376005.1 of Doryteuthis pealeii. Lineage (NCBI taxonomy): Eukaryota > Metazoa > Mollusca > Cephalopoda > Myopsida > Loliginidae > Doryteuthis > Doryteuthis pealeii. The sequence goes on from CM042154.1 coordinate 62,454,143, forward strand.
CATATATACACACACACACATACATACATACGCAAGCATACAAGCACTCACGCACATTCTCAAGAAACATGAAACTAATCTTACACTAATTTAACAATGAAACGCACACACATACATACACACCTATACATATACACATACATACACACAATCAATCACTCTACCACATACAACACACACACACACACACACACATGAAACTAATATAACAATACTAAGCACATACACACACACACTCTCTCTCCCACAGATATCCAAAAAACAGGAAACTTGCATAAAAAATACACACACTGACACACACACATACACGCACACACTCACACACACTAACTCACATACACATACACATACCCAAGAAACATGAAACTTGTAGTAATCTAACAATGAAATGCACATGCGCGCGCGTGCGCATACACACACACACACACGCACGCATGCACACTCAGGTGAGCACACACACATACACGTACATACCAAGAAAGACGAAACGCCCCCCCACACACACACACCGTCTCACGTTCATGCCCAAGAAACAAGAAACTTACACTATTCTAACAATGAAACATACACGCACACTCACTCCCTCAGATATACCCACTCACTCATAAATACACTCACACAATCACAAACACACACACAATTACACACATACCCAAGAAAACACGAAGCTTAATCTAATCTAGGAAAGAAACGCGCGCACATACACACTCAATCACATACTTATACATACACACTTATACACACGCCAAGAAACACAAAACTTACACTAATCTAACAATGAAACGCACACACACACACACACTCACTCACTCACTCACTCACACATGCACACACATTCATGCCCAGGAAACACGATATTTACACTAATTTAACAACACATATACACACACCCACTCTCACAGACACATAGACATATATACACACACATTCTCATTCATGAAACACGAAACGTACGCTAGTTTAACAATCAAACGCACACACACACATTCACTCACTCACTTACTCTCTCTCTCTCTCACAACACACACGCACGCACACACACACACACACTCTCTCTCTCTTCTCTCTCTCACATACACACAGATTCACTCACTCACTTAATCACCCCCCACACACACACACAACTCACATTCATGCCCAAGAAACACGAAACTTACACTAATTTAACAATGAAACACAGAAAAGAAAACTTAAGAAACACATTCCAAAAGAACTATGAAAAAAGAAATCGCATCCAAAAAAAAATAAAGAAACACAAAAACGTTTCCAATTCAAGCAAGATATTTACAAGTCTTTCAATAGGTTAATAAAAAAAATCGTTTCATTTGTTTTGTGAACATCGCCAACAAAACATTTATTAACAATACGTCAAAGAGTGGGCTTTCCTTCTATTTGTTATGTTAGAACAATTAAAGTCTAGAGTAAAAAGTGAATTGATTCTTCGTTGTTTTCAGTGGAAAACTTTTCATTTTTGAAGTTTGTTTTATTCAATTATGAATGCGTTCGCATGTCATTCCGTCACTCCGGTATTCAGAAAAACGGATTCACTTTGTATGGGATCATACCCCTTACATGCCATACATCACTTCCATTTGACATAAAGGAACACGAAAGATAATTCTCCCTCGTATCTACCAATAGCCACTAGGTGACTATTGGCATTCAGAAAAAAACGGACTTAAAGCAAGGGGACATGAAAGTTAATTACCCCACGTGTCTATTAATAGCCACTTGGTGGCATGGTCAACAATATTTTCAGTAAAAAAAAATTCCGTTTTTGAAGTTTGTTTTATTCAATAATGAATGCGTTCACAAGTCATTCGATCATTCCGGTATTCAAAACAACGGATTTGAGGCAAGAGGACATAAAAGGTGATTATCGTACGTGTCTGCCAATAGCCACTAGGTAGCATGGTCAACAATATTTTCGGTGAAAATGGTTTCGTTTTTTAAGTTTGTTTTATTCAATTATGAATGCGTTCGCATGCCATTCAATCACTCCGGTATTAAGAAAAACGGATTCATTTTGCAGGGATTATATCTCTTACCTGCCATATATCTCTCCAATTTGACACTAGGGGAAACGAAATATAATTGTTTCCCGTATCTGCCAATGGCCAATAGGTAGTGTGGTCAACAGTATTTTCTGTGGAAAAATTTCCCTTTTGAAGTTTGTTTTATTCAATTATGAATGCGTTCGTCAGTTAATCCATCACTCCGGTATTCAGAAAAACGGATTCATTTTGTAGGAATTATATCCCTTACCTACTATCAATTCTATATGATGCAAGGGGACACGAAAGGTAATTGCTCCCTTGTCTAACAATAGCCACTAGGTTGCATAGTCAACTGCATTTTCAGTGGAAAAGTTTTCCTTTTTGAAGTTTGTTTTAATGAGTTATGAATGCATTCCGTCAATCAAGTATTCAGAAAAAATGGATTCCTTTTATAGTGATTATATCTTGTATCTGTCTCATCACATATCTTTGATGAAAGGAGACACAAAAGGTAACGCCTCCCGTGTTTGCCAATAGCCACGAGGCGGTGTGGTTAATAGAATATAAAAAGATGCGCCACAAGTCTCTCTTAGCGCTTTCTTCTTGACAAGAAAGTTGCACTCGGCGGGTCTATCCTTGACCGCCATTTAATTATTTGTAGTAGACAGGAATATTTATGTATATTTACCAAACGCTCCACACAAGTAGGATCTGATACACAGTCAATTTCTTGAGTGGGATTTAACAGGTTTGAATTCAGAGTTTTCCTTTTAGACTCATTCCTTAATTAAAGTTATAGAGCCCAGTCAGTCCTAATATTTACCTATAGTTGGAGGGAAAATGCTTGGATGCATACCTTTCACACGGGTATAAGCACTATGTGAAATGCAAACAGTCGTGTCCAGGATTAGGACTCTTCTCGCTGTGTCCTATTCCTACAAAGATATCCATTACACAAAACGCCTCCAATATTTGACATAATATAATTGTGTACAAATTATTTGTGTAGGGAACGAAATATAATTGTCTTCCTTGGGATTTTAGGTGGGGGTTCCTACGTCACGTGTTCGTTGATCACGTGACAATTAAAGATATCAACCTTCCTTCACTTACCCACTCGATTCTGAACAAATACGATGTAGGGGTTTTGGTCATTGCTTTTGATCGAATAAGCACATTTATCGCAGCTCTGTTCTGGGTTCAGATCAACCAAAGGAAAAACCGTAAGTGCTTTCAACTCTTTTTGCATCACATCAGGTCAGCAGTTATAAACATTTTTCACGGTGTTAGTTCAAAGATAACACACATATCCACATGATACTATTATAATTGCACACACAGACACAGACACACACACACACAGACACACACACACACACATATATATATATATATATATATATATATATATATATATATATATCAAACCTAACACTCCTTTCGTCCGCCCTGTCGGTGGGGCGTTAGAATGCAACGACTGCACCTCTGCAGAGGGGTAAGACTCTCCCAATGGGGCCACCTATTGGCCGTGGGTGGCGACCCGTGATGCTTAAGGATAGAGCCCAGGTGGACGAGCAATTCATGACATGCAATACTCCACTTTGACCCTATCTTGGGCTAGACGGGCGGTTGGAGAGGCCAACTCCGATCAATCGGCTGGTTACGTCAAGCCCTAGCACCTATATGATTTTCCCAACCCTATTGCCCTTATGGCAAGCCCCAACCCCTTTTTATCATATGGGTGCTAGAAAGCGGTGGCTGCGGATCTACATGTCCTGGGAATGACGTTAAACTCTATCTGATGGTGAGGTTCCAGTTTTGGAGGTTTGGGGAATGTGGAGCACCCCCATTCATCACCATTGCTCCCTGGTCCACTCTGACCCGGAGTGGTAGTACCTGTTAAGGTCCCATCTATGGGTTAAATAGAAAAATGTATTTATGAAAAAAATTGTATTATCCATTAAGAATTGATTTATTTCAAAACTTTATCGGCATTAAATGACCCAATGAGGTTGATATGCCGTAAAACAAACCAAACCAAACCAAATTCCTTTAGTTAAGGAAAAGACAAGTCACTTTATCAAAGGATTTATAACGTCTTTTTTTCTTTCTCTCTCTCTCTCTCTCTCTCTCTCTCTCTCTCTCTCTCTATATATATATATATATATATATATATTAATATATATATATATATATGAGAGTAAGTAAACAAACAAATCTGTTTATTTGATGTGGCTTTTTTTAGCCGACAATTTTTGGAGGATATGTGCTTAATTGATGAAAAAGGAATGCTTTACCGTTGAAATTGGTCTCAATGTTTAATTGATACAAATTTTACCATGGTAAATCATCGTTATAACAAATATAAAGTTCTCAATTACTATGTAGACCGAATTTATTATTATAGTATGTACAGAAATAATCTACTCGAGTTTCACCATAAGAATCTTCAGGGTTAAATCCACTGAATTAATCAAGATATTGATTAATTACAGCTAACTGCAGGAGTTTATGTTGTAGTTATGACCGTTCTGTTTTTAACGGTTAAAATCTTATGGTGAAACTCGAGGAGGTTATTTCTGTACACACTATAATATATATATATATATATATATATATATTTATTTATTTTACAAAGTTTTCACAGATCAATAAATCAATAAATAAATATTAGCTCTTAAAATTTGTGACTGTATTTTCTTTGTTTCATCACAAAAAAAATTTGTTTTTACACACACATATATATATATATCGGTATATGTAAAAACAAATTTTATATATATATATATATATCTATAATATATATATATATATATATATATATATATATATATATATATATATCACATGCGCTGTCTTCGTGCCATTTGCGGTATGAAATGGGATGATAGAGTAAAAATTAGTGCAATATTAAAAATGTAACAACATTGCAGGCATTGAAACCTTACAAAGGTTCAGCTTAGGTGGGCTGGTAACGTTGTCAGAATGAATGAGAACAGGCTTCTAAAGAAGATATTATACGAACAACTACCTAATGCTAAGCATTCTATTGGACTTCTACACTTACGCTATAATGACAAATTGAAGAACAAGTTGAAACGCCTCAATATTGACCTGTGTGCCTGGGAAAATCTAGCATCAAATCGGAAAGAATGGCGTAAGACGTGTTTCGCCAAATCAAAGAGCTTTGAAGAAAACATCGAAATTAGCTGCGTCTAACTTTAAAACAAAAGCATCTGACTCCCGCTTTAGGAAATTTCATTCTGTCAGTGTGGCTTCATAGCTCGCAGCAAGGTTGGGCTGCTATCACACTCAAGAAAATACAAAATGTCTTCTTGATAGCATGCACAACGTGAGAGCAACAAAATCACTCACAACTAACACACACACACGCACACACATACATACATTATATATATATGTGTGTGTGTGTGTGACCTTCATTTATATGTACATTTGAGTTCTCTATTTTGATTGAATCCTATCATAAAAATATTTGATATTATTAACCCATATATATATATATATATATAATATATATATATATATATATATATATATATGGGTTAATAATATCTAACCCTGCCCATTCCAAACTAAGACACCAACCCTCCCTCCCCTAAATTGATAGATTTAAAAGAGATGTTACTTTGGGAAATTCTCAGTAAGAGTCATGTACTTGTGATTACCTGAAGATGCCGTATTAATACGGTTGAAATAAATTATTGTAATGAAGCAAGTTTAGAGTTTTTTCTTCATTTACTAAATATCTTGCTCTGTCCTTTTACTCACTGGTATTAGGCACATTGAGCTCTCCTTATGGTCTACCTGCATCAGCTTGGTTAAACCACACATGGAAAGATCCTAACTACGGATATATATATATATATATATATAATATATATATATATATTATATAGATTTTTGGATGTTTTTTTGTTTATAGAAGCATTGTTGAATAAATTATTATTTATATTTTTGCTTGAAGGCAATTATAATGCATGTATCGTATAAAATTCGATAATTATAGAAAATAATCTTGACAAGAGAATCCCGCAAAGGATGGCTCGCTATGCAGAACACCGGTGTTCTGCATAGCGAGCCATCCTTTGCGGGATTCTCTTGTCAAGATTATTTTCTATAATTATCGAATTTATACGATACATGCATATTAATTTCCTTCAAGCAAAAATATAAATATATATATATTTATTAACCCATATATATATATATATATATATATATATATATATATATATATATATATGGTTAATAATAATATATATATATATATATATATATATCATATATATATATATATATATATATCAAAATTAGGAGGCATCCAGTAAGAATCTAACTCATCCATAGGTGTACTAGCATATTACCCCAAGCTTGTTATCCACATCTCAAAAAATAGATTTGACAGTCTGACACATGGCGTGCTTAGTTAGAATCGAACTCACAAGTAATTGATCAGCAAGACACTCTTTTTGACCCTTTCACGACGACACCATGCTCTTTCTTGTCGCCTCTTTTCATTTCATTTATTTCTTTGTTATGTTCAATTTTCTTTCTTTCATGTTGGTTACTTTATTTTTCGTTTAGGTCTTTCGTTTACTTTTGTGTTTTATTTGGTTATTTTTTTATTCATTCTCTTTTGACTTATTTCATTCTTCTTTGCCTCGACCCCTTATTTTATTTCTTCACTTTTTTTCTGTCTGTGTTGTTCGTTTCGTTAGTTATTGGTGAAAAGGTTTTCCTTCGTTTTCTATCTTCTTTATTTTCTTTCTTTCTTTTGTTCATTCGTATTTTCATTTTCATTCTTTCATTCTCTATCTTCCTGTCTTACACATTCTTTCTTTCTTTCTTTTTTTCTTTCTTTCTATCTTTTCATTCGTGTTTTTTTAAAAATTATTTCTTCCTTTTTTCCCTTTTTCACCGTTTTATCTGTCTTTCTTTCTTACTTTTTCTTTCTTTCCTTTTTTCTTTGTTGTTGTTCTTTTCTTTCTTTCTTTTGTCCATTCGTTTATTTTATTTTAATCATTTCTTCCTTTATTCCATTTTTCTTCCTTTTCTTCCTTTTTCTTTCTTTCTTCTTTTTATGTTTCTTGTTATTTTCATTATTTCTTTTTTCAATCGTTTTTTTATTTCGTTTTTTATCTTTCTTTCTTTCTTCATTCTTCTCTTCATTTTTATTCTCTATCTATCTATCTATCTATCTATCTATCTCGCTCTCTTTCTTTTTCGTTCTTTTCTTTCTTGATCCAATTTCTTTTTTTTCTCTTTATCCTTTTTTCTTTCTTTCTTTCTTTCTTTCTTTCTTTCTTTCTTTCTTTCTGCTTTCTTTTGCTAATTCTTGCTTTTATTTTTACTCTTTTGTTTTCTCTTTCCCTTCCTTATATTTTCCTTCCTTCAATGTCTCTGTCTCTTTATTACGTTTCATTCATTAATTCTTTCTTTTTCTCTTTCTTTCGTTAATTTTTGCTTTCATTTTCATTATTTGGTCGTCTCTTTCTTTTTATATATATATTTTTTAAACATTCTTTTTGTCATTTTTCTTTCTTTTGTTCATTCATACTTTCATTTCCATTTATTCTTTCATTCTCTTCATTTATCTTTTTTTCTTTCTTTTCTTTTGTGCTTTCATTTTCATTCTTTTTTTCTCATTCTCTTTCTTACTTTTCCTTTCTTTCTTTCTCTCTTTCTCTCTGCTTTCTTTTTGCATTCTTTCTTCCTTACTGTCTTTTTCTGCCTTTTTACTATCTTTTCATTTTTCTTTCTTTCTTTCTTTCTTTCTTTCTTGTTTTTTTTTTCTTTTATTAATTCATGAAGTTATTTTCATTATTTCTTGTAGTTAGTTTTATTATTTCTTTCTCGTTTTCTTTCTTTTTCATTCTGTCTTTACTTTCTTTTTTCTATCTTTTTAATATTCCTTTTCTTTTCTTTTCTTTTCTTTTCTTTTCTTTTCTTTTCTTCTTTCTTCTCTTTCTTTCTTTCTTTTGTTCATTCGTGTAGTTATTTTCCTTATCTATTATAGTTATTTATTTCTCTTTTTTCTTTTTTTTCATTCTTTCGTTGTTACTTTCTTTTTTTCTGATTTTTTGATATTCCGTTTCTTTTCTTTTCTTTTCTTTCTTTTTTCTTTCTTTCTTTTTTCTTTCTTTTTATTTGTGCTCTCTTTTAATTCTTTCATCTTTAACTTTTTGCTTTATTTTTACTCTTTCTATTCTTTTCTTCTTTTTTCTTTCTGTCTTTCTTTCAGATTTACCTTAATGTTTCATTCTCTTTCTTTTTTCTTTCTTTCTTTTTTCTTTCTTTCTTTCTTTTTTCTTTCTTTTTATTTGTGCTCTCTTTTAATTCTTTCATCTTTACTTTTTTGCTTTATTTTTACTCTTTCTTTTCTTTTCTTCTTTTTTCTTTTTGTCTTTCTTTCAGATTTACCTTTATGTTTCATTCTCTTTCTTTTTTCTTTCTTTCTTTTTTCTTTCTTTCTTTCTTTCTTTCTTTCTTCTTTCTTTCTTTTTATTTGTGCTCTCTTTTAATTCTTTCATCTTTACTTTTTTGCTTTATTTTTACTCTTTCTTTTCTTTTCCTCTTTTTTCTTTCTGTTTTTCTTTCAGATTTACCTTAATGTTTCATTCTTAAATCTTTATAGCAATTTTACTACTCTTTTCAATTTAAATGCCTTCTCTCAGAGTTGCACACACACACACACACACACACACACACACACACACAAACACACAATCACACACACACATATAAACCACTCACATGCACACAATAATACGCACGTATACACTCTTATACCTGACACACACACATATACCCAGACGCACGTGCACACACAGACAAACTTGCAGACACACACATGTACACACACACACACACACACACACACACGTCTTCACTCAGAGTTGCACACACACACGGACACAGAATCACACACACACACACATAACCACTCACATGCACACAATAATACGCACGTACACACTCTTATACCTGACGCACACACATATACCCAGACGTGCGTGCATACACAGACAAACATACACACACACATATACATACATCTTCTCTCAGAGTTGCACACACACACGAACATAGAATCACACACACACTTATAATCACGCACATGCAAAGAATAATATGCACTCACATACCTGACGCATACACATATACCCAGACGCGCGTGCATAAACACAGAGACAAACATATATATATATATATATATATATATATATAAAGTCCCTTATTTGGTGGGTCCTTTTTTTCATGCCATTGTAGTTAAAGTAAGAAATACGCAGCCGTCTTTTTCGATGTCTCTTCTCTTTCCATTATTTTTTCCTCAGCTTGCAGTTTTTCTTCCTTCCCCGCTCCCCACCTCCCCGTTAGCCCATCACTGTATTCTCGTCGCCCTCGTCCACTGTCCAGCTCCGTGAGGGCCTCCCTCTGATCGGCTCTCTCCTTGTGTCCCGACATTTAAATAGACAGTAATGAGCAAGACAGCCATGGCATCCTGTTGTTCGTTCGCCCACAAACCATTCACGTTATTTTTCAAAGTGCGCGTAACAAAGTAATCCTTTCATTTATTTTTACTTTTACCTTATTTTTTAAATTTTATGTTTATTTTATTTTTTGGGGTTGTTGTTCCTTTTTTTTTTTAAAGCCTTGATTTAGTTTGGGCGCAATAAAGTCCTTCCTCGGCCATCACTGACAAAATGGCCGCCGTACAACGCCCTTGGAGAAGTTAACGAACTTATTCTGTCTTTGTATTCCTCCGCCGAGGGCGACTGTAATCGTGAGTAGCCCAGCGCCCACCCCGATTTTTTTGGTATCGATTTCTTCGTGAATATTGAAACGCTTTTACCTATTCAAATTCAGTTGTCTTTCACTCTACATTCGTTTTTCTTCTTTTTTTTTCTTTTTACCTTTGTTTTCTCTCTTTCGTTCTCTTTTCTTTTTCTTTCTTTTTCACATTCGTTTTCTTTCGTTCTTTCTTTCTTTCTTTCATTCATTCTTTCATTTCTTTCTTTCTTTCTTTCATTTTCTTTCTTTCTTTCTTTCTTTCTTATTTTCAATTCCACCCCGTAATTCTATCATTACTTATTTATTTACGCGCTATTTATCTAGGCTGTTACATCACGGGTAAGATTTTTAAACAAATACGCAAAAATTTCCATTTGCTCAAATGATTCCAAACAGGGTATTTTATAGAAAGAAAAAAGCTGAAGAAAGTACAGAAATATAATTGGTTGAACAAATTACCTGTACAAAAATTTGAGACTGTTCTTGTGGCCATTTTAGGCTGCAGGTGAGAGCACTTTACAGTGGAGATCTCTTGTGGCATTAAGTCTAATCCGTTTTCAGTAGAATACTATGATCCTTGTGTTTTTCAGTGTTAAGCAAACTCCTTGTTTGTTGGTCCGTGTATCTTGAATACTCTGATCCTTGTGTTCCTCATTGTTAAGCAGAATCCTTGTGGTCCTCAGTGTTAAGCAGAATCCTTGTTTATTGGTCCGTTCGTCCGTGTTAAGCACGAACAACTGAACAACTTTCCATCAAGGCCCTTAAATAGTTAACCAACCACGTTTTCGAGCGTGTTGATTGACCGTTTGAATCCACGCGGCCACGAAGAGTCTACAAATTTAACTTGTGACCTCCAGCACACCTTATATATTAAAAATATTCCAACAGAGTCAACCACATTTAGTCAAATGACAACTTTTTAATCACAGACAACACTATTTGAAACTTGAAATAATTGCATCATGCACAAATTTCATTCGAGCATCAACTCGAACAGATAATACCTGTTTTGGTCCTCGCTCATCACGAGTGAAAAGGAAATATTTCTCAGCCCTGTTCTTCGAACAAAATAGAGACAGTTAGTCTCCGAGTTCAGCATAATATTCAGTGTATCGTGCCATAAAGATTATAGAAGATGGCGTAAATATTTTCAAAACATATTTTGGTATTTTTGTTATGTAAATTTAGGCATTGCTTATCAATTGTGTATTGAAGTGTAGGATTTGAATTTAACCGTAAGTACACTCTTGAAAAATCAACAGAGTTTGATTGACAGGCCTTGACCCCAGGGTCATCCAAAAATGGTGCTTATTGGTTGATTGAATCACATGACCAGGTGACTCACTAGAAAAGTCGGAATTACTGAGAATCGACCAGAGAGCCTTTGTGGTTAGACGCATGTTGCATGTTGTAACTTTTCTTAAATCTTCTAATGCCAGCTTCTATCGTCTTAGTCTTATATCTTCCATTAGACACCTGGTCATAATTAGAAATAATGTTTATGTTGGATTTTTACTTAACTTCATGTGTATCAAGGACTTAGTAGAAATGAATTTATTAGAAGAACAACTTCATATGTATTATAACTAGTGCTTGACCCTTTGTCACAGCCTTCTAACACCTATATGACGAAAAGAGGTGGGTGTTTATTTGCCATAAAAATCAATTTGAAGAATAGGCTCGGGACATATCATATAGGTACAGTCGATTGATCTAATGAAGCTTTTCCGGCCGCCCGTCCAATCCAAGTATGAGCAGAAGTGGAGCGAGCCGACAGCACCAATTCCTTTGACTCTCTCCCTCTCTCCCTCTCTCTCTCCCCCTCTCTCTCTCTCTATCTATCTATCTCTATCTCTCACACACACACACACACACACACACACACATACGCACACACACCATCCGTTCTTTTTTGGCCATCGCTCTTTGTAGGTCCTCTTGACGGTATCCAGTGTCTGCACAAAGATTTTTGCCGGTCGGCCAACATTTGTATGAATCCACATGTGAATGTCGCGTATGAATTCGACCTTATTTAACCAGCTGTGCCCGTCCACTGGGTATGATGCTGAACTGCATTTAATGCTGAATTTCCAATTCTTGAGATCTAGGGTGTATGGCGTTCCACTTCATTATCATTACCCCCAGATCCACTCTGACCCGGAGTTGTAGTACTTGTTAGGGTCCCATCTATGGGTTGAATAGAAACAAAATGAGTTTGACATGTGATGATTAAAGGTGGAATCCAGGTAGCTGAGCAGTCCATGACATGCAACACTCGACTTTGGCCCTGACTTAGGCTAGACTGGTGGTCGGAGAGTCCCCCTCCGATCAATCCACCGGTCATGTCAAGCCCTAGCACCTATATGATTGTCCTGACCCTGTTATCCTTATGTTAAGCCATGACATCTTTTATATATGTGCTAGAAAGAGGTGGCTGAGGGTCTTAGTGTCCTGGTTATGACGTTAAACTGCTTCTAATGGTGAAGCTCCAATTCTGGAGCTTTGAGGAGTGTGGAGTACCTTTTTATTGTCATTGCTCCCAGGTTCACTCTAACCCGGAGTTTTAGTACTTGTTAGTACTATAGGTTAAATAGAAAAAAAATTAGTTTGAAATAATGTTTAAAAATCAAGATATATTGTGTTCCTCTTTTTTTAGTTCACGAAATTCTATTTACAGTGATACCTAGACTTATGAGTTTAATTCGTTTCCGTTCTAAACTCAATTTCCTCGTACATCAAATTAATTTGCCCCATTGAAATAAACTGAAATGCCATTAATCAGTACCCCCACAAAAATAAACCCTGATTGTTTTGTTACTTATTTTAAGTAAGAAACATAGCACTTTATTGTATAAAAAGCATAATAGAATAGATATTTATGAATTATGTGCTGTAATATATTTGAAAGTTTATATTTTATAAATACTAGCAAAATAACAAACACCCTCCGAGCGATGTAAAAATAGATTTTTGAAACATATCCTGAGGGGTGGGAGTTAAAAGTTCAATGCAGCAAGTTTGTACCCTAAGTAAGTAAAATCATCAAATTCATTAAAGGATTAAAAAATAAAACAATTTGAAATTTAAACTTTAAATATGTATTAAATAAAACAAACTATATATAGATATATATAATACCAGTTATGTATTTATTAAAACTTGTTTTAAAAAACAATGAGGACTGTCTAATGTTACATGTTCGAATTTTGAGTGTATTTATTCTATGTTATGACGATTTTTGGTAATGTGAAGTAAGCAGTTTTTGTTACAGACAAAAACCGGAAGCGAATCTCCATTATTAATAAATTTTTCTTTGGTGTAATGAATTTATAAATAAAGTTTTTAGTGAACTTATCAGCATAAATGTATTCGAATCTCGTCATTACTTTAAATTCTAGCTCTCGACAAAAAAGCAAAAAATAAACGTGATTGCAGCTCGTAACTCAAAAAATTCGTAAGTTAAAGCACTCGTAAGTCAAGTACACAGTTCTTTTTTGTTTTCAACGAGGGAAAAATACAAAACATCGTAAGATCCCAGACGCGAAGGTAAGGGTCAAAACAAAAAAAAATGTCCAATGTTACTGTCTTTTGCCGAAAGCATTAATCCTGATGCTAGGTCGTTACTGTAATGATGAGGTGTTGTCTGGAAGGCGGATCTCCAGGAACCAGGCACGCGTCATTTATGCTGCAACCAAATATAGACACGGCTGATCCTAGCCAAAAGCCTATGAGTCAATTTACTTACCAGATATCTAAATTACAGTTTCAAGCGTTTTAATGAGACGATCAGTCTGTAGGCCTTTCGGACAATGGTGATTTATACTTTATGTTATGCTCTTGGTAATTTTTTAGGGTCTGTCTCAATCCTTATTGAAAAGGACTCGATGAGACATTAAAAGAGAATGCCATCAGTGTGTGAATAGATCCGTTTTTTTTCATAGCCAGCAGCCGGAAAAGAGACGAATTAACAAAGTACAACATCTCGTCCAGGAGTTGTTTTCTGTTACTCGTTTATACGTATTCTGGATATGACCGGTGAAAATTGACATTTGAAAAGAAAATGTTGACTCTATCCCCTGTAGAGGGGTATTACCCCCACAGTAAAAGGTGTTCTAATGGCGATGTTCCAATTCAGAAAATCTTCTTCAATGTTATTACTCCCAGTCCCCTATGACACGGAGTAGTTGTGCCTGTTAGGGTCTTTTCTCTGGACAACCCAGTCGGTGGGGCTTTAGAATACACCGACTGCACCTTGCTGAGGGGTGAGACCCCCTCAAATGGGACCACCTGTTGGTCGTAGGTGGCGACGCATGATGCTTAAGGGCGGAATCCTGGTAGATGAGCAGACCATGACATGCATCACCCCACTTGGTGCTAGACGAGCGGTCAGAGGCCTGATCAATCGGATGGGCACGTCTAGCCTTAGCACCTTATATGATTGTTTCGACCCTATTGCCTTTATGGCAAGCCCCAACCCTTTTTATCATACGGGTGCTATAAAGCGGTGTCTGGGGGTTTTCATGTCCGGGGTATGACAGATGTTGAGGTTCCAGTTCTGGAGATCTGGAATATGTGGAGCACCCCTTCATCGCCATTGCTCCCGGTCCACTCTGACCTGGAGTGGTAGTACCTATGAGTTAAATAGTAAAATGTGTTTTAAAATGTGTCTATTAAGAATGACTTTCTTTCAAAACTGTGTTGGCATTAAATGACCCACCGAGGTTGATATGCCAAAACAAAACGAACCAAACCAAATCAACTCATTTCTGGATCAAGTAGATATGCTTAAAGAGTAACAAGATATGCTTGATGTACCATCTACGTCAGAAAACAGCAGTTAACCAGGCTTAACCGAGTTCACCAGACTCGATCGGCCATCTAAGTCGTGGCGGGGACTAGTCAGACGATGGCGTCTGAAAAGGCGGAAGTTGGGTAACGGGGTTCTATTAACAATTAAAGAAACTGAACTTATTCATTCAATCTTTTTGTGACTAGGTTGGCTAGTCGGCTAGTTGTTTAGATTTTACGGTATGTCAACCCTTGTGGGATTATTTTGTGCCGAATACATTTTGTTTTATTCATTCTTGATGGATACTCAATTTTTTAAAAACTCAATTTCTAAACCCATTAACTCATTTTGTTCTATTTAACTCATAGATTGCACCCAAACAGGTACTACCACTTCGAGTTAAAGTTGACCTGGGAGTAAAGGCAATGAAAGGGTACATCACACCTCCTAAAGCTACAGAATAAAAATTTCATCATTAAATGCAGTTTAACGATATGCCCAGAACACTGAGACCCTTAACCACGGTCTTCTAGCACATATATGATAAAAAGGGTTGGGGGTTTGCCATAATTTTAACAGGGTTGGGACAATCATAGAGGTCTGGACATGACTAGCCGATTGAAAGGAGGGGCTCTCTCTGCCCATCTAGCCTAGGTAAGTGCCAAAGTGGAATGTTGCTCAAACACTAGGTTTCCATCCGTAGGCATCACGGGTTGCCATCAACGACCAACAGGTGACCCCATTGAGGGCCACACTAAGAAATTAACAAAAAGATACTTAGTACGGACCAAAGACCAGACCGGGGGGGGATTGAGGAAGTGAATTTTGGACAGTACCAAAGGAAATTAATTAGTGAAATAGATCACTAATTAGGACTGAGTTTATTCTAGTAGTGACCACCCCAAGCGGAGTTTATAAGGTTTGAATTCAGTTTTCCTTCTTCTAGATTGGTCGCCTAACCACGGTTAAAGAGCACACTCTGCCTTACTCCATAGGTGGATGGAGAGTAGTTGGATTCATACCTTTCCCAAGGGTATTAACTATGTGAAATGTAGCTTAGTCCAGGATTTGAACTTGGGTCGACGAGTCCATTTCCTACGACTCCAACCATTAGACAACGCACCTCTAACAAGGAAAGAGAGAAATCTCGCAAGTCCTAAAAATCCTTTTTTGGCCCTTTGCCAGGGCTTGAACATTTCCCTCTGTTAAACTAATAATACGCATAAGAATATCAAATATAGGTTGTGTGGTGACAGAGATGAAACGGTTGTAGAGTAAAAAAGTTATCTTATCTTGGTTTGGAGGTGTGTCTTCTTTTGATCTCTAGAGATCTCACTTCTCTCATCTCGTCATCATTGGTCACGTGAGAAATGATATTTCTTCTCATCCTCTTTTTGGTTATGACTTAGGTGAAGGAACACCTATTCTTATCTCTCTCCAACGAGTCTATCCTAACTGCCTTATTGTGGCTATAAAGACCATTTAAACGTAGGTGGGATAAACCTTTGCATTACTTTTTTTTTTACTTGCTAAACATTGTTTGATTGTTCTTTGGAGCAATATTCTCACAAATAATTAACCACTAAATGCAGATGGTAATTTCCCTTGCAATGTGTGTGACCGCATCTTCAAGTCCAGAATTGGACTAACTAGCCACCAGAAGGTCCACAACTGTTGAACGACATGGAGTGACGTCATAGTCGTCTGTGACGGACTTCTAAAAGGAAAAGCTCTTTGGAGCATTCTGTACAGTTTACCTGTTTGGAACATATATAGGACTAGAAGCGGCTACCCGCCGTCACCTAGGTAGAAGAGGAGGGGGTAAAAAGGTAGTCTCGCAGATCCATTATTGTTGAATCACGGGTTGGATCCTCGTAAGATGCCCATTAAAATCCCTATGTAAAAAAAGACATTGTGTTGATCCAAACAATATGAAAAAAAATGCATGCCTCCTATTTAAAATACTGTCATGTTGTTATCATTTAAATTGAATTTCTTTTTTATCTTCCGAATATAAATCAAATTTGCATTATTTTTGTTCAAAACCCAATCCCTGGTGATATTTAATGTGTATGTATATTTACTTTGTCGTTAATTGTTTTATTTTCGAAGTTCCTCCAGGCATACACATACACACAACTGCCCTTTATATATGTATAGATGTTATTATGGTGTATGTATCAAATATTCATATGTGCATTGTTCATGCGACTTGGTTGTTTGTATTTCTTCACCGAGTGTTTAGTGTTAATGTATCCATGGACGCACTCATGCATTATAAAAACCTAATGTTGTTTACATATTGATACACACTGTTCTTATACGTTTAATCCTATAATAAGTAAATGCACAAAAGAATAAAGAGCAGACATGACTGGTGGGGAGGGGGTGATCCACTGGGAATTGTGCAGGAAACTATAGTTCAACCACACTGTCAAATGGTATATGCACAAACCGGAATGATTCCTCGAAAATTAGACCCATGAGATTCTCTGGATCTTACAGATACAAATATTTCACGCAATCACAGACAGAAGATCAGACCGCGTATTAATTAACAAAAAAAAAATTGACATCTTATTATAATGGAGATTGTGTGTTTCTCTGTCTGTAACTGAAACTATATTCCTACTCAAGTCACAATTCTCTTTGTTATTGACATCACATTCTTCATGATTTTATTTTTATCTAAACCTCAATTATTAATAAAATTGTCTTACATTATTAATACTGTTAACTATGTCTACATACTGACAACATGCAATTATATTTATATATACAACAAAATAGCGGTTTACAGTGTGAACGGGAAGGCTAATTTGCATATTAATATTAAAAAAATCAAATTTAATAAATATGTGCTTAGTATCATTGATTTCTAACTGTTTGGTTTTATTTTAATGAATATAAGCACACATCTCTTGTATAAATCTTAAATGAAATCCATTAACAAGATAAAATAACTGTCATTTTATTCTTTACTTCCTCTTATAACTAAATACTTAAATTAGAAAAAATAACAATGAAAGACGAGAGTGATGGAAGAGTAAGTTTCAGTTGTTCCATTTTTTATTATACTCCCTCTGTTTCAAATCTTTTATTATACTCCCCTGTTTCAAATCTTTTTATCTGTATTCTTATTTAGTTTCATTAGCCTTTCTAATTTAATACAATATTTTATTACATTAAAACTTAAATACTTGCACCCGGAGGGTGCATATATTTGCTAGTTGTAGTAAAGAATTGTCCAGGTGTGGTAAAAGAGTTAGAGAGGCATGTGTCTGTTATATGGTGTAAAGGAAAATAATAGCTTTCTTCTTAACAAATATGATGCAGCAGGGTAATTCTGCTTTTATTTTTTTAAGGAATCCACGTGCATTGATTGGACAGTCGGCCGTAGCTTAGCATTATAAAAAACTGGGGTTAAGTTTTAAGCAGGAGGATATTTTCCACACTTCACGAAGTGAGTTGGCCGAGTGTGTACTTTACGAGAAACGGTGTTTGAAAGTGATTTTCGGTGTTGGACGAGAATTTGTCCCCTGTGGCCTGCTGTTCCGGATTTTCGTTGTTGGGCGAGCGACTCATACTTTACTGCAGACATCTAGTTGGTGTTTCCGTTCCAGCGGATCAGAGAATGAAAACGTTTAAAAAAAAACAACAGAAGAATAAAAACAACGAATAACCAGTGTACGAGAGATGAAAAAGGTGTGGATCATGAAAGTGACGGTGATACCATAAACAAAGTATACATTTCCACATACTTCGACGGCCTCAAAGACTATGTTACATAATTCATGGAGAGTCAATGAATAATGTACGTACTGTAGTAAAAATATTTTTGAATAAGAGTTCGCTAGATTCAAAATCGGAGGGAGTTAAGTGGAAATTTTCATAACCGTTAGGGTTATGATTGATTAATGATGACCTCGACTTAACTCTTCCGGTTGCGCGCAATTACAGGCGTGTTTTAGTTTTAGATGCGACTAGTTACTTGCTGAGAGCGGACGTTGTTTTCGGCTCTCGAGATGTCGCACTCACCGCTGCTGTTTTATAGCGGCTGGGGTTGTTGTTAATAAAAGCTTAAAAGAAAAAACAGTATTGTTAAGTTATTAAAACAGGAAATGACCAGCCCGTAGAAATGAGCCCGGACGAACAAGAAGTAACAGCAACCCGGAGAAACAACCCAAGAGTCAGCCCTGAAGAATATGGCGGCCGAGTTAACAAGCAAGAATCCTCATCATCACTTATATTAGGTATACCCAATTTGTCGAAAAATCCGTGTTTTTGCAAAACAATTTTAGCCCCCATTTCAAAGAAATTTACCAAAAATCAGGGAATTATCCGATTTTAATGACATTTTCAGAGCATCAGTTATTTTATTTCAAAACTTTCTGAGTTTTTCCAGGTCATTTAACTTTGACCTCTCCCTTATTTTGGAGGTGCAAAATATCAGTGGGGTTATATATGACTGATACTAATTTCTGCATCAATAAAAAGACAAAAGACCAAAGGTGTGAATAGAAGAAAAAACATTTTAAGGGTGATAGAAAATAATAAGTACCGAAAATCGAAAAATAAAATGAAAATAAAAACTAAAAAGTTAATTTTTGGAGATTTTCTTTTTACTCATTTCGATAATTATTTAATTGGCTATTATCTTATAAAAGAAAAAAATATTCATCAATATTTTTTCTGTTTAAAAAGGGTGGCGCTAAATTTCAATAGCGTTTTCGACAAAAAATTGTTAGAGATTGATACTAAAGTAAAGTAGTAATTAAAAAAATATGTTTTTTTAAATCTAATGATATGAAATTTTAAACTTAACATCACGATACTCATATTTAAATGAATTTTATATGTTAATTTGTCATAGCAGAAATACGTAATTAAATCAGAAAGTTTTGAAATAAAATAACTGATGCATTAAAAAATTCATTCATTGATAAATCAATACTAAAAATTTCATTAAAATCGGATAATTCTCTGATTTTTGGTAAATTCGTTTCAATCGACAGTGTTAAATTTATTTTGTAAACAAGTATTTTACGGCAACTCTGGCGGCCATATTAAGTGATATTTGAGCAAAACTGACCGAAAAAATCGTTTTAAATGTATTAAGAATAAATTATATGTGTAATATTATTATTATTTTTTTTTTTACTGATGCTCATTGTGTTATTAATTTTCGACTTATAAAATATTTGCCCTTAAATAATCGATTTAATTAATTTTAATTAGTTTTTAAAATAAAAAGCAGACGAGAATTTGTGTATGCCTATCTTATACTCTGTATCTCTCTCCCAATATATACCCGATGTGTTATATATATTTACCAACCCTTCCGCACGAGCAGGATGCGACACAAGGTCAATTTCTTAAGCGGAGTTTAGCTGGTTTGAATTCAGAGTTTTCCTTCTCCTAGACTGGTTACCTAGCCGTGGTTAAGGAGCCCAGTCTGCCCTGCTATTTGCCCATAACTGGAGGGAGAATTGGATTCATATCTTTCCCATGCGTATTAGTGCCATGTGAAATTCCAACAGCTTCGACGAGGAAATGAACTCGGGTCGACGAGTCCATTTCCTACGACTCTAACCATTTGACCCGATGTGTTATAGGCGGTATACAATAACTAAACGGAGGAAATAAAGCAACTAAGGCCCTAACACCCTGGATGCTTCCTAAGTTTTTCTTTTCTGCTTGAAGAATGACGTCACACGCCATCTGAGACTTTGTAAATATGTTTTGATAGTTTGCCTTTGTTATCTACTACGTACAGGAACATGGACGCCACATCGCGAAGAAAAAAAGAAAGCTTTACGACAGCATAATCAAACGTAGTAACGATGTAACTAGCAGCAGCAGCAGCAGCAGCAGCATTAGACGAACCAAGCTACGTAATTGATAGACAGACATAGACAGCCGAGGGCGTGTTACACGCGTACTTCCTCCGGCTCACAATTCTGGCAAAGATCTCTGTTTGCTATTTTCCGAGACAGAAAAATAACAACGTCCGTACAAAATACGTAATCAAGTGACAGACCTGCTTTAACGAGAAAACTTTTTTATTAAAAAAAAAAAGTTTTGGTATTTTTTCTGACGCCATCAAATTTAAAACGGAATATATGGGTTGACATGCTATAAAAGGGTTGACAGACTATAAAATTCAATACATATATATATATCTACCAACTCCTCCGCAGGAGCAGGATGTGACACAGGGTTAATTTCTTAAACGGAGTTCAACAGGTTTGAATTTAGTGTTTTTCTTCTCATAGACTGGTTACCTAGCCATGGCTAAAGAGCACAGTCTGTCCTGCTATTTAACCATAGCTGGAGGGAGAATTGGATTTATATCTTTCCCAAGGGTATTAGCGCCATGTGAAATGCAAACAGCTTCGTCCAGGAATTGAAGTCGGGTCGACGAGTTCATAGTTAGCTTAGTCGGTAGAGCGTGGGACTAGGAACCAAAAGGTTCTGGGTTCGATACCGGCCCTCACCAACTCAGCGTACTATTTACCCATAGCTAGAGGGAGAGTAGAATTAATACCTTTCCCAAGGGTATTAGTGCTAAGTGAAATGCAATTACCACGTCTAGGATTTGAACTCGGAGCGACGACTCCATTTCCTGTGACTTTAACCATTACACCACATGCGCTTTCATTTTTATCATATATTCTAGAACTCTGGGGTATGTTGAGTACTCCTTCATCCCCATTACACTCAGGTCGACTTTGACCCGGGGTGGTAATAACTGTTAGTGTCCCTATGGGTTTGTTGTGGCCTAGTTAGGGGTCAGAATAAAGACACAAAACAGGAAATGAGTTAACCAAATATATTAACAAAGAACAGTAGTACAAACATCCACCAATGAGTCAGTTACACGTTGGGCTGTCTTATCTGCTATCCGCTGAAATATTAACTCTAGCTTAACTGCAGAACCTGCTGCTATTTATAGTTGGAAGAGTTCATGCGTGCGTGGTAAATCTATTAATAATAGAGATTCGCTTCCGGTTTTTGTCTGTAACAAAAACTAAGTCACTGCTTACGTCACATTTCCAAAATCGTCATAACATAAAATAAATACACTCAAAATTTGAACATGTAACATTAGACATTTCTCATTGTTTTTTTAAACAAGTTTTAACAAATACATGACTGGTATTATATATCTATATATAGTTTGGTTTATTTTAATACATATTTAAAGTTTACATTTCATATTGTTTCATTTTTTAATCCTTTAATGAATTTGATGATTTTACTTACTTAGGATACAAAATCGCTGACATTGAATTTTTAACTCCAACCCCTGAGGCAATATGTTTCAAAAATCTATTTTTACATCGCCCGGGGGGTGTTTTTTATTTTGCTAGTTACCATAATAGAGTTAATAGAAAAGATGAGTTTAAAAAATGTGTTTAAAAAAGAATTGAATACCCATCGAGCATAAATAGAAGAAAATGTCTTTGGCATAAAATAACCCAACAAGGGTTGAAATGCCGTTAAATTTTAAAAAAAAGAAAAAAAATGATAACTAACAAACCAATCAGTTGTTATTTTGAGAGAAAGAATTTAACTTTTTTTGTTTTGTTTTCGGATGGCGAGTAAACCCGGCTTGATAAAAATACCACCGCAACTGGGAATAATTCTAAAAGATATCAACACCATAGTAACTTGAAAAATGGAACGAAAACTTAGTATCAGAAAATAACGTCATTAAAAAAAAAATTATCCCCTTAAAATAAAAAGAAGATAAAATTATGAAAAAAGGTGCTTGTCCAGAATGTTCTACTATCCCACAGAGGATATGTCTGGAATAATATACAAAAAGACTAAGAAAGGAACACACACACACACACACACATATATATATATATATATATATATATATATATATGTGTGTGTGTGTGTGTGTGTGTGTGTGTGTGTGTGTCGAAAATACAAAAATAAAGTATTTCGAAAAATATGACTATTTTTGATGTTGAAGTCGACGTTTAAACATTTCGGTTTATATCAATCCTTCGTTAGGACAATACAAACGAATGGGGAAAATATTGTATAAACAATGGTGGATGCTTTTAAAATGACATGAGTTAAGAAATGTACTTACAGAAAAGGCTCATAACCGTATTTTGGCAAGTGGCCGTACAGGCCCAATCTGATCAATCGGCTGGTCACGTCAAGCCCTAGCATCTATAAGGTTATACCAACTCTTATGGTAACTCCCACCCCTTTTATCTCATTTGCTAGGAAGCAGTGGCTGATGAGCTGGTTATCCTGGGTATGACTATAAACTGCATCTAGTGGTGAGATTCCAATTCTTGAGCTTTGGGTAGTGTGGAGAACCCCTTCATTGCCGTAACTCCCAGGTCCACCCTGACCCGGTGTAGTAGTATCGGTTAGGACCCCATGTATGAGTTAAGTAGATGAGTAAAAAATTGTTTAAATTATTTGAATACCCAACAAGAATGGCCTATGGGTTGACATGCCGTAAAATCCATCAGCCAACCAACCAATCAACCGACCGTATTTTTTAAATTTCTCTTATGGCAAACACCCAACCTTTTTGATCGTATAGGTGCTAGAAGGCGATAACTGAGGGTTTATCAATACACATGATATTCATTCCAGTTTATTGATACTCATCTTATTATAATAGAGATTGTGTGTTTTTCTGTCTGTAACTGAAACTATATCACTACTCGTCACAATTCCCTTTGTTATTTACATCACATTCTCCATTATTTTATTTCTATTCAAACCTCAATTATTAATAAAAAAATAAAATTGTTTTACATTATTAATACTGTTGACCATATCTACATACCAATTACATGCAATTGTGTTTATATATACAACAAAATAGCAGTTTAAAAATTTGATTTTAATAAATATGTGCTTAGTATCATTGATTTCTAATTGTTTGGTTTTATCTTAATAAACATGGGTAAAAATCTCGGGGATAAATCTTAAAATGAATTCATTAACAAGAAGAAATAACTTTCATTTTATTCTTTACTTCCTATTTTAACTAAATAGTTAGATTAGGACAATTTAGCAATGAAAGACGGGAGTGATGGAAGAGTACGTTACCGTTGTTCTAATTTTTGATTATACGCCCCTCTGTTTCAAATCTTTTTATCTACATTTTTATTTAGTTTCATTACCTTTTTTAATTTGATATATTCTATTTCATTAAAACTCAAAACTTGCACCCAGAGGATGCATATATTTGCTAGTGTAATTAATGGAAATTATTGCTACCAATTTGTTGATACACATGAAAGTAATGAAATAGTTCACATAGAACTTATTTCAACTAATTTGATATCCCGTGAATGGTGCTAAACTGCATCTATTGGCGAGGTTCCAAAACAGGAGCTCTTGTAAGTTTCATGGTTAAAATATCAATTATAATTGGTTGAAACTAACAACTCCGACAAGGGTGTTAAACATAACATGGACTTTAATATTGTTGGATTTTTCAAGTGTTCAGCTCTGTTACAAGCTGGCTACTAAACTGAAACTAGACTTTGGTAGGTGGCTTATACGGAGCTTTGGAATGTTCCATTATGAACTCAGGCAAGTTCATTTGCTAGGTTCTGATTGGCTGTTGGTTTCCTGGGTGAGTAAGGACATGTACAAGTACCCACTCTTCAGACATCACTTTGCACTATGCCAGCAACATGCAAGGACTGTATTTAAGTTACAGCTTGCATGTTTGTTCTTGTCTGCTAACTCGACGGTAGTTAGACTTCTAAAATATAAGCAGATGGAGAAACATTTATAACATAGAATACATGTACGTGAGACAAAGATACATAAAAGGAATAAGATACAAAGTTATGGAGATCTATGGATAGTCCATAGACTAAAGACACTTACTAGTGGCTGTAATGGGGGCCGAAGCCCCCATACGAGAAGGGTGTAGACATAAATGTCTAACCCATTGTAGTCAAGTCCTGAGAAGCAAGAGAGATGAAGAGAGTTTGAAAAAGGCGCTTAAATACCAAAAAACCCTGGTGGTCAAAAACGGGAACCCAGAGGGAGATAACTCTTCCAGGCAAGGGAAGACAACCAACACTCTGTTAGGGTCTTATCTATAAGGCTTATTTTATACCCAGAGATGTGGGAATCATCACTTTTGAGTAGTTATTTCTTAAGAGGTTTTTTGAACACTGATCTATTTGAACCGTAGATGAGACCCTAACAGTTACTACCACTCCGGGTCAGAGTGGACATTGTAGTAATCACAATAGTAGGGTACCATACACAGCTAAAGAAATCTAGAACTGGAACTTCACTATCAGAGGCAGTTTAATGTCGTGCTCTTCTATTAGTCGGGATATAGAAAATCCCGAGAGGAAGAAGTAATACTTGCTTGGCTGCGCATTGGCCATACAATACTTAC
>CM042154.1:62484154-62489154 GCA_023376005.1 Doryteuthis pealeii
TATCTGGGGTTATGTCATGCATAACGGTTAGGAAATTATACACATCGTGTATTTACATTTATACTTTTTAGATATTGGTTTTAACAATGTGTTAGCATTATTGGAGATTATGTTGTATGGTATTGATTTGTTTCATGTCTATATTCTACGGTATAATTTTATTTCATTCAAAAAAGAGAGAATATCCTCCATGTTGACATTTTCAAACAGATCTTTCAAGTTTGATCTTTTCAATTTTAAAATAACGGTTTCTGATGTGAGCAAAAAACCTGCATTCCCTGAATAAGTGTTTAACTGTCAAAGGTGTTTGACATGTTCCACATTGTGGTTGTTGTTCTTGTTTGAGTATGTAGGAGTGCATTAATCTTGTATGACCAATGCGTAATCGGGTATACATTGACTTGTTCCTTTCTAGACTTCCATAAAGGTGGTCTCCAGTCTCCCAAAGTGGGTTTGATTAGGAAGAGTTTATTGCGGATGTTGTTATTCCAGTGTTGTTGCCATTTTGTATGAAGGAATCTATTAATTTTAGGTTTCAAATTAGTATATGGTATCTGAGAAATTGTCGGGGAACAAATCTAGAGCCGATTTAACTGCGGAGTCTGCTCTTTCATTACCCCTGACTCTTATATGACTTGGGATCCAGCATATCATAATCTCCTTAGAGTTAGACATCGTGACGTCAGTGGTGATGTAATTTCGCTTACACTCAGGCAATTACATAATCTCTATTATGATAAGATACAAGATTAGGCCGGTTTAGCTCAGTCGGTGGAGCGTCCGCATAGGAACCACAAGGTTCCTGGTTCGATACCGACCCTCGCCAACTCAGCATATGATTAGCACAGAGATATGTGCGCTAAAGTAAGGAGCTAATGGCATGTGTAGCACCCCACCTTAGACACAAAAATCAACTGTCTGTGAGTAAAAGGTTGTTATTTGACTAAACGTGGTTGCCTCAAATTTATGTACGGGTAAGTTTTTTCAGCCAATAATAATTCTGTATTTTCTTCAGCTGTTTTTCTCGGTCCGTAGAGCATCAGACTTGGAATCACAAGGTTCCTAATTAGATATCGGCCCTTGCCAACTCTGCGTATGAGTAGCACAGGGATCTGGTCGGTAAAGTGAGAAGCTGATGGTAGGTATGGCACTCCATCTCAAGCGCAAAAATAATCTTCTTGGTTTAGCGCTTGTGAAAAGAGGATAGACTCCCTCGCTGTCTGATACTGACTTTAGACCATCCCGCCGACCTTACTTTCGGTTTTGTTAATCCAGTTAGATTTGCACGTTATTGTTAGTAAATTCGATTCTTACCGGGGGTTCCATTTTTAAAGTAACCCCTATCCGGGAAGTAACACTCCACAAATTAGCCACTGTTTTAATATTTTAATATTTTTGATCGTATGAAGATTGTATAATATGCATGAAACTGCAGTTACTGAATATTAACACCATAATATTTCATCTCTGATTTTAAATTTGATCTGCTATTTTAGCATTGAGCAGCTTCATATGCTAATACTTTTCACATTCATTCTCCATTATATATTATATATATATATATATATATATATATATATATATATATATATATATATGCACAGTACTAAAAAAATAAATTTAGACACATAGCATCAATAATGCTTTCTCTCTATCTCTTAAAGGGAATAATATTAATATATACGGTTTTTTTTTAAATAAAATAACATTCCATTTATTATAAATATTAAAATGTACACTAAACATATTATTATTTACCTTGTATATTAGTGGAAATGGAGTTTTTTTGTGTTGATTATATAGTCACCTTGTGAACTAATGAAATACATTGCTAACTATTTGGAAGTGTTTTTTTCTCCTGTAAATTTTGTCTGTTGCATCTAAAGTCCAATGATGGGAAGTTAGACTGTATCTCCTTACGTATTCTTAAGAATCTTTCTTTGCTTTATTACCTTCTAAAACACAAAGCATTTGAGTAAGACGAACAAGACATGATGGAGACTGCTGGAAAAAGCAAGGATGAGCTGAATTTCACGTGTGGACACCTGCACATAGATATCCATTTGGGTCGGCTAGCAAAAACCTAGACGGGTTGAGATAACAGGTTGACATAGACGGAGTGACATGTATATGAACTCGTGACTTGATCAGGATGTTTCAGTCGTTGTATGAGGAAGAGTCAAAAAGTTATTTGAAAAAAGAGTCAAAAAGTTATTTGAAAAAATTTGAAAATATTATTTTGTTTAGGATAAGTACAATTACCACCACAGGAACATATATCATACATCAAAACGAAGCTGGTCCCCTGTGGATCATATCCCTACTTCTACACATAGTCACCGTTTCTCTCAATAGCAATGTTCCACCTTCGACTGGGAGCATGTATCAGTCGCAGCTTGCTTATCTAATAAAGAACACAAGTAATCCAGTTGTACGTTATCTGCGAGAAGTAATCACTTCCGCCTTTTTGTTATCACAACTCAAAGATGGCCGAAACGGTGCTTCCGTTTCTTATCAAAACAATGGCCGAAAGGGTGCTTCCATTTCTTATTAACCAATATACCACTGTATCCTTGTCCTGTAAGATTCTGTTGAGTGTTCTTTGAGCCACTTCTTCACAGCAGATTTCACTTCCTCGCCACTGAAATAATGTTTGCCTCTCAAACCCTCTTTCATGGGGCCGAAGAGATGATAGTCTTCTTAATACTTTTTCGAAAGTGAAGAAGTGGCTCAAAGAACAGTCAAGAGAATTTTACGGGACAGGGATACATGCTCATATTCGAAAATGGAACACTGCTATTAAGAGAAACGATGAAGAAGTAGGGGTGTGGTCCACAAAAGAACAGCTTCATTTTGAGGTATGATACTTGTTCCTGTGTTGGGTAATTATAAGTTTGTCGGGGTGGCCTAAAGTCGGTATCAGCCAATCAGCGAGGGAGTCTATCCCCTTTTCACTAGCACTAGACCAAGGAGATTATTTTAGCATCTGAGGTGGAGCGCTACACCTACCATCAGCTCCTTACTTTACCGCACAGATTCCTGTGTTACTCATGCGCTGAGTTGGCGAGGGCCGGTGTCGAACTAGGAACCTCGTGGTTTCTAGCCGAACGCTCTACCGACTGAGCTAACCCGGCCCCTGTCCTAAACATAATCACATTACGTTTTGACACATCCTCGTACACCAAAAGGTAAAATATGAAGATAGGAAGATAGTTCGAGTATCAATCTTCGCATGAAATAAAGAAAATAGCATTACTTTTTGACTCAGCCTCGTACCTTCCAACTTGTTTCAGGTGTTTGTTATCGTCAAAAACTTTCTTAGAATTTTGAACTCAGCTAATTATTCAATCCACAAGGGTGGGTTGTGCTCATTCAACTGTTCATGCTTGGGGATATCTCATTTGTCTGGCTCTTCCACTTAACTGAAGTCCGAGGTTTGTCAAAAAGTAATGCCATACTGATGAGAACTTCGTCTTGTTGATCTTGTTTGTTAATTTCATTATTATTTACTCCTTTTGAGTTTTCACATCAGTTTTAGCTGATGGTCTTTCACTGGAGTCTAAGTGACAGCAAGTCTCCTCAGGTTTCCAGGACTCTTCTGAGTATTCTGACAGATTGCAGCAGTGCAGTGTTCTGAATGGTTTCAATCCTTCCTCTGATATCCAAACTATCCAAGCCCTTTTCTAATCCTTTTGGAACTGTTCCAAGTGCACCAACTACAATTGGTATAACTTTCACTTTCATATTCCATAACTTTTTCAGTTCTCTGGCAAGGTCCAGATATTTGTCCATTTTTTCATTTTTCTTTAACTTCACCCTGTGATCTGCTGGCACTGCAAAATCCACCAGTTGACAAGCTCTTTCTTTTTTGTTAATCAACACTAGGTCTGGTCTTCTTGCTGGGATAAGGTGATCCGTTTTTATTTCAAAGTCCCAGAGAATTTTGTGCGTTTTGTTCTCAAGAACAGATTCTGGTTTATGCATATACCATTTTGTTGTGTGGTCAAAATTTAATTTCTTGCATAATTCCCAGTGGATCACCTTCCCAACCCAGTCGTGTCTTTATTATTATCGTGTCGTTATTATTATTATTATTATTATTATTATTATTATTATTATTACGAGAGTGAGTAAAAAAGTAATGCAATTTTCTTTATTTCATGTGAAGTTTTTTCTTACTTTTCAGGTTTTTAGATTCATAAGGAGGCTCAGAGCAAGAATCCGAAGAGTAAAACCCAACTTGTCAATCGATAATATCCTCCTTCTGCATCACAATGCTCGACTACACACAAGCATCAGGACAAGGTAGAAAATTGCCTCATTTGGGTGGACAACTTTACCGCAACCTCCGTACTCACAAAACTTAGTGCCTTTAAACTATAATCTCTTCGACCCCATGAAAGAGGGTTTGAGAGACATTATTCCAGTGACGAGGAAGGGAAATATGTAATGAGGAATTGGCTCAAAGAACAGTTAACATAATTTAATGTGCCCTGATATATGCTCTCCTTCGAAGGTGGAACATTGTTTCATTTTGATGTATACTACATATTCCTGTCTTGGTAATTATACCTGTCCTAAACAAAATGGTATTACTTTTGGTTTCACCCTTGTACATAGTCTAATAGCAAATTCTATATATACCATGCATGGCAAAAAAAAAAGAAAAATTTAAAAAATACCGGAAAATTGGCACTCTATTTTAGAAATGTAATTTTACGCATCGCTAACTTTCTATTTTGATATAATTATTCATAAAATATCTTCTCTTATTAAGTTTAAGTTAAGGCAAATACAGCACTGCCATCCGACACCAAATATCCTTGGTCTGAGAGCTATTTTCTCGAAGTACATTTGACAACAGGGGGCACTGTTCCCCACAACGAAGAAATATATTTCCCCTGCGGCAAATGAGCTGTAAGAATTTGGACAAAAACATTTCAATAGCTAATGAAGTATTTGTAAAAATTTGATTTTTCTTCACAGGATCTGACGCTTTT
>CM042154.1:62494154-62501654 GCA_023376005.1 Doryteuthis pealeii
GAGGACCAACCAAGGATTCTTCACTAAGGAAGAACCAAAGGATTCTACCTAACACTAAGGAACACAAGGATTTCTCCACTGTGAAGTGCTCTCTAAAGTGCTGCCTAAAAATGACCACAAAAATCGTAACAAACTGCAGCCGCTGTGACCGTGCATGCATATTCCGCATTTACCTTATCAACCACAGAATATGCCTGCAGCCAACGTGAACTACCCCTTCATCTTAGTTCACGAAGCCAAGCCTTAATGGCAAATTGCAACAGATTGGTTGGTTATTTTGGCTTAATGGCATACCAACCCTTGTGTGTTATCTAATGTCAAATATTGTTTTTTATATATTGTTACACAATTCATAAGCAGCTTATGAATTATGTACGTACCTGTAGTAAGAATGTTTGAATCAGGGTCCGTTAGATTCAGAAGAACGGGGGTTTAGTGGAAAGTTACCATGGCCGATGATTGGGAACCGGTGACTTTCTGCTGACCCTCCGATAGCACGCGATTACAGGCGTGAGATATTTTTAGTCTGATACGACGAAGAATCCAGAGGGAGCGGATGCATTGGCTTCTAGCTCTGAGTCGCCCTCGATCCGCTGCGAAATATGGGCTGGGGTTGTGTAATAAAGAAAAACAACCAAGTCTTGTTTAGTTAATTATAAAAAGAGATGACAGCTCGGAAAAGAAAGAAGTAGAATCAACCCGAGAAATCAACCCAAGAAATCAGCCCCGAGAAGAATATGGCGGCCAACGATTTAGAAGCAGCAGAAGTGGCTGAGTTAATATGTAAAACCCCCCATCCCATCTCTACTCTGTCTGTCTGTCTGTCTGTCTGTCTCTCTCTCTGACTCTCTCTCTCTCTCTCTCTCTCTATCTATCTCTCTCTCTCTCTCTCTCTTCTCTCTAGATTCAGAATAGCGGGGTCCAGTGGAAAGTTACCCAACAGTTATTGACGGGTAATAACCCTTTTGCTTGACCCCTCGGAAAGCGCGTCATTTAGAGGCGTGGGATAATTAGGTAGTTTAAGTTTTAGTCAAATGCGAACAGGTACGCGACGAGAGAGGATGTCTCTTAAGGTTGCACTCACCGCGCGATCGAATCCTGAGCTGGGTTGTTTAATAAAGCTTTATAAGAAAAAAACCCAAGTCTTGTTGAGTTAATTTAAACAAGAGATGGCACCCGGGAAAAGAAAGAAGTAGAATCAACTCGAGAAATCAGCCCAGAGGAAAATATGGCGGCCGACAAGTTAGAAGCAGTAGAAGCGACTGAATTAACAAGTAAAAACTGTCATCCCATCTCTACTATCTATCAGTCTGTCTGTCACTCGCATTATAACCGAGATGTGGGTATACAACAATATAATTTGAAAGCGAATAGTTTGTAAGTAAATATTTCAAACTGGTAGAAATAATTTCCATTTACTTCATATGAATCAATTAGTAGAAATATTTCCATTTACTTCATATGAATTAATAACTGGTAGAAATATTTCCATTTACTTCATATGAATCAATAAACTGGTAGAAAAATAATTTCCATTTACTTCATATGAATCAATAAACTGGCAGAAATAATTTCCATTTACTTCATATGAATCCATAAACTGGTAGAAATATTTCCATTACTTCATAGAATCAATAAACTGGCAGAAATAATTTCCATTTACTTCATATGAATCAATAAACTGGCAGAAATAATTTCATTTACTTCATATGAATCAATAAACTGTAGAAATAATTTCCATTACTTCATATGAATCAATAAACTGGTAGAAATTTCCATTTACTCATATGAATCAATAAACTGGTAGAAATAATTTCCATTTACTTCATATGAATCAATAAACTGGTAGAAATAATTTCCATTTACTTCATATGAATCAATAAACTGGCAGAAATAATTTCCATTTACTTCAATGAATCAATAAAACTGCAGAAATAATTTTCGTTAACTCCATGTGTAGGTGTCTCGTCGTGGTGTAATGTTTATCAAGCTAGTTTGGTAGATCCATTACAAACTGAAAAGTGAGTCCAATCCTCGCTGGACGTGACCTTGTCTTAAATCCTAACCGTGGTGAATGGGCTGAGTAAATGAAATTGTCTTTTTTTTTTCAAAATGTATCTAAGATCGTATTATGACATTAAATGTTGAGCGAAATAATAACTCTTCTGTTTCTCTGGTGAGCTGTTACTGTACGGCCTTGTTACTCGGTTTGAGTAGAAAAAGGATGAATATTAAGACCAATTACGTTCTTTCATCCCCAATATCCAATAGGGACACGCTAATCATCTGATAACTCTCATGCATGCATTATCTGTGAACTTGAATGAAAGTCTGTGGCTGGTTTGAAATCTCATATGAGACATGAGCATTAGAAATGACAAAAGCTGTTTGGCCCTCATACTTCAAAAACTACTGGAGAGTCCATAATATATATATATATATATATATTATATATATATATATATATATTAAATAAGATAAATATATAGGTTTTATATCTATTTTTGGGTGACAAAGGAACATTCACAACCGTATTGGTTTCATGCGATGCATTCATCAGGTGAAGATGTTTCAAATGTGAGGAAAATCGAAAAATTTTCAAAAAATTCAATAGACATGGGATGCGTATGATTGGATAAAATGATCTGTGTATGTATGTGAAGGTGAATTGAATGTATGAGAGTGTTTATGGGCAGTATAAAGGTTGCGTACGCGTAGTGACTGGTCACACACATAATACTGCCCATAAACACTCTCATACATTCAATTCACCTTCACATACATACATTCAATTCACCTTCACATACATACACACATCATTTTATCCAATCATACGCATCCCATGTCTATTGAATTTTTTGATTTTTTTTCGATTTTCCTCACATTTGAAACATCTTCACCTGATGAGTGCATCGCATGAAACCAATATGGTTGTGAATGTTCCTTTGTCACCCAATAAATAGATATGTAAAACCTATATATTTATTTTATTACATTATATAACAGCTCTATTTTATATTGAGCCTCTACAATTAATACTGCTTTTGGTACACCATTCCAGCAAAAGCTGAAATAGTGACCATCTCACACTACAGTATATATATATATATATATATAATATATATATATATATAATATATATATATAATTGATAATTTGCTTGAAGCATTGTTAAGTATGTTATGATATATTAATAATTTGAAAGGCATTACATTGCGTGTAAAAAATAAAAACAAAAAGATTAAAAAAATAAAGGAAAAAAAGAAAAAAGAAAAGAAAGAAAAAAAAGTATAACCATACAAAAAAAATTGAGCGCGTTCATTTCTGATATTCGTCTCTGAAGATAAAGTTTTCTTTGAAATCGATAAGACAAAAAATAACATCCTTTTGTTATTATTTTTTACACGCATTGTAATTGCCTTCAAATTATTAATATATTATAACATATATATATATATATATTTGTGTGTGTGTGTCTCTCTGTGTGAGTGAGTGTGTGTGTGTGTGTGGTGTGTGTGTGTGTGTTGTGTGTGTGTGTGTGTGTGTGTGTGTGAATTATTTTTCTATCAGATTTTCCCTGTATTTGTAAAATCTATCTGAATCTATCCTTTGGAGTTTCTGGTCGGAATAAATTATAATAGTCTAATGACGATTTGTTAAGTTTTTCTTTCTTTGAAAGATTAATATTGTTCTGTATATAATTAATTTATTAGTTATTATACGTTGAGTACCCTGAGAGATTTATAAAAATCCTTGTATAAATCTATAAGTTTGCACCTAAAAGAGCATACAGTATGGTTGTACAGTGAAATTTCGATGATCCCAAATAGAATCATCCCTTACTTACAAGTCAATTGGATTATCTTATATACATCGCTCTAATAATATCTCACTCGCCTTGCTCATTAGCCGTAACACCGTGTTAGGCCAGTGTGGTAATTTCATTTGCAGCATTTAGTAACCTCCACAACGTCTTCTATCAATTAAATGGGTAGGATGTCGCTCACGTTTAATTCATAAACGGAGTTTAGCTGGTTTGAATTCGGAGTGTCCCTTCTCCGCGACTGGTCGCTTAACATAGGCTAAAGAACCAAGTCTGTCCTACTATTTACCCATAGCTTGAGATGGGCATAGATTCAAACATTTCCCAATGACATTTTTTCAACCGGTTTTGTAGTCATTTACTAAGCGTAGCATTCTTTGGATGGTACAAGACCAGAAAAGATGAGGGTTTCCAATAAGAATCGAAGTCTCTTACATTGGCTCGCTAGATTAGCTCATCAGACAGTACATCTTGCGAGGCTCTATATTAGCATGTGGTAATTGCATTTTACTTAGCGCTAATAGTCTTGGGAAAGGTATGAATCATACTCCCCCTCCAGCTATGGATGAATAGTAAGGCAGACTAGGCTCTTTAATCTTGGTTAGGCAACCGGTCTAGGAGAAAGAAAACTCTGAATTCAAACCTGTTGAACTCCGCTTAAAAATGACCTTGTGTCACATCCTGCCCGCGCGGAGGGGTTGGTATATATATATATATATATATATATGTATATATATATTAGCAAGTGTGGTAATGGTAGTTTTATTTGCAATTCCTAGTAACCTCCACAACGAGCTCTAACAATTAGGTAAACAGGATTTGAATCAATTTATAAACGGGATCAAGCATGTTTGAATTCAGATGTCCTTCTCCTAGACTGGACGCTCAACCTAGCCTAAAGAACCTGGTATGCAATACTATTTACCTATATTTGACCACTTTGGCCCTATCTTGGGCTAGACGGGCGGTCGGAGAGATTCCTCCGATCAATCGGCTGGTCACATCAAGCCCTAGCACCTACATGATTGCCCCAACATTATTGCCCTAATGGCAAGCCCCAACCCTTTTTATCATATGGGTGCTAGAAGGCGGTGACTGAGGGTCTACATATCCTGGGAATGAAGTTAAACTCTATCTGATGTTAAGGTTCCAGTTTTGGAGGTTTGGGCAATGTGGAGCACCCCTTCATCACCATTGCTCCCTGGTCCACTCGGACCCAAAGTGATAGTACTCGTTAGAGTCCCATCTACGGGTTAAATAGAAAAACATGAGTTTATAAACAAAATTTGATTATGCATGAATTTATTTAAAAACTTCGGCATGTCGGCATTAAATGACCCACCGAGGTTGATATGCCGTAAACAAACCAAACCAAACCAAACCTATATTTGAGAGGAGGTAGATAGATTCATACATTCCTCAGGTGCATTACTTCAAACGGTATAGTAGTCTACTAAGTTTAGCATTCCTTGACATAAGGCCGCAAAATGAGGGTTCCCAATGAGAATCGAAGTCTCTTACAATGGCTCGCTAGCTCAGTTCGTTAGATATGACACCTTGTGAGTCGTCTATTTTAGCCAGTGCGACAATGGAAGTTTTATTTGCAGCATCTAGTAACGTCCGCAACGACTTCTAACTTCTAGGTGAACAGGATGTAACCCAAGGTCAATGTATAAACGGATTTTGCTGGTTTTAATTCAAAGAATCCCTTCTTCAAGATTGGTTGCTCAACCCATGTTAAAAAATCTATGCAATACTATTTACCCATAGCTTGGGGAGGCAGATTGATTCATACATTTACCAAGGGTATTTTTTCAACCAGTATAAGTAAAAAGTAAAATCCTCGGGGTGGCCTAAAGTCGGTATCAGCCAATAAGTGAGAGAGTCTATCCCCTTTTCACTAGTGGTAGACCAAGGAGATTGTTTTTGCGTATGAGGTGGAGCATCACACCTACCATCAGCTCCTTACTTTACAGCACAGATCCCTGTGCTACTCATTCGCAGAGTTGGTTAGGGCTGGTATCGAACCAGGAACTTTGTGGTTTCTAGCCGAACGCTCTACCGACTGTGCTAACCCGACCCTTCAACCTGTATAGTAGTCATTTACTAAACTTCGCATGATTCAACACAAGGCTCGAAAAGATGAGGTCTTCCAATGAGAATCGAATTTTATAATAATGACTTACTAGCCAAGTTTGTTAACCATTACACCTTGAGAGGACCCTATTTTAGCCAATTGGTAATGGAAGTTTTATTTGCAACATTTACTAACCTTCATAAAAACTCCGCAATTAGATGAATATGATTTGACTTAATGTCCCTTTATAAAGGGACCGCCCTGTCGGTGGGGCGTTAGAATGCACCGACTGTACCTCTGCATGGGGTAAGACTCCCCCAATGGGACATCATTGGCCGTGGGTGGCGACCCGTGATGCTTAAGGATAGAACCAGGTGGCTGAGCAGTCCCTGACTTGCAATGCTCCACTTTGGCCCTATCTTGGGCTAGACGGGCGGTCGGAGAGGCCCCATCCGATCAATCGGCTGGTCACGTCAAGCCCTAGCACCTATATGATTTTCCCAACCCATTGCTCTTATGGCAAGCCCAACACTTTTTATCATATCGGTACTAGAAGGCGGTGACTGTGGGTCTTCATTTCCTGGGAATGACCTTAAACTCCATCTGATGATGAGGTTCCAATTTTAGAGGTTTTGGGAATGTGGAGCACCCCTTCATCACCATTGCTCCCTGGTCCACTTTGACCCGGAGTGGTAGTACCTGTTAGGGTCCCATCTATGGGTTAAATAGAAAAACATGAGTTTATAAACAAAATTGTATTATCCATTAAGAATTGATTTATTTCAAAACTTTATCGGCATTAAATGACCCACCGAGGTTGATATGCCGTAAAGCAAAAACAAACCAAACATCTATAAACGGAGTTTAGCCAATTTGAATTCAGGACGTCACTTTTCCTAGACTAAAGAACCCAGTGGTACATACGTCTTATGACACATCGGGTATATAATGGGCACGAGAGAGGCAGACGAGAATATTATAGACGAGGGCTCTTCCTTATTACTCTTGCTTCTAACTCGTCGGCCTCCATGTTATTCAGGGCTTATTTTTCGGGTTGATCATGTGGGTTGCTTTTTAGTGTTGGTTTCTTCAGGCTTGTCACTTCTTGTTTTTAATAATCAATTAACAAGACTTGTTTTTTCTTAAGTCTTTTATCTAAAACAACCCAGCCCATATTCGTCCGCTCTCGTCGAATGTCAAGTCACAGATAATCTAAAACCATCTCACGTCCCTAATCGCGCGCATACGGAGGAGTTAAGTCGGGGTCATCATAAATTAATCATAATCCTAACGGTTATGCAAATTTCCTCTTAATACCTCCGATTTAAAATCTATCTATGAATTATGTAACACTGAGTCTCTCCTACTATTTACCCATAACTGAAGAGGGGAGCAGTGTACTACCTGTGTACTACTCATTTACTAAGCTTAGTATACTTATGTTCCACTTTTATAACTGTTGAAAGATTATTTAATAAATGGAGAGACTGAGTAGATACAACTAGATTCAATTTCTCTACTTATTTTAACCTTTCTAATCAACTTTCGCTCGCTACTTTTTGTATCTACAATGTTAAATGATAGAATAGAATTAAATCAC
>CM042154.1:62514154-62531426 GCA_023376005.1 Doryteuthis pealeii
GTGTGTGTGTGATGGGGACGATTTAGCTCAGTCGGTAGAGCATCTGTCTTGTAACCAAAAGGTTCCGGGTTTGCACCATTGATCTGTGCGGTAAAATGGGGAGCCGATGGTAGGAGTGACCCTCCACCACTTATGTAAAAACAATCTCCCTGTTCTAGTGCTGATGAAAAGGGGATAGACTCTCTTGTTTTCCGACATAAAATGTCAATAGGCCTCTCAGCCGATTTTACTTTTTTAAAACCTTTAGATGCATATACGAGGGTGAGTCCAAAAGTAATGCCATTTTGATTAGGACAGGTATAATTACCAACACAAAAACATGTATCATACATCAGAATAAAGCTGGTCCTCTGTGGATCATATTCCTACTTCTCCACATCGTCACTGTTTCTCTCAATAGCAATGTTCCACCTTCGAATGAGAGCTTATATCCCTGCCCCGTAAAATTCTGTTGACTGTTCTTTGAGACACTTCTTCACTACAGATTTTACTTCCTCGTCACTGAAATAATGTTTGCCTTTCAAACCATCTTTCATGGGACCGGAGAGATGATAGTCTTACATACCTTGCACCATGTGTTCAAAGTCTGAAAACATTTTTTTTTAAATTCTAAAAACAATTGTCCCCTAGAACAACATAAATAACATAAATAAATATTCCTGTTTGCTTGTTAACTTTTTGTTCATCTTATATATATATATATATATATATATATATATATATATATATATATATATATACTAGCAAATATATACACCCTCCGGGTGCAAGTATTTAAGTTTAATGTAATAAAATATTATATTAAATTAGAAAGGCTAATGAAACTAAATAAGAATACCGATAAAAAGTTTTGAAACAGAGGGAGTATAATAAAAAAAAATAGAACAACTGAAACTTACTCTTCCATCACTCTCGTCTTTCATTGTTATTTTTTCTAATTTAAGTATTTAGTTAAAAGAGGAAGTAAATAATAAAATGACAGTTCTTTTTTCTTGTTAATTTAAGATTCATTGAAGAGATTTTTGATTATATTTATTAAAATAAAACCAAACAGTTAGAAATCAATAATACTAAGCACATATTTAATAAAATCACATTTTTAATATCAATATGCAAATTAGCCTTCCCGTTCACACTGTAAACCACTATTTTGTTGTATATATAAATATAATTGCATGTTGTCAGTATGTAGACATGGTTAACAGTATTAATAATGTAAAACAATTGTATTAATAATTGAGGTTTAAATAAGAATACAATCATGGAAAATGTGATGTCAATAACTAAGGGAATAGTGATATGAGTAGTGATATAGTTTCGGTTACAGACAGAAAAGCACACAATCTCCATTATAATAAGATATATATCGCACATTGACTTACGTGTTTTATTCGTTCCAATCAAAACTTAGTTTCCCTCGTATCAAATCAATTTTATATGAAATAAACTGAAATGCCATTAATTCGTACCAGACTCTCTCGCTTTCCCCAAAACACCCTCCTTGTTTTTGTTACTTTAGATAAGAAGATACAACTGTCTTATATAAAAACTTAACAAAAATTGAATATAATGTATTATGTGCTCTAATCTTATTATAATGGAGATTGTGTGTTTTTCTGTCTGTAACCGAAACTATATTCCTACTCAAGTCACAATTCTCTTAATTATTGACATCCCATTCTCCATGATTTTATTTTTATCTAAACCTCAATTATTAATAAAATTGTCTTACATTATTAATACTGTTAACTATGTCTACATACTGACAACGTGCAATTATATTTATATATACAACAAAATAGCGGTTTACAGTGTAAACGGGAAGGCTAATTTGCATATTAATATTAAAAAATCGAATTTAATAAATATGTGCTTAGTATTATTGATTTCTAACTGTTTGGTTTTATTTTAATGAATATAAGCAAATCTCTTCAATGAATCTTAAATGAAATCCATTAACAAATAAAAATAACTGTCATTTTTATTCTTTAATTCATATTTTAACTAAATACTTAATTAGAAAAAAATAAAAATGAAAGACGAGAGTGATGGAAGAGTAAGTTTCAGTTGTTCCATTTTTTATTATACTCCCTCTGTTTCAAATCTTTTATTATACTCCCTCTGTTTCAAATCTTTTTATCTGTATTCTTATTTAGTTTCATTAGCATTTCTAATTTAATACAATATTTTATTACATTAAAACTTAAATACTTGCACCCGGAGGGTGCATATATTTGCTAGTATGTTCTAATGTTTACTTTTTTATGAATAATATTTTCTTTGCTATGATAAGTTTGGAAACTTAAATGTTTTTATTGAACCTATTAAAATAAGTGTATCCAATTTATCTCTCAGCAAAAGAAAATAATCGACAGGTTGTAACTCATGGAACTCATAATTTGGGGTACTTGTGACTCATATATATATATATATATATATATATATATATATATAATATATTATATACATATATATATGAGGAAAAAATGACTAAAGAAAAGAAATGTAGATGGATAAAAATGAATTTTATCGATATCACTTTTAATCGATATCACTTACACATGTGTTTCGGTCTGTTTATCAAAATGTATTCGGATTTACGTTATTATCATTATCAAAATAATCAGATGGAGTTGAAATGATGATGATGATAATAATAATAGGAAAAATGTATAAAATGTTCCGTACACAGAGAGATTTTGACGACCTTCATCAGAGTGATTTTTTAATTTTTTAAAAATTTATATATATTATATATATATATATATATATATATTATTGTTGGCAAAATTCCGTCTATTTTAGATGATGGCGTAGTGTCCATTTCTTTTATTTTCATTTTTTATCTAGAGCTACGTGAGTGGCTGAACAAACCAATCCTTGAATGGCAGTCTCTGGATCAGTGAATGCAAACAAAATGTGATGTTTTCTGTAGGTATTGGGGGTGTTGTTGTCTCTCCTTCCTTTTAGCTATCTTTACTGTGGCGGCTTCTTACCTCTCTTTTTCACTTCTTTTTGTTCCTTGTTTGACGAGGAGGCGCCAGGTCGCACGGTCTTCTGCACAAGCCTCCCATGTATTTATGTCGACGTGACGTGTCTTCATGTCTCTCTTGCAGACATCTTTGAAGCGGAGGCGTGGTCTCCCTGCCGGTCGGGTACCCTCCACTAGTTCACCACACAGTAGGTCTTATATATATATATATATATATATATATATATATATTATATATATGTGTGTGTGTGTGTGTGTGTGTGTGTGTGTGTGTGTTACATAATTCATGGATAGTCAAGAAATTACGTACATACTGTAGTTAGAATATTTTTGTATCAAGAGTTCGTTAGATTAAAATATAACGGAGCTTCAGAGGAAAGTTACAATTGCCGATGATTGACAATTGGTGACAATCGCCTGACCCCCGGAGACACGAGATTAGACCCGTGAAACAGTTTTCAGATGCGACTAAATACTAACTGAGAGCGGACGCTGTCTTCGGCTCTCGAGATGTAGTCTCTCTCACCGCTGCGGTTGAGCTGGGTTGCTTTTGTTTTTTTTTGTCGGGGGATAAAAGCTTAAAAGAAAACCAGTCTTGTAAAGTTATTAAAACAAGAAATGACCAACCCGAAGAAATGAGCTCGGCCGAACAAGAAGTGACAACAACGCAGAGAAGCAGCCCAAGAGTCAGCCCTGAAGAATATGGCGGCTGAGTTAACAAGTAAGTGCCCCTCAACTATCATCCTCTCTCTCTCTCTCTCTCTCTCTCTCTCTCTCTCTCTCTCTCTCTCTCTCTCTCTCGCCATATATACACCCGAGTAAAGTTTGCTCTTTTTACAAAAAAGAAGAGTGCTCGATGTATATTCAGTATGCGATAGGTAAATTATCAGGTAATTTTCACCTTTAGTTGTCAAAATTCCTAGCAAATAAGGCAATTAGAGTAACCTTCCTTGAGTTTCACTTTGAACTAAGCCGGTAACTGTTTTGAAAGTCTCCGTGCTAAATAAACAAATCTTAGAAACTTTTTCGAAAACAATACAAAAAATAACACAAAAATATCACAAAATGTCTTAACAATTAAGTTCATTTCAGATAATGCTCACGCACAATTTTATGCTAGGAATTTAGCTAACTGACTTTCAATTTGAAACAAGACAGTAGCCATTTTGAATGCGTCTGTGCGAAATATACACATCTTAGAATCGTTTCGAAAACAATACAATTGCATGCTTTAACACAAAAATATCATAAAATGTGTTCTTGATAACAATTAAGTTCATTTCAGATAATGCGCACGCACACTTTTATGCTAGGAATTTTAACAACTAAAGGTGAAAATTACCAATTATTTAAATTAGGCAAAAATAAAGATAACACTGACATTTCACTTTATCAGAGTGTTGTAGGTGACTCACCTATGACACGAACATGGACTTACCCAAAGGGTACACATGTGGCAGAGTAAAGCTACTCAGTCGAGTAGTTCTAGAAACAGTCTTCGTGTATGCTGAACAAGGAAACCCTTCCACTGTATGTGATATATATTGCTGAATACAATCTGTTCCCTACATTTTTATACCCGTGTTGAGTTACTATTTATTGACCCTTTAATAGGTCATAACACAGAGATATTTACCCAAATTACATGGAAATATCTTAAAATACTATAGATTAAATGTATTAAAA
This sequence comes from Doryteuthis pealeii, assembly GCA_023376005.1. NCBI lineage: Eukaryota > Metazoa > Mollusca > Cephalopoda > Myopsida > Loliginidae > Doryteuthis > Doryteuthis pealeii. Next base: position 62,518,833 of record CM042154.1, read on the forward strand.
GAAATCGCCATTGGCTTCAACGGCGACCTCCAGACGACTTTGAAATCTTTTGCAAGACTCTTGGACAGTCCCTTTGTTTAAATTGGTAAGTGATGCCGTTATCCTTAAATTCAGTTCATATTTTGTGCCGCACGGAATTTTGTTTATGTACATCTATTTGTTTCCAATTCTTTCAATAATGGTGAATCTATCATCTCTGTTAAAATCGTGACCATTTGAGTGAAAGTGTTCTTCTACAGGTATTACTTTACTGTGATTTATAGATTTGATTCTGTGTCTTTAGAAGTTTAGTCTAATATGAAATGGCCATTCTGACTTTAATACGTTGTTTACGTTTGCTCAAATAGCGGTTTTTCCTCACTGACGTTGCCCCATTTCGATTATTGTTTCAGTTTTTAAATTATTGCTGGTACACGTAGTGGACAAATAATGTACCTCTATGGTATAATATAATACCAACTAGCATATAGCAATGGTAAATTTCCCCTGTTACCTGTTGGTACACATTTGGCGCACGAATTTATCTGTGATTTATTCATGATCTGCATCTAATTCACGCAATATGATATAATATCGGTAATCCTTAACTTGTTCCTCGTAAATTCCTACTATGAAATAAACTGAACCCTCATTTTATGTCCGTGTTTTTGCAATAAATGTTTTAAATAGGTTTGCAATAAATGTTTTTAAATAAAGAAAATATATATGTTTGCAACAAATGTTTGTAAATAATGAAAATATATTCAGTATCGTAAAATAACGGGTGCAAGAAAAATAAAAACATTTATTGCAAAAACACGGACATAAAATGAGGGTTCAGTTTATCTTATGGTAGGAATTTATGAGGAACAAGTTAAGGATTACCATAATATCAATATGTGATATAAGAAAATGATTAGTAACCATTATATATATATATATATATATATATATATATATATAAGAAAAGGTGGAATGAAAACATCACACAATGCTGTTAAAGAGAAAACAATTTATAATATAATCATAGCTGATACTGACCAATATTTCGATTTTACAAAAATCATCATCAGAGCTCATTCACTCCGTAGTTGTTTGGGTCGGAGAAGAATGTCAAATCAGTTCACAAACAAAAAACCTTAATACTGCAAAAAAGAAGAACGAAAGTTGTTACATTATTCACCAATGTGGGCATTCGCGCCATATATATGTCGGTCATGACTCTATGTATACCTTTTGTCGGTAAAACATATCCAAATGTAGCGGATATATATATATATATATAATATTATATATATATGTGTGTGTGTGTGTGTGTGTGTGTGTGTGTGTGTGTTTTCGATTTTCTACAGTCTATATAGTCTAAATGTTGTTTTTAAAAAATAAAGTGAAATATTTGCAGTGGTACATAAATCTCTACACGACGTACATCAGTAATATACATGATATTTACCGCGTACCCCACTTGTACGGGTCAGGCACAAAGTCCCTATTAACGTGGGACCACCCACGAGCCGAAGCTCATGGAGTGGCAGGTGAAAAATTGCGTCGATCCCGTCGGCATTCCCCCAGCCCTGCCTCTTTAAATCGAGGGGGCAGGTGTTGCCTGGGGGGATGGCCCCCTGGGTTCGACGCTATTAACTCGTAAAAGATCCAGGGCCGAAGCCACTGGACCCCCGGCGTATCAGTAATATACATAGTGGTACGTATGTGTACCGATACGTAGTCAACGTGTTAAAGAATGTTTCAGTAAGGAATCATCACACTTATCATCATACAATTGGTTTAGGATTACGACGTCGCAGTAAGTGAGTTCGAATTCCACTCACGCTATTACATTTACTTTCGGACTAATCCCCTTAGGAGTGGAACGGAACGGAACTCCACAATAGGTTAAAGAAAGGAAATAATGTTCTTCTAAAACCATGGCTTTGGCATTAAATAACATTCGAAGACTGATATGTCAAAAGGATCCAAAAATCTTAAACAACTTTTTTGAATCCAGAGGTTTTTTTTTTTTTGCTAGACTGGTTGCATTACCAATAATAACCCAGTCTGTCCTACTATTTACACGTAGCCGGATGATGGACAGAGGAATCCATGCATTTCTTTTTAAATGTTAGCAAATAATGTGATGATTGTTGGTTGGATTTTACGGCATATCAACCCTTGTTGGGTCATTTTTGTGTCGAAGACATTTTGTTTTATTCGTCCTTGTTGGGTATTCAATTTTTTTTTTCAAGCTCAATGTAAAAAAAAAACCACACATTTATAATACTTGTTTTATTTTTAATCTATTTGACCCATACAAGGGACCCAAACAGGTATTACCACTCCGGGTCAGAGTGTGCCTGGGCGTAATAGAGATAAAGGGGTACTCAACATTCACAAGAGTTCCACAATTGGAACTTCACCACTAGATGCATACTCAGGACACTAAGACCGTTTTGTTAGTGTAATTGTGAGCATAACCTTGTATATGTCTGTTTACTGGTGTGGTTATGTATATAATGTCATTCGCGAATATATATATATATATATATATATATATATATATATATATATATATAATTTAATATACCAAACTTGTTGGTAAATCCTCACGGTGAGAAAAAAAACCAGCAAATAGTTTGATTGTAAAGATATAGTACCAAACATCAACCGGGAAGAAAAAAATTTTTGTAAAAAAGAAAAGACGAAGATAATCGTACCAACAAAAAAATAATCTATTAATACAATATCTTTGCCAAAAGAAAAAACAATTTATATGCATATATATATATATATAAGATATATATATATACATACAAATCCGCCAGGAGACTAAAGCTAATAAGTAAAAAGTGCTCAATACCTAAGTAGAGCAAATAATAAAGATAAATCTAATGAGTCAGACGAACCTACTAAAAGTTTCGCTTAATGCTCTTCAGGGCTAAGATCTGTCAGATCTTAAGCGAAACTTTTAGTAGGTTCGTCTGACTCTTCCGATCTATAGCTCTGCTGATGAGGCCTAATAGGCCGAAATGTACATACAGAGATTGATTTTTCTCGATTTGTTTAGCCATACATCTAATAGGTATTCCCGCCTAATTCATTATTAATTAATTAATTTTCAAAATTAGGTACGACTCCAATTAAACACTTATTCTCCAAAAAATTATCGGCAAAAAGCCATTCTAAACAAACCTTGTTTACAACTTACCACATCGTCGTGTAATAAAAGTCACTAGAAGAGGAATGTTAACCTACTCTAAACAAATCATAAAATCTAAGAAGTTCGTTTGGTGTTGGGGTTATGGGATCGGCCTGTCAGCTTGGCAGTCCGGTTTCAAATCACGCACAGGGCGGTCTTCCGATCTATAGCTCTGCTGATGAGGCCTAATAGGCCGAAATGTACATACAGAGATTGATTTTTCTCGATTTGTTTAGCCATACATCTAATAGGTATTCCCGCCTAATTCATTATTAATTAATTAATTTTCAAAATTAGGTACGACTCCAATTAAACACTTATTCTCCAAAAATTATCGGCAAAAAGCCATTCTAAACAAACCTTGTTTACAACTTACCACATCGTCGTGTAATAAAAGTCACTAGAAGAGGAATGTTAACCTACTCTAAACAAATCATAAAATCTAAGAAGTTCGTTTGGTGTTGGGGTTATGGGATCGGCCTGTCAGCTTGGCAGTCCGGTTTCAAATCACGCACAGGGCGGTCTTCCGATCTATAGCTCTGCTGATGAGGCCTAATAGGCCGAAATGTACATACAGAGATTGATTTTTCTCGATTTGTTTAGCCATACATCTAATAGGTATTCCCGCCTAATTCATTATTAATTAATTAATTTTCAAAATTAGGTACGACTCCAATTAAACACTTATTCTCCAAATATATATATATATACTATGTACGTATATATATATACACACAAACACAGACACACACGTATATATATATATATACATATATATATATATATATATATATATATATATATATATATATATATATATATATAATATAAAAAGTTTAGTCATATGCATGTGGGTGAGGGTGTATGTGTTATGTGCCTACGTTTGATCTTCATTTATTCATATTTTGTTCTTAGACTAAAAGCCAGTCGAAATAGATGGTCTCTCTCTCAGTCGAAATAGATGCTCTCCCCCCCTCTCTCTCTCTCTCTCTCTCGCACACACACACGCACGCACACTCACATTATCTATGCGCATGGGTGCGCGGGGGATATAGGTATAAATCCGGCATTTTCTGATTCCAATCAAAGGTAATTAAATTAACCGGTCCTGAATTGAAGACATGACTACGAATAGCAACAGTTTTGTTTTTCTACAAGCGCATCAAAGAAACACTGAGGGCGAAGGTGGGGGCCGTGGAGTAGGGGCTGGGTGCTACATGACTGAGATGTAGATGGGGGAGAGGAAGAGTGAGGGGGAGGGTTTCGCGTGCTGTCTCGCACTGCCCTCGATCTTAACTGGGCCATCACTCAGAGTAAAGATGATGTATGAATATGGCCGTTAGGTAATCTGAAGAAGTGGAGCTGATGTGACTTTCAAAGTCAAATTGAAAACCTCAGAGCGGAATAAAAGCAGAGGTTCCAGATAAAGAGAGAGAGAGGGAGGAGAGAGAGAGAGAGAGAGAGAGAGAGAGAGAGAGGGGGGAGAGGTAGGGAGGGAGGGGGGAGAGTTACAAATTGAAAGATAAAGAATTAATAAAGGAGTTCAAAGAGTAAAGAGAGAGTGAGAGATAGTTCCAGAAGAGAGAGAGAGAGAGACAGACAGACAGACAGACAGAGAAAGATATAGGCAGAGTTCCAAAGAGAGAGAGAGAGAAGAGTTCCAAAGAGAGAGGGAGAGAGAGAGGTGTTCCAAAGAGAGAGAGAGAGAGTTCCAAAGAGAGAGAGAGAGAGAGGGTGAGAGAGAGAGAGAGAGAGAGAGTTCCAAACAGAGAGAGAGTTCCGAACAGAGAGAGAGTGAGAGAGAGAGAGAGAGAGAGAGAGAGAGAGAGAGAGAGGAGAGAGAGAGAGAGAGAGAGTTAAGAAAAAGACATTTCTCAAAGAAAGAAACAGACAGAATTACACACACACACACACACACACACACACACATATATATATATATATATATATATATAGAGAGAGAGAGAGAGAGAGAGAGACAGAATTAAGGAAGAAAGAGTTTCAAAGTGTGTGTGTGTGTGTGTGTGTGTGAGAGAGAGAGAGCGAGAGAGAGAGAGAGAGAGAGAGAGAGAGAGAGAGAGAGAGAGAGAGAGAGAGATTTCCAAAGAGAGAGAATGTGATTACTAAAGAGACAGACAGACAGACAGACAGACAGAGGATTGTACACACACACACACATACACACACACAATAGACAGGGTAGACCGAGAGAAAGAGAGGGAAAGAGTGATATAGTAATAAACAAGTTGGATTAGTTAATGTTTTATTATTCATTTTTCTACTTTTAGATGAAGCCCTGTTGATTATCATTAGTATTAATAGTTTTCATAAGTATCATTTGTCATCTTCTTATTCTAGTCTCCCTGACAACCATCATTATTAATAATTTCCCCTTGTATTATTGTTCATTATTCTAATTGTATTTGCTTTGTCAATCATTATAATCAATAATTTTGACTAGTGTTTTCCTTGATCATTCTAATTCTAGTTGATCCACCAATCATTATTATTAATAGTTTCGACTCGTATCATTCTTCACCATCCAAATTCTAGTCGTTTTGTCAATCATTATTGTTATGACTTGTTTAAGGGTCAATAAATAATAACTCAACACGGGTATAAAATGTGGGGAACAGATTGTATTCAGCAATATATATCAACGTACAATGGAAGGGTTTCCTTGTTTCAGCTTACACGAAGAACTGTATCTGGTACTACTCCTATTTACATGTGTCCCACTTTCACACGATATGGCACAAGGCCGTTTTACGTGGGGACCACCCACAATTCGGGTGGTAGGTCGAAAAATTGCGTCGATCCCTTCGGCATTCCCCCTCAAGGGGGGGCGCCTCAGCCGCTGGGCAATAAATCCAGCCCTGCCCCTTTAAGTGCAATGAGGCAGGTATTGCCTGGAGGGACAGCCCTCTGGGATCGACGCTATTAATTAGCATCCCACCGGTCCAGAGGCCTAAGCTCACTGGACCCCCGTCCCGAAGGACGGGTGGGTGGCAGCTGTAGTAGCTGGGACTACTGGTATTTACATGTGTCCCACTTACACACGATATGGCACAAGGCCGTTTTATGTGGGGACCACCCACAAGCTGAGACTCATGGGGTGGTAGGTAGAAAAATTGCGTCGATCCCAGCCCTGCCCCTTTAAGTACAATGGGGCAGGTATCTGGGATCGACGCTATTAATTTAGCATCCCACCCGTCCCGAAGGACGAGTAGCTGGGACTACTCCTATTTACATGTGTCCCACTTACACACGATATGGCACAAGGCCGTTTTATGTGGGCACCACCCACAAGCCGAGACTCATGGGGTGGTAGGTAGAAAAATTGCGTCGAACCCAGCCTTGCCCCTTTAAGTGCAATGAGGCAGGTATCTGGGATCGACGCTATTAATTTAGCATCCCACCCGTCCCGAAGGACGAGTAGCTGGGACTACTGGTATTTACATGTACCCCATGTACACGATATGGCACAAGGCCGTTTTATGTGGGCACCACCCACAAGCCGAGACTCATGGGGTGGTAGGAGAAAAATTGCGTCGATCCGAGCTCAGCCTCTAAGTGCAATGAGGCAAGCATCTGGGATCGACGCTATTAATTTAGCAGTTCACCGGACACCCGTCCCGAAGGACGAGTGGGTGGGACTACTGGTATTTACATGTACCCCACATGTACACGATATGGCACAAGGCCGTTTTATGTGGGCACCACCCACAAGCCGAGACTCATGGGGTGGTAGAAGAAAAATTGCGTCAATCCCAGTTCCGACTCTTTAGTGCAATGAGTGGCATCTGGGATCGACGCTATTAATTTAGCAGTTCACCAGACACCCGTCCCGAAGGACAGGTGTGGGTGGGACTACTCGTTTGAGTAGCTTTACTCTGTTAAATATATACACTTTGGGTAAGTCCATGTTCCTGTCATAGTTGAGTCACCTACAACAATTATAATAAATAATTTTGACGAGTATTATAACCTATCTTCCTAATTCTAGTCCCCTCTGATGGCTGGGGCTGTAGAGTACAACGACTGCAATGGGGCCACCTGTTGGCCGTGGTTGGCAACTTGTGATACTTAAGGATGGAATGCTGGTACGGGAGCATTCCATGACATGCAGCACTCCACTTAGACGGGCAGCCGTAGAGGTCTGCTTCGATCAATCAATCGGCTAGTCACGTCAAGCCCTAGTACTTATATGATTGTCCCAACCGTATTACCCTTATGGTAATTCACCAAACTTTTTATCATATATGTGGTAGAAAGCGGTAGCTGAAGTTCTAATTTTGGAACCCTGGGGAATGTAGAGTACCCCGTTATCGCTATTACTCCCAGGTCCACTCTGACCCTGTTAAGGTCCGATCTATGTGTTTAAATATATAAACAAATGACTTTAAAATGTGTTTAAAAAAAATTTGATTTTGAAAAAAAATTCCCAACAAGAATGCATAAAACAAAATGAGTTAGGTATAAAATAACCCAACAAGATATGCTGTAAAATCAAAATAACCAACCAGCCAGCTAACCAACCAACTGATTTAATACTAATCGCTGTCAATCATTAATATTGATATTTCTATTAGTATCATCATCTTCCTAATTTTCGTTGATTTGTCAATCATCATTTTTTTGGTGGGTTGGGGAATCTTCCTCCTCCGCTGGGGATTCAGTCAAACTATTCTAAGCCTCGCTGGCAGGCTGTGCAAATTGTTACACAATTTCATTAGTAGCTTATGATTTATGTACTTACCTGTAGTTAGAATATTTTGAATAGGGTCCGTTAGATTCAGAATGACGGGGTCCAGTGGAAAGTTACTCTAGAGTTATTGACGGGTAATAATCTTTTTACTTGACCCCTTGAAAAACGCTTGATTAGACTGAGACAGTTAGATGCGACGCAGATTTCAGAGTGGGTGGGCCTGTAGGTCGCTCGGTCTGAGGGTTTGAAACTCAGCCGCAGTGGGTGAATATGGGCTGGGTTGTGAAATAAAAATTTATCAGAAACGAACCAAGTCTTGTTAATTCATTATTAAAAACAAGAAATGACCAGCCCAACACGGAAAAGAAGAACCAACCCTTAAAAAAAAGCCCTGAAGAGATGTCAACCTGAAGAAGATGGCGGCTGAGTTAGAAACAGTAGCAGCGAGAAACAAGTAAGAATCATTATCTATCATCCCATCTGTACTCTATCTATGTCTCTGTCTCTCCCTCTCTCTATTATATACCCGAGATATTGAGTAGGTATACAACCAAATGACTATTGTTATTTACTAGAAACTATTTATTTACTTGCAAAAAAGTCTGTATTAAATAACCCTACATTAATTGATATGCCGTAAAGACATTCAATCATCGAAAAAACTAAGGAAGAATGTGTACCGCCAGTAGCGTGCCATGATCCAGCGCCTCTTCCAGTTGCCAAGAGATTCAGACTTTTCAAAGCTTCACCTACCGACCCACCAACTTTCAAATTCTACGCTTTCATTAGGTAATATACAATGTGTGTCAAAAAACTATCGAAATTTGACACACCTTGTATTCTGAAAAACAATAACGTTCCATTCATTAATTTTTTTTTCAGAATACAAGGTGTGTCTAAAAAGTAAAAAAAATATCGATACATTTTTGACACATTTTGTATATTGCCTAATTTTCGCCACTATACTCTTGAACTATGAACGCGTAGAATTTGAAAGTTGTTGGGTCGGTAGGTGAAGCTTAAAGCTGTATTTACCAAGATAGAAATGAAGAATGAATGGAACGTTCTTTTTTTTCAGAATACAAGATGTGTCAAAAAAAATCTCGATACTTTTTTGACACATCTTGTATATATATATATATATATATATTATATAGAGAGAGAGAGAGAGAGAGAGAGAGGGAGAGAGTCGGATCTTAGCTCTGAAGAGCACTAAGCGAAACTTTTAGTAGGTTTATCTGACTCATTAGATTTATCTTTATTATTTGCTCTACTTAGGTATTGAGCACTTTTTACTTATTAGCTTTAGTTTCCTGGCGGTTTTGTATGAATATATATATATCTTATATATATATATGCATATAAATTGTTTTTTCTTTTGGCCAAATATTATACCAATAGATTATTTTTGGTTGGTACGATTATCATGGTATTTTCTTTTTTTCCCAAAATTTTTTCTCCCAGGGTGATGTTTGGTAGTATATTTTTACAATCAAACTATTTGCTGTTTTTTCTTCAGCGATTTACCAACAAGTTTGGCATATTAAATTATATATATATATATATATATATATGTATATATATATATATATATATATATATATATATCGATTAATGTGAATACAATAAAACCTTAATCAATACGATTTCACTAATACGATTTTTTTTCAGAATGCAAGGTGTCAAAAAGTACAAAAATATCGATACTTTTTTGACAGACCTTCTCTTTCAATGCTATAGAAATACTGAGGTTTTGGGGTTTGAGCGATTTTGTGCCCCCTGAAACTGCACCCTGGGGCATCTGCCCTAACATGCCCCTTTTGTTCCGGCTCTGTATACTGTATATCATTGATGAATGTTGTATGTTATTGACGGTCATTCAGTGCTTACCTTGATTGCCAACCATGAGTGAAGTCAGGCGGATGTCCCATCTTCCGCTACACAGCTAGTTTTTCGCGGGAATTAAATCAAACGGAACTAGTGGACAATTAAGAGAGTAAGCGACAATTGGTGCGGAGGTATTCTTGGTAGCCAGTTAGTACTAAGCAGTCAGATGAGAGATGCGAATAACGAAAAGAGAATCAGAGAGATAGAAATATAGAAAAGAGTCGGCGAAACGTAGAGAAACTGGGAGTCAGAGAGAGGTAGAGAAAAGAGGGAGCCCCTGTGACATAGAGAAAAGAGTCAGAGAGACGTAGGAAAAGAGGAGACGTAGCAAGAGAGTGAGAGAGAGAGAGAGAGAGAGAGAGAGAGAGAGAGAGAGAGAGAGAGAGACGTAAAGGAAAAGAGGGAGTCTGAGAGGCGTAGAGAAAATAGAGTGTACTTGTTGACGTAGAGAAAAGAATCAAAGAGACGTAAAAAAAAGAGAGAGACCTGGAAAAAAGAGAGGAGAGGAAAGTCAGAGAGACATAAGGAAAGAGAGGGTCTGATGGACATAAAAAAGGAGGGATCACAGTGACGTAGAGAAGAGAGAGAGAGAGAGAAGAGAGAGAAGAGAGAGAAAAGAGAGAGATGAGAGATGTTGAAGTAATATTATATTTTATCTGAAATGAGATTTTTTATAAAGAAACGTGCTCCGGATAGGTTTTATCTATATATAAAAAATAATCTCTCTCTCTCTCTCTCTCTCTCTCTCTCTCTCTATATATATATATTATATATTATATATATATTATATATATATATATATGCGTGTGCATGTTTTAGTGCTACATCCCCTCTAAAAAATAAGTGGCAAAATCCTCGAAAATGACGTGAGTATCATTTTCAAAATAAAGGGGTAGTAATAGCAAAATCTAAATTTCAGCCTTAATGACGACCTCATTCCCTGCAAACTGATAAGTCCCTCTCCCCCCCCACCACACACGCACACCAAAAGGGTGACCTGGGTATGAAACTAAGTCAATGAGAACTACACTATATTTTGACACTGCTGGTAAAATAAGAACGAACTCATGAGCGACGTTCTCACACTGGTTTCTGCATATTGACCAACCAGAGTTGGCCGACTAGCAAAATCTTCCATTCATTAGCTTTGTGCGGATTCTGGATGTCGTATAGAAGAGTAACCAAGGGTGATAGGGACGGCCGAGTTGATTGATACCTTTTGCAAGGGCTTGAGTTCAAAATAAATACAAGCTTCCCCAGCCATAATTTGTACTCGGTTCGGTAATTCCATTTTCTTTGGGGCGGTTTCCAACTTAATTATTAATACGATAATGATCTTAATTATTATTAGTTAATATCAGTTAATTAATACCTTAATATTGATCGATTTTTGGACTCAGGAAACGCCTGAAGAAAAATCTAGACGAGAACTTCACAAGGATGATACGTTCTGTTTTGAAGATTTCTTGGATGCAGCTTCCTACAGAACAGCAGCTATACGGCTACTTACCTCCCATCAGACAAATCATCAAAACAAGACATGATGTGAACTGCTGGTGAGGCATAGTCTACGTTTTTCTATGAAATCCTACAACTGGACGCAGTAGTGTTGGTCGACCAGAGGAAAGAACAACTTATCCGCTCTAAACGGACACTGGATGCCGCAAGAGCGATGACTGATTGGAAGAGATAGCAAGAGAGAGAGAGAGAGAGAGAGAGAGAGAGAGAGAGAGAGAGAGAGAGTCAGGAAATCCGGTGACGCAATCTCCAATATATATATATATATATTATATATATATATATATATCTCCATATATATAGGTGATACCTCGAAACGTGTCTAAGTTTACCCCTATTATACCTACGCTTCCGTTCTCGGTTGAGCATCTATTTAGAAGGTATATAATTGCAGATTCACCGTATTCGGCTCGGCCAAATCTCACTTTGTTTACAAAGTTTGAGAACTCTAGGTGAAGGTCATTTCCCCTTAGAAATATAGCAATTAAATAGCCTGCTATACTTGGCGACTGACTGTGGATGTGTGGGTAAGAAGCTTGGCTAGCGTAAGTTCGTTCGGGTTTTCAAACCAGCCAGAGGCAGCTGCTAAAACCGTATAACTATACTGATGAGAGGTGATACCTCGAAACACGTGTCTATAGTTTCACCCTATTATACGCTTCCGTTCTCGGTTGAGCACTCTATTTAAGAAGGTATATAATTGCAGATTCACCGTATTCGGCTCGGCCAAATCTCACTTTGTTTACAAAAAGTTTGAGAACTCTAGTGAAGGTCATTTTCCCTTAGAAATTAAGCAATTAAATAGCCTGCTATACTTGGCGACTGACTGTGGATGTGTTGGGTATAGCTTAAGCTTTGGCGCAAGCGTAATGTTTGTTTCCGGAAAGTTTGTCACCAGATCCCAGAGGTTAGAAATAAGTCGTCTTTCCCCATTCAAATTACATATTCAATTTTTATTCTAAGGGCAGGAAAATGTGCGATCAAAATACGAGGGATAAAGGCCAAAAACGGCATATGCCAGATTTTCCTGAAGTAAATATGTTGTAAACTGTTTGGGAGTTTGTTATGTTTGGGATTATAAGGGTGTACGTGCCAGATGCCTACTTTCTAAAGTACTATAGACTCGTGGTACGCGTCGACATTGGGTCTACCCTACGTGACCACCGAAGATTCCTATTATCCATACTGGCAGTGCTGCTTGCTCTGCTGTTGGTGTATTTATACTAGTCTGATTTAACCTTGGCCTCATTGCTAATTGATCATCTTTGGCGATGGACTTTACAAAGAATTACTATAAGCATCGGATTCT
>CM042154.1:62531526-62551526 GCA_023376005.1 Doryteuthis pealeii
GTTAAGGGGTCAGTGTTCCAACTATTTACCTACTGGTGATCCATACCAAGCAGGGTATTGGTGCTCATAGTGAAAATGCAACGCAGTATCGTCCAGGATTTGAACTTGCGTCGCCATATCAATTTTTAGCAACACAACCATTCCACCACAGGCACATAATAGGTTATATTAGATAGCAAATAGATGAATTGATGTAAATGGTGTCTATATACATATAATATATATAATATATATATATATAATACTATATATATTATATATATACTAAACGTATGTGTCCCGTTTGGAAAAAACAAATTCTGACTAGCGTTTCACAGTCTCGTCACTATTAGTTTGGTCCACGTGTGCTATTGACGCCAGCAAAAGGCGATTTTTCAAACAGCCTTCAAGATGTAAACATCTGTAGCGCCTCTCGGCCCAAATAGATATATAATAGAGATATATAAAAACTAATTGGTAATCACTGATTCCGCGTCTGCCTCTGTGTTTCTAGCACTCCCCTCTACCCGTTTTTCGGCTGCCTGTTCCCTCTCGGTTTAGGTCGAGAGTGGTCTTTTGGCCGCCATATATTCGACGTCTGGAGGGTTTTGTCGGCAACTTGGCCTCATTAATAGCTTTGGATGGACGTTCTGTGAAATGGAACAAATAAGCGGTTGGTTAAATGGAGTTAGGAAGGAAGGGAAGAAAGGAAATTAAGAAGGGAAGGAGAAAGAGAAGATAGAAAAGGAAAAAGGATTTTGATAGAAAAAAAGAGCAAAGAAGCGTACAGAAATAAATCAGAAGAAAGAAAGAAAGAATAAAGAAAGAAAGAAAGAAAGGAAGAGAAGAGGTAGAAAAGGAGTAAGGAGGACGGGAAGATAGAAAAAGAATAAAAATAAATTTTATAGAAAAAAGGAAGCTGGAAAGACAATAGATAGAAAAGGAAAGGAAAGAAAGAAAGAAAGAAAGAAAGAAAGAAAGAAAATAGAAGAAAATGGGTAAGGAAGCAAAGGAGGGAAGCAGATAGAAAAGGAAATAAAAAGACAATGATAGAAAAGAAGGAATAAAAGGAAGAACAGAAAGAAAAACAAAAAGAAAGAAAGAAAGAAAGAAAAGAAAGAAAAAGAGATGAAGAAAAAGAAAGAATAAAAGAAAAAAGAAAACTAGGGTAGCAAGAAAGATGGATAGTAGTATATTTTTTGTTGATCTCACAACAACTCCGGATTAAATTGAAGTCGTTTTAACGTGGGGGCACGCACAAACCAAAGCTCATGCAAATCTCGCAGTCAAAAAATGCGTGAGGAGGAGAGTTAAATGATAATAGCTTGGTGGAATAATAATGAATAAAGAAAGAACGAAGAAACAAAGAAAAAAGAAAAATGAAAGGTAAAGGAGAAATGAAAGAAGGAAAGAAAGAAAGAAGGATTCCAAAGGGAATAAAAGGAATCAAAAAGGCGTAAGACAGAAGAAGGAAAGAAAGAAAAAAGAAAAGAAAGAAGGAAAGAAAGAAAAAAAGAAAGAAAGAAGGAATAAATAGATAAAAGTAAAAAAGAAAGAGAAAGGTAGCAAAAAAAGAAAGAAATGATAAGAGAAACGGATTACAGGAAAAGAAAAAGAGGAAAGGAAAAAAGAAGAAGGAATGAAAGTGAAAAGAAAAAGCGAAAGAGGAGAAAAGAGAGAGAGAGAGAGAAGAGAGAGAGAGAAGAAGAGAGAGAGATAGAGGAGAGAGAGAGAGAGGGGGGAGAGAAAGGTACACAAAAAAGAAAAAGAAGAAAAGAAGAGATTTACAGATAGAAGAAAAATGAGTAAATGAAGAAAGGAAAGAAAGGAGAATGAAAGTTTGGAATAGGTAGACAGAACAATGAAAGGGAGGAGGAAATTGAAAAGGCATACAGGAATAAAAGAAAGAAGGAAAGACAGAAAGAAAGAAGAGAAAAGGAAGAAAAAGGAGTAAGATGGAAGGAAGGGTGGGAAGATGAAAAAGAATAAAAGAAATTTGAATAGAAAACAAAGCAGAAAAGTCAATTGATTAGAAAAGGAAAATGAAAGAAGAGAAGAAGAAGAAAGAAGAAAAATAGGAGAAAAAAAGGAGCAACGAAGGAAAGGAGGGGAAGGGAAGATAAAAAGGAATAAAAGACAATTGGAATAGAAGAAGGCGTAAAAGGAAGACACAGAAAGAAAACAAAAAGAAAAGAAAAAAAAGAAAGAAAGAAAAGAAAGAAAGATGAAAGAAAGAAAGAAAGAAAAAAATGATGAAGAAAAGAAGAAAGATATGAAGAAGAAAATGAAAAAGAAAAGAGGTAGCAAGATATGGAAAAGTAGTATATAATTTTGTGTGATCTCTCCCATTCAGGATTATTTAAAGTCGTTTACAGTGGAGATCCTTTGTGTTAGGTAAATCCTTAGTGTTAGGTAGTAATCCAATCATTGTAGCTAGCTTTGTATCTTTGTAAATCTATTTACATGAAATCTCTCAGCCGTTCCCCTACATGTTATTCAGAAGCTTGCGAGAATGTTAATAGATAGTTTTTTTCTGTTTTGTTTTGTTTTTGTTTTTGTTTTTATGTTTTTGTTTTTGTTTTGTTTTTTTTCTTTCCTCATTTTTTTCTCGAATTCAAAACAATTCATTTCGTACTTAACAGTTTGGACTTAATCCCAGATTTGACTCGAACGAAAGGCGCTTTGTCTATTGCCCCCTCTTTTTTTGGGGTGTGCTTTCTAGGTTTATTTCTTCTCATCTCATTTCTATACTTATACTTTTTTTTGAACTGTTTGATAAATCAAGAGTTCAAAGTATGCTGTTAACGCTTTTTTTCTAATTATTTCACCGCCTCATATATAATATATATTATATATATAGTATATATATATACTTATAATATATATATATAGTAAATTATTATTATATTGGAGAATTGAATATAGAGCGCGTCAATTAATTAAGTGTAAGAGGTTATTTAATTTATTTATTTATAAATAATACAATTAAAGTCGGTCTACATTGTTTTTGTTTTTTTCTAACTAATATATATAACTATATATATATATATAATAATACGTATATATATATATTGAAAGGATAATAATAAAGGAAAAAAATTTGATTGATAAAATTGAATTTTAATTGAGTTATAACACGTGTTTCGGCCAGGAGTTTGTATCATGTACAAATTGTATTCTATTTAATATTAATTTAAATATGAATTAAATGATAATAATAGAAAATTATAAAATAGTTTAACTATACACAAAAAAAAAAACCGTCTTTTCTTCAAGCGTTAAACATGTTTTGATATGTGAAATTTAACGGCTTATTTCCACCGACTGTATGTATATTTGTATATATATATACTATATATAACATATATATATATATATATATATATAATATATATATATATATATTATATATATTTATTTATTTATCGTATAATTATAGAAAGTCGGTCCTACTATTGGTTTCTGAATAACACTTTTTCGTGTTTATTCGTCTTCAGAAAAAAAGTCAACGCCTCTCGGCGCACGAATAACACTGAAAAAAGGTGTTATTCAGAAAACCAATTGGTAGGACCGACCTTTTAAATTGTATTAATTATTATAAATAAATAATTATATATATAGTATTATATATATATATATATAATAATATATATATATATATGTAATATAATAACCTAAATTACATATAAAACGGAATTCAAACCAGACAGAAATTAGTTTACAATATTTTCATTCTAAATCACTTCTAGATAAGAATTCCAAAAAGGTAAATAAGAATCCGTTAATCTTTGTTGTTTTTGATTTTTCAATTTTCAATTTCTTAATAATTTTTGCATATCATTTATTTCATGCTTCGAGAAGACCAGTAAAATAATTTGTTGTTCCACTAAAAATTGCTTCTTGAAAAGTTTTCTTCCTTCGAAATGAATTAAAAAATTATATATGTTTTATGATTCTTAGCTATATATATATATATATATTATATATATAATTATATATATATATTATATAATTAATTTAAAATGTTTTTTTTAAATTAGGCGTTATTGTGAAGCATTCAAAATAAATAAATGAATAGTTGAACCTCGATCATATGGAGTTGTGTTTCACTTATTTTTTAATATTTTTTTTCTAATTTTCAGGTTCGTTAAGATACCCTTTGTCAAAGTTTACTGGTTGCAACGTTGCTTTGGTCTCTGTTGTTAATCGGACAGTGGCAAGCGTTTTGTGAATATTTGTAATAGGAGAAATTCCGATATCTGCGTTTAAATCCTTACGTGCGGTTTGTAATTTTAGAATCCATTTAGATTCTGATTGTTTTTAGATTGCGTTGTTGGAAATCGTGTTCTAATAAGATGCATTTTGAGGTGTGTAAGATTTGTGATAAGGGTTAAAATGAAGTGCTATTGTAGCTCTGCCGATGATTTTTGAACAGATTTTATAGTGGATTGTGGTTATTTAGTCTTAAGGGGGTGTCTGAATGTTTCTCCACCATATCACTATTTGTCATATATATATATTATATATATATATATATATTTATATATTATATATGTGTGATATTTTTTAAGAAACTTGCTAAAATTTCAACTGAGAGAAACGCAAATAAAATATATCAACTCGCCCCGATTACAATTTGTTCTGGCAGATCAATGTCAGGGTTTTTAATCTGATTATCTCAACGGAACAGATAGATAGTTCAAGAAGAACAGACCCAGTAATGGGATAACATACTTTACTTATTCTGGTGTTATTTCCTATACTCCAACTAAACAAGGGGAACTACTTTGACTGATTTTTCTTTTTTATTAATCTACCCATTAATTTTCCTATAAACAACCCTAACACTAACCTAACCCGTCCTTTTTTTTCCTAGTAGATCAAATTGAATAATTTATAAATTTCATTCAGAGAGGTTCCGCCCATTTTTTAGGTTGGAGTTTATATGAAATAACCTAATATTTTATTGGAATTAGATAAAAGGTAAAGTCACAAATCTTATTATACTAGGAGATTGTGTGTTTTGTCTGTCTGTAACGCGAAGAACTTGTAAATCACTATTCAAAGTCACAAATTCCCTTAGTTATTGAGTCACTTTTCCCTGAATTAATTTTTATTTAAACCTCAAATATTTGAATAAATTAGTTATACCTTGGGTAATACTGTTAACCATATCTACGTACTAATAGGCAATGTAATCTTATTGTATATATACAACAAAATAGAGGTTTAACAGTGCGAACGGGAAGGCTAATTTGGCATATTGATATTAAATTTGATTTTAATAAATATATGCTTTATATTTTGATTTCTACTTGTTTGGTTTTCACTTAAGCAAATTGAGCAGATTTCGGGTGATAAATCTTAAAAGAAATCCATAAAAAAGACGAAAGAATGTAATTTTATTAATCTTCAATATCTAAACTAATAGATAAACTAGGAAAAATGAAAGACGGGAGTTGAAAGAAATGACGGAGGTTTATATTCTAAAGCTGTTCTAATTTTTCGATTATACCCCTCTAGTTTATCATTTGTCTAATGTTTCATTAAGAGGTACAATATCTTTAAAACATCAAAGCTAAATACTTGTCACCAGAAGGTGCATACTATTTGCTAGTAATATTTAATTGGCAAGTGACTGGCAGTGATAAAGGAAACGGTTACTGTTTGTTTATCATAAGCAATACGTCCAGTTTCGTGGTTCAAGAAAATTAGCATATTGTGTGATTTCCTTCAAGGGAAGGAGAAATGAATTTGTAGCTGTGAAGTGAAAAAACATTGAGAGGTTAGTAGTTACTAGATAGCGGCTACCTGGTTTTGAACCTGGGTAAGGGCATGATAATAAAAGTTAGTCTCACAGATCCATTGTTTGTTTTGTTCTTACATAATTGATTTATCTTTAATCACGAATGCAACCAATGACTTTCCTTTATCTTACAATTCAAATCCTGGTTTTTTAAATATCTTCCCAGAATATGAATAAAATCTTTATTATGTTTGCACAAAAATCAAGTTCTGGTGATAGTGAATATGTAATATACTTACTTTGTCATTAATTGTTTTCTTTTCGTAGTTTCCTCCGGACATACATACATACCACCAATTACCCTTTATATATGTATAGATTAGAAAGATGACCAACATTTCACGTGTATTATAACAAATTAACACAACTAATAATCAAATCTTCAATTGTTTACTCAAATAAATAGCACTGGGGAATAATTTGGACATAATTTCTGTTGAGTTTGATATTTTCATTTGATTTAGACTAAAAATTAGCATCTTCTGATTTCAAAAACTATGTCAGTTTTTCTTCTATCACATCAAGTTTTTTTTCTCTATTACAACTTACTTCCATAATAAGCACAATTGTAATTGTTGGTCTATAAGTAATAGGACTTGTCAACTGATTGCGTGATTTATTTGATTGAAAAGAATGGATCTTTTAGATCTGGTGACTAGGTTGATTCCCAGTCAAAGAACAAACATCAGCGCATTTGTGAAGCTAGTCTATTTTGCATATTTTGAATTAAAACTTAAGACAAGTTTTGGGCCCCTCACAAGATATGCAAGCAGTGTGTTGAGGATCACGGATATGGATCAAGGGAACACGTTATAAGTTGGCATTTGGTATACCTATGATCTGCGCGAGAGCCAAAATATTCATTGCACAGACTGTTACTTTGGGTTTAATGAATAGCCCATTATATAACAAGAAAAACATGTAAAATTGAGCAATCTATCAGCTATCCGTCCATAGGGTAGATCGATTTCTCACTTTTAAAAAAATATCAAATTGCCATCTATGCGAAAGGTGTCTGTTAAGTCTACTGAATACTGATACCAAAAAGTAAATATTTACTTGTACCATTGTTTTGAGGAAATAGCATCATAAGATCGGTCTGCTAAAATTCACAATAAATCATTCTTTTTACAACATTTGCGTCGGGAAATTGGTTAGAAAATTGACTGTTTTCATTATTTAATCAGAAAAATGTTATTTATTTGAATAAAATGAAACGAATAAAAAATATAATAAGAAAGAAAGGAAGTAAGACAGTCGGGAAAGATAGGGAATTGTAATTGGGGACCTTAGAACGGTCTCTAAGAGTCTGGGAAAAACATGGGTGAATTGCAAATCAGAGGAAGAATCGAGACCATCCAAACTCCAGCATTATTCAGATCGGCTAGAATACTCATAAGAGGTCCTGGAAATCTGAGGAGACTTCCTGTCATTGATTCTCCAGCGAACCACCGGCTAATGTGGGTATGAAAAACTCTAATGGAGTGAAATAATAATATGACTATGCAACGGTCATACTAAAGTTCGATTACCAATGGGTACCCTACGCTGGTGGCGTTGTGCCCGTATAAATGAAGCAAGTATATATGATGCGCGTGGACTAGTGGTTAGAGTCTGGGAAATGGACTCGTCGATTCGAGTTCAATTCCTAGACGAAGCTGCTGGCATTTCACATAGCGCTAATACCCTTGGAAAGGTATGAATCCATATATTCCCTCCAGCTCCAAGGCTGAAGGGCCCAGTTTGCCCTACTATTTAACCAATAGTAGGGCAAACTGGGCCCTTCAGCCTTGGGTAGGTAACCTGTCTAGGAGAGGGATGTCTGAATTCAAAATTCCTGAGGTCGATCGTTGATTGGTTTGTGCCAACCCTTGATGCACCAATTAATTTCCTATCGACTGTGCAAAAAAAAATGTGGATGGTCCAACACAAGCCTTCACAACTATAAAACAAATCACTGTGTGGGTGTTAATTGTATGTATGAACCCTCATGCGTCGAAAATCGACGAGAAGAGTCTATAATATATGTAGAAATTAGAAAAAAAAAAATTAGTAAAAAACTTTGTAATTTAATATAATGAATGCCCAATACCCAAAACTCTAAGCACAAAATAACATTAGACGGGTTACATGTCCTTAAAATCAATCTATCGATCATCTTACGTGATTTCTCGAACCTCTGCTTGAGATAACTCTAGGTCGGTTGATATACCTTAAAATCAATCTATCAATCAGCACGTTATCTCTAAAACTCACGTCATAAAATATAACTCTAGGTTGGTTTGAATACCCTTAAAAACCATTCTATCAATCAATCTATGGGATTCTCTAGCCTCTGCATAAAATAACTCTAGGTCAGTTGACATGCCTTAAAATCATTCTATCAATCAATCTAGGGTTTCTCTAGCCTCTACGCATAAGATAACTCAAGATTAAATTCGACTTGGAAGCAGAGCGGACGTGTTTGTCCCTCTCTCGCTGGGTCGATCATCCGCGCGGAAAAAGATGGAATCATGGGGCTGATAAAATAATAAACTTGATCAAGAAAAAAAATCAAGTCTTGTTTTAATTACGGTGACCAAAATCAGCCCAGAAGGAAAAAACCAGCCTTAGTTAGAAGAATTAGAATTATAAGAACAACAGAGAAGAAACAGAAATGAAGTTAACCAAGAATTGAAGTGAGATAATCATCTCTCTACTCTGTCTCTCTGTCACTCTGTCTCTGTCTTCTGTCTCTCTTTCTTTCTCTCTCTCATTCCGAGAACTATCACTCTCAATTCGATGTGGATAGTATAACACCCTTAAAATCAATCTATCAATCAATCTACGTGATTCTCAACCTCTACGCATAAAATAACCCTAGATGGGTTTGACATGCCCTTGAAATCAATCTATTAATCCATCAGCACGTTTTCTCTAACCTCTACGCTTAAAATAACCCTAGATGGTTGAGAAGCCATTGAAAATTAACCATTCAATCAATCAGCGAGGCAGATAACTGAGAAAAAGTGAAAGAATTTTACAAATTGTGACATTGTGTTACCCCTCCCCCGCCCCCCCAAAAAAAAAATAAATTAAAAAAAATAAACAAAACAAATGCACAAAAATCGACCTTGACACGAGCATAGATGTTATATCCCCCAATTCCGCCCCCGCATACACAAATTACGTTTCCGATTGCTTCGGTCATGTGACATTTGAGAACGTTGTGGTGTGTGTTGTTGTGAGAGAGAGAGAGAGAGAGAGAGAGAGATGGGGGAGAGATGGTGAAAAATATATGAGAACACTTTGTCGTTTTCAAGAATAATGATGAAAGTCTAGTGAGAAAAAAAGAAAAAAAAAAGAAAAAACAGAAAATCCAAAAGTATATCGTAAAAAATATAAATAAATTATAAACGTGTACCTCTTACTACCTTCCTTCTTTCAGGCGCCTGCTCTTGTAGATTAATGTAAGTATACACACACACACCACACACGCACACGCAGACAACACACACACATATATATATATACATATGTATATACATGTGTGTGTATGTATGTGCTTATATATATATATATAATATATATAATATATATATATATTATATAATATATATATTTATTATATAGTGTGTGTGTGTGTGTGTGTGAGTGTGTGTTACGCTTAGGGATTATCAAAAAAATGAAAAAATAAATAAAAAATAGACGAACCGTTTGCCAAAACGTTGAGAGAATGCTTATACGGGACTAGATGTATTTGCTTTTGAATAATGAAAATAATTTTATATATTTATTCATTCAATATTTATTATTTTATTATTATTATTATTATTATTATTATTATTATTATGATTATTATTATTATTATTATTGTTATTGTTATTATTATTATTATTATTATTATTATTATCATTATTGAGCCTTTCACACTGTACTAGATGGTGTGCACTGGAGGCTGAGTGAACAGCAATTCTGCTCAGGTCTCCAAGATTCTCTGAGTATTCTAGCCGATCTTAACAGTGCCTGTTAATTCAGCCAAATTCTTTTCCAGTGCATTTGAGGACCGTTCCAAGTTGCACCAATTACAATTGGCACGACCTTCACCTTCAGGTTTCCATAGTTTCCTCAGTTCTCTGGCAAGGTCCAAGTATATGTCCTCTTTCGCTTACATTTACTTTCACACGGTGTTCCACCGGAACGGTGAAATACACGAATATGGCAAGTTTTCTTCTTCTTCTTCTTCTTCTTCTTCTTCTATATTATTATATATTATTAATATTATTATATATTATTATTATTCACTTCCTTGGGAGTTATTTACACAAGCGTAAGCTGATGGTCTTTTCACTGGCACCTGAATAACAAGCCCCTCAGATCATCCGGGACTATTCTAAGTATTCTAGCCGATTTCAACAAATGTTGTGTCTGGATGGCTTTAATTCTTCCTCTTATTGCCAAAATCCGGACCATATGACCCTTAGGCCACCCCTTTTGATCTCGATTAAGAAAGGACATGTTTTCATTTACACGTCAATATCCGGTTGTTTTAACAGACAATTTTTAGATTTTTAAAAAAATTATAAATGTTTGAGTACTGGCCGGCATCCTTAGTTCCAGATGTAGTAAATAAGTAAGCAAGCCAATAAGTATCCGGTGTTATAGTATTCTTTGTAAGTTCCGTCGTCCAAAGATGGTCCGAGTGTCAATGAGTTAAGATTAGAATCAGGCCTCTATAAATACAAACAACAGCAGCAGCAGCACTGCCAGTGATTGGACAATAGGAATCTTTCTCAGGTCATGTTATAGTCAACGAAGTCTATATTATAGAAGTAGGCATCTGTCACACCGCCTTATATCCAAAAAAAAAACTCCAACAATAAAACTAACCCAACCTAACCCTAACCTAAACCCCTAACAAGCACAACCGGATATTGACGGTGTAAATGAAAACACGTACTTTCTTAATCGAGATCAAAAAGGAGTGCCTAAACGTAATATGGTCCAAATTCCTCTACTCTGTCTTTTAAACCTTTGGGGACCGTTCGAAATTTGTTAGTTTTTTTTTTACGGCATATCGTTGGTTGATTTAAATTAGCCATCAAGTTTTGAAAGATTCGTAGAGATAGTTTAGAGAAACATTTTTAAAACTCAATTTTTTTTTGTTAACAAATGTTCTATTTAACCATTTATGATCTTCAGTTGTAGAGTTCAAGTCTTTCTAGTAGTGTTTTGTAGATTAGGATCCGGATAGTAAAGAAAATGTTCCGTATTTTTTTACCAAAGCGCTTTCAATCATGTTGCTTGTCGTCCTCGGGATATTGTTAGTTGTAGAGTTTTTTTTTTTTATTTTATTCATCTGGATTTATGTATTTATTCATTGTTATGCAATTAAGGAGAGTTGCTAAAGGTTAGGTGTTAGTTATTAAGATTTTTAGTATATTGTTGCCGGAATAAATGCTATTTTTATTAGGTTAGGTTTGCTTTTTGATGCAAATCGCCTTTATATATATATATATATATATATATATATATATATTATATATATATATATAATATATGTATATTATATATGGTGTGTGGTATGAAAATAAAATGGAAATTAATCCGACAGTATGAATAAGATATAATTGAAAAAACAAAAAGATGTTTACAACTGAAATAAGGCTCATCAGGAGAGAAAGCTGTGCAAACCGAAAGGGCTTTGCAAACGGTAAACACACAGACACACACATTCACACACATACACCACACACACACACACACACACACATATATATATATATATATATATATATATGTGTGTGTGTGTGTGTGTGTGTGTGTGTGTAAGGAAACTACCATCGTAAATGTTAATTGTTTCTTCTTTTCACTTTTCGTTTCCAGTTAATTTCGTTAATTCGAAGTAAAAGAAATGAATAATACACTACCGCAACAGCCACACATAGACTTCACAAACATCCTAATAACTAAAAGTTGATATACACGAAAGATTGATAAATGCATTCAAAATTAAAGAAAGATTGGTAAGTAAGGGGTGATTTTATTTGGGCATTATCGAATCTCAATTTTACAACCATAGTGTATGCTCTTGTAGTGCAAAACATATTATAATCAATACGAGAGTTTTATAAAAGCCCTTAGATAGCTCAATGCTATAATAATCAATATCAATTATATACAAAGCAATACATGCTTATATAAATTAATAAAAATAGGAAAGTTAAAATATTCTTTCTTTCTTTGAATGTAGTGAAGTCTTCTTTTTGAAAATATATATATATTAGATAAAATTATACAATTGAAGCAATACAATGCGTATAAAAAAAAAAACAAAAGATTGCCTTCGAATTTTAAATATTTTATAACATACTTAAACAATGCTTCAGCAAATTACCAATTACTTAATATATATATTATATATATTATAATAATATATATATATATATAATATATTACACACACACAGACACACACAACACATATATATATATATATAATATACATACACATATAATACATAGATATACATACATATATATACACACACATTATTGTACCATACATACATACAAGTTATTGCTTGGAAATGCATTGTATTCATTTTCACGTAATAAGATATTCCTTACAGTTGAGTGCCTATGTGCCAGATTTAATATGGCAAAGACCAAGAAGGCTGAATGACTCTCTAAAATAAATGCCGAGGGCAACTGGTTCGCCTTGCAGAAACTCATTCTAGTATTTTCAAGAAGCTTCAAAACGTTTCAAGGAGACTTAGCGTCGGTTCATTACATGTTGAATTTAGATCAGACGATATTAATTCAAGATCAGAGGCGAAGTTGTCTTACAAACTAAAACTACTCTCTTTAAGTGATTGTAACCTCCATTTATAACGTAATTGACTTTCTGCTAAATAGTGATACATTTTTCTCTCGCGGTCTGCTTCTAGTAACGTTTGAAGCTTCTTTGAAAAATTACTAGAATGAGTCCTGCAAGGCGAACGGTTGCCTCAGCATTTATTTTAGAGAGTCATTCAGCTTTCTTTGTCTTTGCCATATTAACATCTGGCACATAGGACACTCAACTGATAGGGAATAATCTTATTCGTGAAAATGGAATACAATGCATTCCAAGCAATAAACTGTATGTAACTGTATCTACATATGTGTGTGTATATATATGTATGTATATATTGTATAAATATAGGTATGTATATATATAATATATTATATGTGTGTGTGTGTCTGTGTGTGTGTATATAATATAATATATATATATATATAATATATATAATATATATATCACTATATAAGTAATTGTAATTTAGCTGAAAGCATTGTTAAAGTATGTTATAAAATATTTTAAAATTCGAAGCAATTCTTTTTGTTTTATTTTTTTATCGCATTGTATTGCCTTCTAATTGTAATATTTTATCTAATATATATATATTTCAAAGAAAGAAAAGACATTCAACTACATTCAAAGGAAAGGAAGATATTAACTTACCTATTATTTTATTAATTTATATAAGCAATGTATTGCTTTGCTATTATAATTGATATGATTATTATACATTTGAGCTATCTAGGGATTTATAAAAACTCCTCGATGATTATATATGTTTGGCCGCAAGCCTACAAGAGCATACACTTGTTGTACATTGAGATTTCGGATAATCCCAAATAAAATCATCCCTTACTTACCAATCTTTTAGATTACCTTACACACACACCACACACACACACACAACACACATATTATATATATATATATATTATATATATGTGTGTGTGTGTGTGTGGGTGTGTGTATGTGTGTGAATGTGTGTTTCTGTGTGGTACCGTTTGACAAACGTTTTCGGTTTGCACCACTTCTCTCGCTGATGAGCCTATTTCAAGTTGTAAACAATCTTTTGTTTTTCATTTATATTCTTATTTCATTACTGTCGGATTAATTTCCTTTTATGTCATACCACACACACCACATATATATATATATATATATATATATATATATATATTATATTAAATATATATATATATATATAATAAAGGCCGATTTGCATCAAAAAGCCAAACGTAACCTAAATAAAATAGCATTTAATTCCCGGCAACAATATACTAAAAATCTTTAATAACTAACACACTAAAGCCTAGCAAACTCTCCTTAATTGAATAAAACAATGGAATAAATACATAAATCCAGATGAATAAATAAAAAAAAAACTCTACAAACTAACAATATCCCTGAGGACGGACAAGCACATGCATTGAAAGCCCGCTTTGGTAAAAAAAATACGGAACAATTTTCTTTACATCCGAGAATCCTAATCTACAAAAACCACTACTAGAAGACTTGAACGTCTACAACTGAAGAATCATAAATGGTTAAATAGAACATTTTTAACAAAAAAAAATTGAGTTTTAAAAATGTTCTTCTAAACTATCTCTACGAATCTTTCAAAACTTGATTGGCATTAATCAACCAACGAATATGCCGTAAAAAAAAAACTAACCAAATTTCGACGGTCCCCAAAGTTTTAAAAGACAGAGATAGAGCGATTTGGGACCAATATTCGTTTAGGCACTCCTTTTTGATCTCGATTAGAAAGTACGTGGTTTTCCATTTACACCGTCAATATTCCGGTTGTTTGTTAGGCGGTAGTTTAGGGTTAGGGTTGGGTTAGTTTTATTGTTGGAGTTTTTTGGATATAAGGCGGTGACAGATCCTACTTCTTAAATATAGACTTTCGTTGACTATAACCATGACCTGAGAAAGATCCTATTGTCCAATCACTGCAGTGCTGCTGCGGCTGTTGTTGATTTATAGAGGGCCTATTCTAATCTTACTCATTGACACTCGGACCATCTATGGACGACGGACTTACAAGAAATACTATAACACCGGATACTTATTGGCTTGCTTACTTTTATTTCTACATCTGCGAAACTAAGGATGCCGGCCAGATACTCAACATTTATAATTTTTTAAAATCTAAAAATTGTCTGTTAAAACAACCGGATATTGACGGTGTAAATGAAAACATGTCCTTTCTTAATCGAGGATCAAAAAAGGGGTTGCCTAAGGGTCAATATGGTCCGGATTTGGAAATAAAGAAGAATTAAGACCATCCAGACAACAACATTGTGAAATCGTCTAGAATACTTAGAATAGTCCCGGAGATCTGAGGGGCTTGTTATTCAGGTTTGCCAGTGAAAGACCCATCAGGCTTACGCTTGTGTAAAAAACTCCCAAGAGTGAAAATAATAATAATAATAATAATAATAATAATAATAATAATAATAATAAGAGAAGAAGAAGAAGAAGAAGAAGAAGAAAACTTGCCATATCGTGTATTTCACCCGATCCGGTGGAACACCGTGTGAAAGTAAATGTAAGCGAAAAGAGAGGACATATACTTGGACCTTAGCCAGAGAACTGAGGAAAACTATGGAACATGAAGGTGAAGGTCGTGCCAATTGATAATTGGTGCACTGGAACGTCCTCAAAGCACTGGAAAGAATTTGGCTAATTAACAGCACTGTTAAGATTCGGCCTAGAATACTCAGAAAGAATCTTGGAGACCTGAGCAGAATTGCTGTCACTCAGCCTCCAGTGAATCACCATTCTAGTACAGGTGGTGAAAGCTCAATAATGATAATTAATAATAATTATAATAATAATAATAACAAATAACAATAAATAATAAAATAATAATAATAATAATAATAATAAAATAAATAATAATAATAATAATAAATAAATATTTGAATTGAAATAAATTATATAAGAATTATTTTCATTATTCAAAGCAAATACATCTAGTCCGTATAAGCATTCTCTCAACGTTTTGGCCAAACGGTTCGGTCTATTTTTTATTTATTTTTTCATTTTTGATAATCCCAGCGTAACACACACTTCACACACACACACACACAACAACATATATATATATATATATATATATATATATATATATATATATATATATATATATATATATAATATATATAAGCACATACATACACACACATGTATATTACATAGTATATATATATATTAATAGGTGTGGCTGTGTTGTATGGCGTGTGCGTGTTGTTGATGTGTGTGTTACTACATTAATACAAGAGACAAGGCGCCTGAAAGAAGGAAGGTAGGTAAAGAGGTTGACACGTTTATAATTTATTTATATTTTTACGATTATTACTTTTGGATTTTGTTTTCGTGTTTTTTTTTCTTTTTTTTCTCACTAGACTCATCATTATTCTTGAAAACGACAAAGTGTTCTCATATATTTTTCACCATCTCTCCCCCACTCTCTCTCTCTCTCTCTCTCTCTCTCACACACACACACACACCGTTTCTCAAATGTCACATGACCCAGAAGCAATCGAAACGGGTAATTGTGTATCGGGGCGGAATTGGGGGATATAACATCTATGCTCGTGTCAAGGTCGATTTTTGTGCCATTTGTTTGTTTATTTTTATTATTTTTTTTTGGGGGGGGCGGGGAGGGGGTAACACAATGATCACATTTGTAAAATTCTTTCACTTTTTCTCAGTTATCTGCCTCGCTGATTGATTTGAATGGTTATTTCAATGGCTTCTCAACCCATCTAGGGTTATTTTAAGCGTAGAGGTTAGAGAAACGTGCTGATGGATTAATAGATTGATTTCAAGGGCATGTCAACCCATCTAGGGTTATTTATGCGTAGAGTTTGAGAATCACGTAGATTGATTGATAGATTGATTTTAAGGGTGTATATATCCACATCGAATTGAGAGTGATAGTTCTCGGATGAGAGAGAGAAAGAAAGAGAGACAGAAAGACAGAGACAGAGTGACAGAGAGACAGATTAGAGAGATGATTATCTCACTTCATTCTGGTTAACTTCATTTCTGTTTCTTCTCTGTTTGTTCTTATTAATTCTTAATTCTTCTTAACTAAGGGCTGGTTTTCTTCTGGGCTGATTTTGGTCACCGTAATTAAAACAAGACTTGATTTTTTTTTCTTGATCAAGTTTATTATTTTATCAGCCATGATTCCATCTTTTCGCGCGGATGAGATCGACCCAGCGAGAGAGGACAAACACGTCCGCTCTGCTTCCAAGTCGAATTTAATCTTGAGTTATCTTATGCGTAGAGGCTAGAGAAACCCCTAGATTGATTGATAGAATGATTTTAAGGGCATGTCAACTGACCTAGAGTTATTTTATGCATAGAGGCTAGAGAATCCATAGATTGATTGATAGAATGGTTTTAAGGGTATTTCAACCAACCTAGAGTTATTTTATGCGTAGAGTTTAGAGATACGTGCTGATTGATAGATTGATTTTAAGGTATATTCAACGACCTAGAGTTATCTCAAGCCCAGAGGTTCGAGAAATCACGTAAGATGATCGATAGATTGATTTTAAGGACATGTTAACCCGTCTAATGTTATTTTGTGCTTAGAGTTTTGGGTATTGCATTCATTATATTAAATTTAACAAAGATTTTTTTACTAATTTTTCTTTTTCTATTTCTACATATATTATAGACTCTCTCGTCGATTTTCGACGCATGAGGGTTCATACATACAATTAACACCCACACAGTGATTTGTTTATAGTTGTGAAGGCTTGTGTTGGACCATCCACACTTTTTGGCACAGTCGATAGGAAATAATTGGTGCATCAAGGGTTGCCACAAACCCAATCAACGATCGACCTCAGGAATTTTGAATTCAGACATCCCTCTCCTAGACAGGTTACCTACCCAAGGCTGAAGGGCCCAGTTTGCCCTACTATTGGTTAAATAGTAGGGCAAACTGGGCCCTTCAGCCTTGGAGCTGGAGGGAGAATATATGGATTCATACCTTTCCCAAGGGTATTAGCGCTATGTGAAATGCCAGCAGCTTCGTCTAGGAATTGAACTCGAATCGACGAGTCCATTTCCCACGACTCTAACCACTAGTCCACGCGCATCCATATATACTGGCTTCATTTATACGGGCACAACGCCACCAGCGTAGGGTACCCATTGGTAATCGAACTTTAGTATGACCGTTGCATAGTCATATTATTATTCACTCCATTAGAGTTTTTCATACCCACATTAGCCGGTGGTTCGCTGGAGAATCAATGACAGGAAGTCTCCTCAGATTTCCAGGACTCTTATGAGTATTCTAGCGATCTGAATAATGCTGGATTTGGATGGTCTCGATTCTTCCTCTGATTTGCAATTCACCATGTTTTTTCCCAGACTCTTAGAGACCGTTCTAAGGTCCCCAATTACAATTTCTATCTTTCCCCGACTGTCTTACTTCCTTTCTTTCTTATTATACCTTTTATTCGTTTCATTTTAATTCAATAAATAACATTTTCTGATATAAATAATGAAAACAGTCAATTTTCTAACCAATTTCCCGACCAAATGTTGTAAAAAGAATGATTTATTGTGAATTTTAGCAGACGATCTATGATGCTATTTCCTCAAACAATGGTACAAGTAAAATATTTACTTTTTGGTATCAGTATTCAGTATACTAACAGACACCTTTCGCATAGATGGACAATTTGATATTTTTTAAAAGTGAGAAATCGATCTACCCTATTGGACGGATAGCTGATAGATTGCTCAATTTTACATTTGTTTTTCTTGTTATATAATGGGCTATTCATTAAACAAAAGTAACAGTCTGTGCAATGATATTTTGGCTCTCGCGAGATCATAGGTATACCAAATGCCAACTTATAACGTGTTCCCTTGATCCATATCCGTGAATCCTCAACACACTGCTTGCATATCTTGTGAGGGGCCCAAAACTTGTCTTAAGTTTTAATTCAAAATATGCAAAATAGACTAGCTTCACAAATGCGCTGATGTTTGTTCTTTGACTGGGAATCAACCTAGTCACCAGATCTAAAAGATCCATTCTTTTTAATCAAATAATCAACGCAATCAGTTGACAAGTCCTATTACTTATAGACCAACAATACAATTGTGCTTATTATGGAAGTAAGTTGTAGAGAAAAAAAACTTGATGTGATAGAAGAAAACTGACTATAGTTTTGAAATCAGAATGCTAATTTTAGTCTAAATCAAATGAAATATCAAACTCAACAGAAATTATGTCCACAATTATTCCCCCAGTGCTATTTATTGAGTAAACAATTGAGATTTGATTATTAGTTGTGTTAATTTGTTATAATACACGTGAAATGTTGGGTATCCTTTCTAATCTATACATATATAAAGGGTAATTGGTGGGTATGTATGTATGTCCGGAGGAAACTACGAAAAGAAACAATTAATGACAAAGTAAGTATATATACATATTCACTATCACCAGAACTTGATTTTTGTGCAAACATAATAAAGATTTATTTCATATCTGGGAAGATATTTAAAAAACCAGGATTTGAATTGTAAGATAAAGGAAAGTCATTGGTTGCATTCGTGATTAAAAGATAAATCAATTATGTAAGAACAAAACAAACAATGGATCTGTGAGACTAACTTTTTATTATCATGCCCTTTACCCAGGTAAAACCAGGTAGCCGCTTCTAGTAACTACTAACTCTCAATGTCTTTTCACTCACAGCTACAAATTTCATTTTCTCCTTTCCTTGAAGGACAATTCACACAATATGCTATATTTTCTTGAACACGAACTGGCTTATTGCGTTATGATTAAACAAATTAAGTTTTTTATCACTGCCAGTCACTTGCCAATTAATATTACTAGCAAATATATGCACCCTTCGGGTGCAAGTATTTATGCTTTGATGTTATAAAATATTGTATCAAATTATGAACTATTTAGAAAATGATAAACTGAGGGGTATAATCGAAAAATAGAACAGCTTTAGATTTAACTCTTCCGTCATTTTCTTTCACTCCCGTCTTTCATTTTTCCTAGTTTATCTATTTAGTTAGATTATGAAGTATTTAATAAAATTACAGTTCTTTCGTCTTGTTTATGGATTTCTTTTAAGATTTCCCGAGATCTTTGCTCAGATTTGTTAAGTGAAACCAAACAATTAGAAATCAATAATACTAAGCATATATTTATTAAAATCAAATTTTAAATATCAATATGCAAATTAGCCTTCCCGTTCGCACTGTAAACCTCTATTTTGTTGTATATATAAATACAATTACATGCTATTAGTACGTAGATATGGTTAACAGTATTAATAAGGTATAACAATTTTATCAATAATTGAGGTTTAAATAAAAATTAATTCAGGGT
>CM042154.1:62556526-62559184 GCA_023376005.1 Doryteuthis pealeii
TTGCATTTCATATAGCACCAATACCCTTGCATATGGTATGGATTCACCAGTAGGTAAATAGTTGGGAACACTGAGCCCCTTAACATTGGTGTGGCAACTGCTCAGGAGAGGGAAAAACTCTAAAATCAAACTTGTTTAAATTCTATTTGAAAATTTACCTTGTGTCAAATGCTGCTTGTGCGGTGGAGTTGGTATATATATATATATATATATATATATAATATATATGTGTGGGGGGTGTGTGTTATTTTTATATGGCTTTAAGCGAACATTTTTGGAGGATATGTCCTTAATTGAAGTCATACTTAATTAGTTAATAATTAATGAATTTTTGACGGGCATATATGTTCAAATATAAGGTTAAACAAATCGAGAAAATGTTAATCCCTAGGTCGAAATGTACATTCAGGGATTGACATTTTTTCGATTTGTGTAGCCTTACATTTGAACATATATGCCCGCCTAAATTCATTAATTATTAACTAATTAATTTTCAAAATTAGGTATGACTTCAATTAAGCATATATATATATATTCATTCTTGGCTTAGCAATCGTTTGTGAAGTTCGAACAGTTATTTGATTTTTAACACAAAAAGTATTAAATCGATTGGAATTCATCGCCAATTAACGGAAGTGCATAGTGAGTCGGCATGGATGTCAAATACTTTCGAAAAGAAGTGTTTTGAAGATTACTTTTTCTGATGTTGGAGCGGCATGGCATAAAGGTTAGAGTCATAGAAAATGGACTCCTGGTCAAGGCTATTTGCATTTCACCTAGTGTTAATATCCTTGGAAATGTATGAATCTAACTATACTCCCTCCAACTACGGGTAAATAGTAGGACAGAATGGCTCTTCAATCTTGGTTAGGCCGGGAGAAAGGAAAACTCTGAATTCAAACCTGTTAAACTCAGCTGAAGAAATTGACCTTGTGTGACATCCTACATGTAGGGAGAATTGGTATATATATTATATATATATATATATATATATATATATATATATATATATAGATATATATATATATATATATGTTCGTGTGCACCTCTAATGCGGTAATGTCTAATATTTTCTATGAAGGTGAATTTGCATCACTGCTGAAGTCATATCGCAGATCCATTTCTTCTAAATAGCGAGTTCGATCCTCGCTGAATGTTTTATAATGAATAGGGTTGCCTATTTATTTTGTAATGTAGCATACAAATATTTAAATACAAAAGTAACGTGAAATTCTTGAGAATTCTACGGCTGTTTTGGTTTGCCTTCACAGTTAGGTAATGCTTTCCTGCATACACCTTTTTCTTGAGGTAACCTCACAGCAAGTACTCAGCTGGGAGTCTGGATATTAACAAACCCAGTCACTAAAAGTTATCCTCTGCATCTTAACTGCTGGAAGTAATTGCTACACTAAGAGTATCTTATTTGGACTAGCCAAATATATGCACCTCTGGGTGCAAGTATTTAAGTTTTTAATGAAATAAAATATTATGTTAACTTAGAAAGGGTAATGGAACTAAATAAGATGCCGATAAAAAGATTTGAAAGAGAGGGGAACAACTAAAACTTGCTTTTTCTTCCTCCCGTCTTTCATTGCTAAATTTTCATAATTTAAACTATTTAGATAAATTAGGAAGTAAAGAATAGAATTACTGTTAATATTGTTAATGGATTTATTGGAGAGATTTTTGCTCATATTCATTAAGATAAAAACCAAACAATTAAAAATCCAATAAATACTGAGTACATATTTATTAAAATCAATTTTTAATATCAATATGCAAATTAGCCTTCTCTGCACACTGCAAACCACTATATTTTGTATTATAAATACAATTGCATGTTGATCATATGTGGATATGGTCAACAGTATTAATAATGTAAAACAATTTTATTAATAATTGAGGTTTGAATAAAAATAAAATCATGGAGAATGTGATGTATAATGACTAAGGGAATTGTGACTCGATTAGTAATATAGTTTCGGTTACAGACAGAAAAACATACAAAATCTCCATTATAATAAGATATAGGTATAAGTTTTCTTTTAAGATTCTGTGAGTGCGGAACGTTTATCTGTTGGGCAAAATAACGAATGGACATCATGGGATCCATTTGAATGGAATTCGCCATACGTCGTCAGGTCTCTTCGGTCCCATGAAAGAGGGTTTGAAAAGGCAAACATTATTCCGGGACGAGGAAGTGAAATCTAGTGAAGAAGTGGATAAAAAAACAGTCAACACAATTTTACGGGTAAGGGATATGCTCTAATTCGAAAGATGGAACATTGCTATTGAGGAAAAAACGTGGACTATGTGGAGGAGGAATCTGATCCACAGAGGAACAGCTTCATTTTGATGTTATGATGCATGTTCTGGTGTTGGTTAATTATACCTGTCCTAAATAAAATGGCTTACCCTTGTGTATTATATATATATATATATATATATATAATATATATATAGAAGAAAAAATGTATATGAAATCCGACAGTGTAAAGAAAATATATTGTTTAGAAAAAAACACAGAATTAAGTCACAATATTGAAACCTTACATATAGCCGACGCTAAGGCGATTTCGGATTTTAATTAACACCACAACCATAAATTCAACAGGGATTAATCAATAGATGATTATGGATACATCTCTTATGACTAAA
>CM042154.1:62566784-62579284 GCA_023376005.1 Doryteuthis pealeii
TACCTATATCTTATTATAATGGAGATTGTATGTTTTTCTGTCTGTAACCGAAACTATATTACTAATCGAGTCACAATTCCCTTAGTCATTATACATCACATTCTCCATGATTTTATTTTTATTCAAACCTCAATTATTAATAAAATTGTTTTACATTATTAATACTGTTGACCATATCCACATATGATCAACATGCAATTGTATTTATATATACAAAATATAGTGGTTTGCAGTGTGCAGAGAAGGCTAATTTGCATATTGATATTAAAAATTTGATTTTAATAAATATGTACTCAGTATTATTGATTTTTAATTGTTTGGTTTTATCTTAATGAATATGAGCAAAAATCTCTCCAATAAATCCATTAACAATATTAACAGTAATTCTATTCTTTACTTCCTAATTTATCTAAATAGTTAAATTATGAAAATTTAGCAATGAAAGACGGGAGGGAAGAAAAAGCAAGTTTTAGTTGTTCCCCCTCTCTTTCAAATCTTTTTATCGGCATCTTATTTAGTTCCATTACCCTTTCTAAGTTAACATAATATTTTATTTCATTAAAACTTAAATACTTGCACCCAGAGGGTGCATATATTTGCTAGTCCAAATAAGATACTCTTAGTGTAGCAATTACTTCCAGCAGTTAAGATGCAGAGGATAACTTTTAGTGACTGGTTTGTTAATATCCAGACTCCCAGCTGAGTACTTGCTGTGAGGTTACCTCAAGAAAAAGGTGTATGCAGGAAAGCATTACCTAACTGTGAAGGCAAACCAAAACAGCCGTAGAATTCTCAAGAATTTCACGTTAACTTTTGTATTTAAATATTTGTATGCTACATTACAAAATAAATAGGCAACCCTATTCATTATAAAACATTCAGCGAGGATCGAACTCGCTATTTAGAAGAAATGGATCTGCGATATGACTTCAGCAGTGATGCAAATTCACCTTCATAGAAAATATTAGACATTACCGCATTAGAGGTGCACACGAACATATATATATATAATATATATATATATATATATATATATATATATATATATATATATATATATATATATATACCAATTCTTCCCTACATGTAGGATGTCACACAAGGTCAATTTCTTCAGCTGAGTTTAACAGGTTTGAATTCAGAGTTTTCCTTTCTCCCGGCCTAACCAAGATTGAAGAGCCCATTCTGTCCTACTATTTACCCGTAGTTGGAGGGAGTATAGTTAGATTCATACATTTCCCAAGGATATTAACACTAGGTGAAATGCAAATAGCCTTGACCAGGAGTCCATTTTCTATGACTCTAACCTTTATGCCATGCCGCTCCAACATCAGAAAAAGTAATCTTCAAAACACTTCTTTTCGAAAGTATTTGACATCCATGCACGACTCACTATGCACTTCCGTTAATTGGCGATGAATTCCAATCGATTTAATACTTTTTGTGTTAAAAATCAAATAACTGTTCGAACTTCACAAACGATTGCTAAGCCAAGAATGAATATATATATATGCTTAATTGAAGTCATACCTAATTTTGAAAATTAATTAGTTAATAATTAATGAATTTAGGCGGGCATATATGTTCAAATGTAAGGCTACACAAATCGAAAAAATGTCAATCCCTGAATGTACATTTCGACCTAGGGATTAACATTTTCTCGATTTGTTTTAACCTTATATTTGAACATATATGCCCGTCAAAATCATTAATTATTAACTAATTAAGTATGACTTCAATTAAGGACATATCCTCCAAAAATGTTCGGCTTAAAGCCATATAAAAATAAACACACACCCCCACACATATATATATATATATATATATATATATTATATATACCAACTCCACCGCACAAGCAGCATTTGACACAAGGTAAATTTTCAAATAGAATTTAACAAGTTTGATTTTAGAGTTTTTCCCTCTCCCTGAGCAGTTGCCACACCAATGTTAAGGGGCTCAGTGTTCCCAACTATTTACCTACTGGTGAATCCATACCATATGCAAGGGTATTGGTGCTATATGAAATGCAACCAGTATCGTCCAGGATTTGAACTTGCGTCGCCATATCAATTTTTACAACAACAACCATTCCACCACAGGCACTTCCCGTACATACATATATATGTATAGCATTACAGTGATGATGATAATAATGGTGTCTATATACATATATATATAATATATATATAATATATATATATATATATATATACGTATGTGTCCCGTTGGAAAAAACAAAATTACTGACCTACGCGTTTCACAGTCTCGTCATCTATTAGTTGTCCACGTGTGACTATTGACGCCAGCAAAGGCGATTTTTCAAACAGCCTTCAAGATGTAATACATCTGTAGCGCCTCTCGGCCCACCTGATGTCCTTAACTGTTTTCATTATACAACTAATTGGTAATCACTGAATCTCCCGCCGTCTGCCTCTGTGTCTTCTAGCACTCCCCCTCTACCCGTTTTTCGCTGCTGTTCTCCCTCGGTTAGTCGAAGAGTGCGTCTTTTGGCCGCCAATATGTCGACGTCTGGAGGGTTTGTCGGCACCTTGGCCCTCATTAATACTTTGGATGGAGTTCTGTGAAAATGGAAAAAATAAGCGGTTGGTTTAAATGGAGTTAGGAAGGAAGGGAAGAAAGGAAATTAAGAAAGGGAAGGAAGAAAGAGAAGATAGAAAAGGAAATAAAAGATATTTGATAGAAAAAAAGAGCAAAGGGAAGCAGCAGAAATAAGATCAGAAAGAAAGAAAGAAAGAAATAAAGAAAGAAAGAAAGAAAGAGAAGAGAAGAGGTAGAAAAAGGAGTAAGGAAGGAAGGGAAGATAGAAAAAGAAATAAAAATAAATTTTATAGAAAAGAAGCTGAAAGACAATAGATAGAAAAGGAAAAGGAAAGAAAGAAGAAAGAAAAAGAAAGAAGAAAGAAAATAGAAGAAAAATGGGGTAAGGAAGCAAAGGAGGGAAGGCAAGATAGAAAAGGAAATAAAAAGACAATTGATAGAAAAAGAAGGAATAAAAGGAAGAAACAGAAAGAAAAACAAAAAAAGAAAGAAAGAAAGAAAGAAAGAAAAAGAGATGAAGAAAAAGAAAGATATAAAAAAGAAAAAGAAAAAACAGAGGTAGCAAGAAAGATGGATAGTAGTATATATTTTGTTGATCTCACACCACTCCGGATTAAATTGAAGTCGTTTAACGTGGGGCACGCACAAACCAAAGCTCATGCAATCTCCAGTCCAAAAAATGCGTGAGGGAGGAGAGTACTAAATGAATAAAATAGCTTGGTGGAAATAAATAAATGAATAAAGAAAGAAAGAAAGAAAAAAAAGAAAAAAAGAAAAATGAAAGGTATGAAGGAAGAATGAAAGAAGAAAAGAAAAGAAGGATTCTCAAAGGGAATAAAAGGAATCAAAAAGGCGTAAGAAAGAAAGAAGGAAAGAAAAAAAAAGAAAGAAAGAAGGAAAGAAAGAAAAAAAAGAAAGAAAGAAGGAAATAAATAGATAAAAGTAAAAAAGAAAAGAGAAAGGTAGACAGAAAAAAAGAAAGAACATGATAAGAGAAACGGATACAGGAAAAAGAAAAAGAAGGAAAGGAAGAAAGAAAGAAGGAATAAAAGGAAAAGAAAAAGCGAAAGAGAGAAAAAGAGAGAGAGAGAGAGAGAGAGAGAGAGAGAGAGAGATAGAGAGAGAGAGAGAGAGAGGGGGGGAGAGAAAGGTACACAGAAAAAAGAAAGAAGAAAAAGAGAAAGGTTTACAGAATGAAGAAAGAAAAAATGAAGTAAATGAAGAAAGAGAAAGAAAGAGAGAATGAAAGTGGAAGGTAGACAGAACAATGAAAGGGAGGAGGAAAATTGAAAGGCATACAGGAATAAAGAAAGAAGGAAAGAAAGAAAGAAAGAAAGAGAAAAGGAAGAAAAGGAGTAAAGATGGAAAGGAAGGGTGGGAAGATAGAAAAAGAGATAAAAAAGAAATTTGATAGAAAACAAAGCAGAAAGTCAATTGATAGAAAAGGAAAATGAAAAAAGAAAGAAAGAAAGAAAGAAAGAAAGAAAATAGAAGAAAAAAGGAGCAAGGAAGGAAAGGAGGGAAGGGAAGATAAAAAAGGAAATAAAAAGACAATTGATAGAAAAGAAGGAGTAAAAGGAAGAAACAGAAAGAAAAACAAAAAGAAAGAAAGAAAAAGAAAGAAAGAAAGATAGAAAGAAAGAAAGAAAGAAAAAATGATGAAGAAAAAAGAAAGATATGAAGAAGAAAAATGAAAAAAAAAGAGGTAGCAAGAAATATGGAAAGTAGTATATATTTTGTTGATCTCTCACCATTCCGGATTAAATTAAAGTCGTTTACAGTGGAGATCCCTTGTGTTAGGTAGAATCCTTAGTGTTAGGTAGAATCCACTCATTGTACTAGCTTTGTATCTTTGAAACTATTTACATGAAATCTCTCAAGCCTTCCCTCTACATGTTATCAGAAGCTTGCGAGATGTTAATAGATAGTTTTTCTGTTTTGTTTTGTTTTTGTTTTTGTTTTTATGTTTTTGTTTTTGTTTTGTTTTTTTTCTTTCCTCAATTTTTTTCTCGATTCAAAACAATTCAATTTCGTACTTTACAGTTTGACTTAATCCCCGATTTGACTCGAACGAAGGCGCTTTGTCTATTCCCCCTCTTTTTTTTGGGGTGTGCTTTCTGTTTATTTCTTCTCATCTCATTTCTATACTTATATTTTTTTTGAACTGTTTGAATAAAATCAAGATTCAAAGTATGCTGTTCAACGCATTTTTTCTAATTTTTCACCCCTCAATATATATATATATATATATATATATATATATATATATATATATATATATATATAGGTTAAATTATTATTATTATTGGAGAATTGAATATAGAGCGCTCATTACTTATGTAAGAGGTTTATTTATTTATTTATTTATAATAAAATACAATTTAAAAGTCGGTCCTACCATTGTTGTTTTTCTAAACTATATATATATATATATATATATATATATATATATATATATATATATATTGAAAGGATAAATAAATAAAGGAAAAAAAATGTTGAATTGATAAAATTGATTTAATATGAGTTATCAACACGTGTTTCGGCCAGGAGTTTGTTCATGTACAAATGTATTCTATTTATTATTTTAAATATGAAATTAAATGATAATAATAGAAAATTATAAAATATTTAACTATACAAAAAAACGTCTTTCTTCAAGGTAAAATGTTTGATATGTGAAATTTAAACGGTCTTATTTCCACCACTGTATGTATATTTTATATATATATATTATATATAACATATATATATATATATATATATATATATATATATATATATATATATATATTTATTTATTTATCTATAATTATAAAGTCGGTCCTACTATTGGTTTCTGAATAACACTTTTTCGGTGTTATTCGTCTTCAGAAAAAAAGTCAACGCCTCTGGCGACGAATAACACTGAAAAAGTGTTATTCAGAAACCAATGGTAGGACCGACTTTTAAATTGTATTATTAATTATAAATAAATAATATATATATATATATATATATATATATATTATATATATAATATATATAATGTATATAAACCTAAATTACATATAAAACGGAAATTCAAACAGACAGAATTAGTTACAATATTTCATTCTAATCACTTCTAGATAGAATTCCAAAAAGGTAATAAGAAATCCGTTAATCTTTGTTTGTTTTGATTTTTTCAATTTTCAATTTCTTTAATATTTTGCATATATTTATTTCATGCTTCGAGAGAGACCAGTAAAAATAATTTTGTTCCCCAAAAAATTGCTCTTGAAAAGTTTTTTCTTCGAAATGAATTTAAAAAATTATATATTTTTATGAATTCTTAGCTATATATATATATATATATATATATATATATAATATTATATATATATATAAAAATGTTTTTTTTAAATTAGGCGTATTGTGAAGCATTCAAAATAAATAAATGAATGAACTCGATATTATGGAGTATTGGATTCACTTATTTTTTAATTATTTTTTCATAAATTTTCAGGTTCGTTAGATACCCTTTGTCAAATGTTACTGTTCAACGGTTGTTTGTCTCTGTTGTTATCGACAGTGGCAGCGTTGTGAAATATTGTAATAACGGAGATTCCGATATCTGCGTTTAATCCTTCACGTGCGTTTGTAATTTTAGAATCCATTTAGATTCTGATTGTTTCTAGATTGCGTTGTTGGAAATGCGTGTTCTATAAGATGCATTTGAGGTGTGTAAGATTGTGTGATAAGGTGTTAAAATGAAGTGCTATTGTACTATGCGATGATTTGAGATTTATAGTGGATTTGTGGTTATTTAGTCTTAAGGGTGTTGATGTTTCTCCCACATATCCCTATTTGTACATTATATATATATATATATTATATATTATATATATATATATATATATGTGTGATATTTTATAAGAAACTTGTTAAAATTTCAACTGAGAGAAACTAGCAAATAAAAATATATCATCGCCCCCGATTACAACTGTTAAAATTACTGGCAGATCAATGTCATTTTTAATCTGATTATCTCAACAGAAACAGATAAGATAGTTCAAGAAGAACAGACCCAGTAATGTAACATAAACATATTTACTATTTGGTTATTTCCTATAACTCCAACCTAAACAAGGGGAACTACTTTGACTGAATTTTATCTTTTAATTAATCTACCCATTATTTTCCTATTAAACTAACCCTAACACTAACCCTAACCCCGTCTTCTTTTTTCCTAGTAGATCAATTGATAATTTATAAAATTCATTCAGAGAGGTTCCCCATTTTTTTTTAGGTTGGAGTTATATGAAATAACCTAATATTTATTGGAATTAGATAAAAGGTAAGTCACAATCTTATTATACTGGGATTGTGTGTTTGTCTGTCTGTAACCGAAACTAAATCACTA
Source organism: Doryteuthis pealeii (assembly GCA_023376005.1). Lineage (NCBI taxonomy): Eukaryota > Metazoa > Mollusca > Cephalopoda > Myopsida > Loliginidae > Doryteuthis > Doryteuthis pealeii. The sequence continues at coordinate 62,573,731 of CM042154.1, forward strand.
TCAAGTCACAATTCCCTTAGTTATTGACGTCACATTTACCCTGAATTAATTTTTATTTAAACCTCAATTATTGATAAAATTGTTATACCTTATTAATACTGTTAACATATCTACGTACTAAAGCATGTAATTGTATTTATATACAACAAAATAGAGGTTTACAGTGCGAACGGGAAGGCTAATTTGCATATTGATATTTAAAATTTGATTTTAATAAATATATGCTTAGTATTATTGATTTCTAATTGTTTGGTTTTCACTTAACAAATCTGAGCAAAGATCTCGGGGATAAATCTTAAAAGAAATCCATAAACAAGACGAAAGAACTGTAATTTTATTAAATACTTCATAATCTAACTAAATAGATAAACTAGGAAAAATGAAAGACGGGAGTGAAAGAAAATGACGGAAGAGTTAAATCTAAAGCTGTTCTATTTTTCGATTATACCCCTCAGTTTATCATTTTCTAAATAGTTCATAATTTGATACAATATTTTATAACATCAAAGCATAAATACTTGCACCCGAAGGGTGCATATATTTGCTAGTAATATTAATTGGCAAGTGACTGGCAGTGATAAAAAACTTAATTTGTTTAATCATAACGCAATAAGCCAGTTCGTGTTCAAGAAAATATAGCATATTGTGTGAATTGTCCTTCAAGGAAAGGAGAAAATGAAATTTGTAGCTGTGGTGAAAAGACATTGAGAGTTAGTAGTTACTAGAAGCGGCTACCTGGTTTTACCTGGGTAAAGGGCATGATAATAAAAAGTTAGTCTCACAGATCCATTGTTTGTTTTGTTCTTACATAATTGATTTATCTTTTAATCACGAATGCAACCAATGACTTTCCTTTATCTTACAATTCAAATCCTGGTTTTTAAATATCTTCCCAGATATGAATAAAATCTTTATTATGTTTGCACAAAAATCAAGTTCTGGTGATAGTGAATATGTATATATACTTACTTTGTCATTAATTGTTTTCTTTTCGTAGTTTCCTCCGGACATACATACATACCCACCAATTACCCTTTATATATGTATAGATTAGAAAGGATACCCAACATTTCACGTGTATTATAACAAATTAACACAACTAATAATCAAATCTCAATTGTTTACTCAATAAATAGCACTGGGGGAATAATTGTGGACATAATTTCTGTTGAGTTTGATATTTCATTTGATTTAGACTAAAATTAGCATTCTGATTTCAAAACTATAGTCAGTTTTCTTCTATCACATCAATTTTTTTTTCTCTACAACTTACTTCCATAATAAGCACAATTGTATTGTTGGTCTATAAGTAATAGGACTGTCAACTGATTGCGTTGATTATTTGATTAAAAAGAATGGATCTTTTAGATCTGGTGACTAGGTTGATTCCCAGTCAAAGAACAAACATCAGCGCATTTGTGAAGCTAGTCTATTTTGCATATTTTGAATTAAAACTTAAGACAAGTTTTGGGCCCTCACAAGATATGCAAGCAGTGTGTTGAGGATTCACGGATATGGATCAAGGGAACACGTTATAAGTTGGCATTTGGTATACCTATGATCTCGCGAGAGCCAAAATATCATTGCACAGACTGTTACTTTTGTTTAATGAATAGCCCATTATATAACAAGAAAACAAATGTAAAATTGAGCAATCTATCAGCTATCCGTCCAATAGGGTAGATCGATTTCTCACTTTTTAAAAAATATCAAATTGTCCATCTATGCGAAAGGTGTCTGTTAGTATACTGAATACTGATACCAAAAAGTAAATATTTTACTTGTACCATTGTTTGAGGAAATAGCATCATAGATCGTCTGCTAAAATTCACAATAAATCATTCTTTTTACAACATTTGGTCGGGAAATTGGTTAGAAAATTGACTGTTTTCATTATTTATATCAGAAAATGTTATTTATTGAATTAAAATGAAACGAATAAAAGGTATAATAAGAAAGAAAGGAAGTAAGACAGTCGGGGAAAGATAGAAATTGTAATTGGGGACCTTAGAACGGTCTCTAAGAGTCTGGGAAAAAACATGGGTGAATTGCAAATCAGAGGAAGAATCGAGACCATCCAAACTCCAGCATTATTCAGATCGGCTAGAATACTCATAAGAGTCCTGGAAATCTGAGGAGACTTCCTGTCATTGATTCTCCAGCGAACCACCGGCTAATGTGGGTATGAAAAACTCTAATGGAGTGAAATAATAATATGACTATGCAACGGTCATACTAAAGTTCGATTACCAATGGGTACCCTACGCTGGTGGCGTTGTGCCCGTATAAATGAAGCCAAGTATATATGGATGCGCGTGGACTAGTGGTTAGAGTCGTGGGAAATGGACTCGTCGATTCAAGTTCAATTCCTAGACGAAGCTGCTGGCATTTCACATAGCGCTAATACCCTTGGGAAAGGTATGAATCCATATATTCTCCCTCCAGCTCCAAGGCTGAAGGGCCCAGTTTGCCCTACTATTTAACCAATAGTAGGGCAAACTGGGCCCTTCAGCCTTGGGTAGGTAACCTGTCTAGGAGAGGGATGTCTGAATTCAAAATTCCTGAGGTCGATCGTTGATTGGGTTTGTGGCAACCCTTGATGCACCAATTATTTCCTATCGACTGTGCCAAAAAGTGTGGATGGTCCAACACAAGCCTTCACACTATAAACAAATCACTGTGTGGGTGTTAATTGTATGTATGAACCCTCATGCGTCGAAAATCGACGAGAGAGTCTATAATATATGTAGAATTAGAAAAAAGAAAAATTAGTAAAAAAATCTTTGTTAAATTTAATATAATGAATGCAATACCCAAAACTCTAAGCACAAAATAACATTAGACGGGTTAACATGTCCTTAAAATCAATCTATCGATCATCTTACGTGATTCTCGAACCTCTGGGCTTGAGATAACTCTAGGTCGGTTGATATACCTTAAAATCAATCTATCAATCAGCACGTATCTCTAAACTCTACGCATAAAATAACTCTAGGTTGGTTGAAATACCCTTAAAACCATTCTATCAATCAATCTATGGGATTCTCTAGCCTCTATGCATAAAATAACTCTAGGTCAGTTGACATGCCCTTAAAATCATTCTATCAATCAATCTAGGGGTTTCTCTAGCCTCTACGCATAAGATAACTCAAGATTAAATTCGACTTGGAAGCAGAGCGGACGTGTTTGTCCCTCTCTCGCTGGGTCGATCTCATCCGCGCGGAAAAGATGGAATCATGGGCTGATAAAATAATAAACTTGATCAAGAAAAAAAATCAAGTCTTGTTTTAATTACGGTGACCAAAATCAGCCCAGAAGAAAACCAGCCCTTAGTTAGAAGAATTAAGAATTAATAAGAACAAACAGAGAAGAAACAGAAATGAAGTTAACCAGAATGAAGTGAGATAATCATCTCTCTAATCTGTCTCTCTGTCACTCTGTCTCTGTCTTTCTGTCTCTCTTTCTTTCTCTCTCTCATCCGAGAACTATCACTCTCAATTCGATGTGGATATATAACACCCTTAAAATCAATCTATCAATCAATCTACGTGATTCTCAAACCTCTACGCATAAAATAACCCTAGATGGGTTGACATGCCCTTGAAATCAATCTATTAATCCATCAGCACGTTTCTCTAACCTCTACGCTTAAAATAACCCTAGATGGGTTGAGAAGCCATTGAAATTAACCATTCAATCAATCAGCGAGGCAGATAACTGAGAAAAAGTGAAAGAATTTTACAAATGTGATCATTGTGTTACCCCCTCCCCCGCCCCCCCAAAAAAAAATAAATAAAAAATAAACAAAACAAATGGCACAAAAATCGACCTTGACACGAGCATAGATGTTATATCCCCCCAATTCCGCCCCCGCATACACAAAATTACCGTTTCCGATTGCTTCTGGTCATGTGACATTTGAGAAACGGTGTGTGTGTGTGTGTGTGAGAGAGAGAGAGAGAGAGAGAGAGAGTGGGGGAGAGATGGTGAAAAATATATGAGAACACTTTGTCGTTTTCAAGAATAATGATGAAAGTCTAGTGAGAAAAAAAAAGAAAAAAAAAAACGAAAAACAGAAAATCCCAAAAGTATATCGTAAAAAATATAAATAAATTATAAACGTGTCACCTCTTACCTACCTTCCTTCTTTCAGGCGCCTGTCTCTTGTAGATTAATGTAAGTATACACACACACACACACACGCACACGCAGACACACACACACACATATATATATATACATATGTATATACATGTGTGTGTATGTATGTGCTTATATATATATATATATATATATATATATATATATATATATATATATATATATATGTGTGTGTGTGTGTGTGTGTGAGTGTGTGTTACGCTTAGGGATTATCAAAAAATGAAAAAATAAATAAAAAATAGACGAACCGTTTGCCAAAACGTTGAGAGAATGCTTATACGACTAGATGTATTTGCTTTGAATAATGAAAATAAATTTTATATATTTATTCATTCAAATATTTATTATTATTATTATTATTATTATTATTATTATTATTATTATTATTATTATTATTATTATTGTTATTATTATTATTATTATTATATTATTATCATTATTGAGCTTTCACACCTGTACTAGATGGTGATTCACTGGAGGCTGAGTGACAGCAATTCTGCTCAGGTCTCCAAGATTCTTCTGAGTATTCTAGCCGATCTTAACAGTGCTGTTAATTCAGCCAAATTCTTTTCCAGTGCTTTGAGGACCGTTCCAAGTGCACCAATTACAATTGGCACGACCTTCACCTTCATGTTCCATAGTTTCCTCAGTTCTCTGGCAAGGTCCAAGTATATGTCTCTCTTTTCGCTTACATTTACTTTCACACGGTGTTCCACCGGAACGGTGAAATACACGATATGGCAAGTTTTCTTCTTCTTCTTCTTCTTCTTCTTCTTCTTATTATTATTATTATTATTATTATTATTATTATTATTATTATTATTTCACTCCTTGGGAGTTTTTTACACAAGCGTAAGCTGATGGTCTTTCACTGGCACCTGAATAACAAGCCCCCTCAGATCTCCGGGACTATTCTAAGTATTCTAGCCGATTTCAACAATGTTGTTGTCTGGATGGTCTTAATTCTTCCTCTTATTTCCAAAATCCGGACCATATGACCCTTAGGCACCCCTTTTTGATCTCGATTAAGAAAGGACATGTTTTCATTTACACCGTCAATATCCGGTTGTTTTAACAGACAATTTTTAGATTTTAAAAAAATTATAATGTTGAGTATCTGGCCGGCATCCTTAGTTCCAGATGTAGTAAATAAGTAAGCAAGCCAATAAGTATCCGGTGTTATAGTATTCTTTGTAAGTCCGTCGTCCAAGATGGTCCGAGTGTCAATGAGTTAAGATTAGAATCAGGCCTCTATAAATACAACAACAGCAGCAGCAGCACTGCCAGTGATTGGACAATAGGAATCTTTCTCAGGTCATGTTATAGTCAACGAGTCTATATTTAGAAGTAGGCATCTGTCACACGCCTTATATCCAAAAAAAAAACTCCAACA
>CM042154.1:62586784-62606784 GCA_023376005.1 Doryteuthis pealeii
TCAATTCAATGACCGTTTACTCTCTCATAATAACAACGCAAAAACGTATCTCACAGAGCTGCAGTCTCGATTAAGTTGTTGTTATATGGAGGCGCGTTCACATAATGGTTTGAGTCGACCTGAGTTCAAACCCTAGACAAGGCTGTTTGCATTTCACATAGCGCTAATATCTTTGGGAAAGGTATGAATCCATATATTCTCCCTCCAAAAATGGGTAAAATAGTGAGGCAGACTGGGCTCTTTAACCTTGGATAGGTAACCAGTCTAGTAGAAGGAAAACTCTGAATTTGGAAATCCCGAGTACAGTCGTTGATTGGGTTTGTGGCATTTCTTGTGCACCAATTATTTCCTATCGACTGTGCCAAAAAGAGCGGATGGTCCAACACAAGCCTATAAAAAACACTGTGTAGGTTGTTCATTTGATGAACCTTCATGCGCCGAAATTGACGAGAGAGTCTATTTTTGTTATGTTAGGATACGGTATACATGTATCACGTAACCGACATACATCTTCGCAGTTGTATCCCCCTAAAGAGGGGTAAAACATCACCAAAAGGGGGGTCCATGTATAACACTGGATTGTTACGGAATACTTTTTAAACATATTTTTATTTAACTAATTTTCCATAGATTGGACCCTAAAAATTGGCTTCTTTGTTGGTATATCAACTTATACAGACAATTTATTGCTAAAGCCATTTTTGTAGAAGAACAGTAGTGGTATTATTTAACCCATAGTTGGGGAATGAGGAGTTTCATACATTTCCAAGAGTAATTTGTCCAAAAGGGAAAGTAATAGCACAACTGGACTCCCCTGAAGATTTTGGGAGTTTAAAATAACTCCTTAAAATTGAAGGAATCTCAATATTTCTTTTTTTTAAATAATAATAACATCTGAATTGCCCTGTCGGCTTGGACAGAAGAATACACCGACTGCATCTCTGCAGAGGGGTAAAATCCCCACAATGGCCGTGGGTGGCGACCCCTGATGTTTAAGGACGGAATCCTGGTGGCTAAGTAGTCCATCACATGTAACACCCCTCCTTGGCCCTTACTCAGGCTAGAAGAGCGGTCGGAGAGGCCCCTCCAAGCAATCGGCTAGTCACGCCAGGCTCTTGTACCTATATATATTTACCAACCCCTCCGCACGAGCATGATGCGACACAAGGACAATTTCTTAAGCGGAGTTCAGCAGGTTTGAATTCAGAGTTTTCCATCTCCTAGACCGGTTGCCTAACCAAGGTTAGAGAGCCCAGTCTGCCCTACTATTTACCCATAGCTGGAGGGACAGTAGGATTCATACCTTTCCCAAGGATATTAGCGCTAAGTGAAATGCAATTACCATGTCCAAGATTTGAACTCGGGACGACCAGTCCATTTCCCATGACTTTAACCATTACACCACTCGCTTCCTACCTAGCCCTTGTACCTATATGATTGTCCCGACCCTATTTATCATACATTTACTAGAAGGCGGTGGCTGAGAGTTTTTTGTGTTCTGGCTATGACGTTAAAGTTTCTATTTTGGAGCTCTGGGGAGTGTGGAGTATCCTTTCATCGTTATTTCTCCCAGCTTTCCCCTGACCCGGAATTGTAGTACCTTTTTAGGGTCCAATCTATGGGTTAAATAGAAGAAAATTAGTTAAATAAAAATATGTTTAAAAAATATTCAGTAACCATCAAGAAGGAATAACTCAATATCTTCGGCATAAAATAGCAAAACAAGGGTTGACATGCCGTAAAATCTAACCAACAAACCATAACATATAAAACGGATAGATATTTAATTCATTTTAACGGCATGTTAACACGGGTGGGTTATTTTATACCTCGAAGTTAGCGAATCTCTTTGTGTATTCTAATTTATATTTTCCTGTAGGTGATTATTAAGGGTTTTATTTGCATACGTTCCTATTGAATATGTATAATTTTAAACAGATTTAGTTGACCCAGCAATTGGAACCTAACAGGTACTACCACTCCGGGTAAGAGAGGATCTGTAATTAATGGCAATGAAGGGGTACTCCAAACTCTGCAGAGCTTCAGAATTACTTTTATACTATCACCAACACTTGAAGAATGATACTTGAGGGGGAGGGAAAAAGAAAACTTGTTAATTTGTATTATTTAGATTTTTTGGACTGTTATCGTCATCTTTATTGTTACTAGCAAATATATGCACCCTCCGGGTGCAAGTATTTAAGTTTTAATGTAATGAAATATCGTATTAAATTAGAAAGGCTAATGAAACTGAATAAGAATGCAGATAATAAAAAATTGGAACAGAGGGGGTACGATTGAAAAATAGAACAACTTTGAAAATAACTCTTCCATCATTTTCCGTTACTCCCGTCTTTCATTGGTAAATTCTCCTAATTAAACTGTTTAGTTAAAATAGGAAGTAAAGAATAAAATTACAGTTATTTCTTCTTGTTAAGGGATTTCTTTTAAGATTTATTGAAGAGATTTTTGCACATATCCAATAAGATAAAACCAAACAATTAGAAATCAATAATACTAAGCATATATTTATTAAAATCATTTTTTAAGATCAATATGCAAATTAGCCTTCCCATTCATACTGTAAACCGCTCTTTTGTTGTATATTAAATACAAATGCATGTTATTAGTATGTAGATATGGTTAACAGTCTTAATGACGTAAAACAATTTTATTAATAATTGAGGTTTAAATAAAAATAAAATCATGGAGAATGTGATGTAAATAACAAAAGGAATTGTGATTTGTATAGTAAAATAGTTTCGGTTACAGACTGAAAAACACACAATCTCCATTATAATAATAAGATATACACATTTTGGCCGATGTGACTTCTTGTCGAACACAGAAGCTTTCATGTCAGAATTGGGAGCCTTTACAGGACTTTGAACCAAACTCTTTATTTAATTCGTTGGGGTAGATCGTTTCATTCTGTAAATCCTGACCAGGTATGGGAAGGCTCCCAAGCTGAACAAGAAACACCTTAAGACATCTAGAGGGCACATCGGTCAGAATGTTGTGTATATAACAATAAAGATAAGGAAAACAGGCCGAAAAAATGAAATAATGCAAATGATAAACCCTTATCTAAAAAACATTCAGACGAATAAAAGTTAATTTGATTGTCAAAATCTTTGTAAGAAAAAAGATTGGACAACATTTTGGTATGAAAATTATTTCTGTGAATAAACTAGAGATATTTTTGAAAGCTGATAGTATAATATATATATATATATAATCACTATTAGATATCATTTAGTGTCATACCGAGGACACTTCCCACCCTGTCGACTGGGGTGTCAGAATGCACCGACTGCACCTCTGCAGAGGGGTAAGACTCCCCCAATGGGGCCACCTGTTGGTCGTGATGCTCAAGGATAGAACCCAAGTGGATGAGCAGTTCATGACTTGCAATACTCCACTTTGGCCCTATCTTGGGCTAGACGGGCGGTCGGAGGGGCCCGCTCCGATCGATCGGCTGGTCACGTCAAGCCCTAGCACATATATGATTTTCCCAACCTATTGCCCTTATTGCAAGCCCCAACCCCTTTTTATCATATGGATGCTAGAAGGCAGTGACTGAGGGTCTACATGTCCTGGGAGTGACGTTAAACTCTATCTGATGGTGAGGTTCCAATTTTGGAGGTTTGGGGAATGCGGAGCACCCCTTCATCCCCATTGCTCCCTGGTCCACTCTGACCCGGAGTAGGTAGTACCTGTTAGGATCCCATCTATGGGTTAAATAGAAAACATGAGTTTATAAACAAAATTGTATTATCCATTAAAAATGAAATTATTTCAAAACTTTGTTAGCATTAAAGTTTTTTTTACCAATAGAAGTATTCGGCATAAAATAACCCAAGGGGTTGACATGCCATAAAACCCAACCAACCAAACCAAACCAGGACACTTCTTGGAGAGGTTTTACCACATATGCAGAGTATTCAGACAGCATATTCTAAACCCCACCGACAGGACAATCATACGAATTATAAAGTTACAGCCGAGTATTAATAATGAAGCAGAGTCTTGAAATGCGTACAAGAAATCAATGTAAGGATTTTGGTAGATTGTAATATTATTGATTAAGGTGACTGTTGCGAAATTTTTAAAACCCATTCTACGTTTTAGTTTTTCCGAATTGCATTGTATGAGCACAATATTTTCAAATCCCGACCCTAATAATGTTGTATACCCTTCTCATTACTTCTTATTTTTCTATTCTTCTTCTGTTCTTCTATCTTACGTCTTCTTCTAACATCTTGGGCTTCATCTTGGTGATCGGTCGCACTTAGCTCATTTCTTCTTCCAATCAGTCCTGTTACCAAGACATCCATTAATCACAAGACCGTGTTATTTTTCTTAAGCTTTTATTTCCTTAACTATACATTTCATGTAACTAAATATCTGACTAACATAGCACGCGTATGCAGAGTGAGTTACAGTTAAGGCAGCACATCTTCACTGCCTGACGTCCAACTGAAAACTGAGGACCAAACCAGGTCCCGCGTGACTTCACGTATTTTCGCGGGCTTTCTGTACTATTCCATGGAAAGTCCCGCCCGACATATGAAAGGGGCCATCCCTCTAGAAATACAGGGGATTGACAATAATCTTATGCAACCGCATAGATTATGTAACAATCATAATTTTACTAAATCTGCTAACTGTATCAAAATGACCAAATCGGTTATCGACCATCATAGGGCCTACCATTCAGATATTATACCCCCACCCCAACCAGATTGCGTACTATGAAACGCAGTCAAACATAGACACGCAAATCTTAGACGGAATTAGTTTATCTTGAGCAAGACTATTTTTCAAAGTACTATTTTTGGTGTGACGATTTCACTAAACAGATTCGTTTGCCTGGAAAGAAGGCATTTTAATACCAAAAAATGAAGCAAAAGAGTCAATAAAAAACGTTCTGTCTGTCTGTCTCAACCTAGTGCAGGTATGCTCAGAGCTAGCTATAAGGTGTCTGCGTATGTGTGCGTGTGCGTGTGTGTGTATGTGTGTGTGTGTGTGTGTCTGTCTGTCTGTCTGTCTCTGTCTCTGTCTCTGTTTCTGTTTCTCTCTCTCTCTCTCACACATACACACGCTCACGCTGGTCTGCTCAGGGTTTGTTAAAAGGTATATATATATATATATATATATATATATATTATATATATATATATATATATATATATATTCCTTTCTCTATTTCTTTATTTCTTTCTCTCTGACTTTTTCTTTCCCTCACACACACACGTGCAGGTGTTCTCATATCTTGCTATAAGATATATACACATCTTTCTCATTTACTTTTCCATTCATAAGCATACCTGCACATTCGTTCGAGGGTGCTTATCCTCACACTTTACAGGTGTGGTATCGGCACACAACGAAGATTTCGTCTCTATCAGGAAAAAGAATACCGTAGGCCGTAGGCGGCTATTACGCGTTATACAAAAGTCTTTTCCCTAAAACTCAGTATGATCTGCGTTGGTTAAGCTAACTCAAGAGTTATTTGAGGAAGCGTGTCAGAAACGCGATACTTTTTTTTATTCCTTTTTTGCTTCTTTCTATTCAACTATTTTAAAAAAAAAAGATCTTTTTTTTTCTAAATTTCGAATGTAATATCGCCTCCTCTCGTTCCAAGCTCATATCTACGTGAACGGACGCTGTGTTGTACTATATAGACACGCATAACGGAAGATAGTTGTCTTCGTATCACGAAGATGAGATACTGTGGTGTATGGTGACGAGGCAGAGGTAGAAAGTTTTGTTGAGTTGAAAACTGAAATAGAAGAGAAGTAGATGGTATATAATAAAATCTGGAAAGGCTATGGAAATAAATAAGCAAATAGATAAATAAATGAATAAATAAATAAATGATGAAAAAAGAAAGACAGAAAGAAAGAAAGAAAGAATAAACGAATGAAAAAGAGATTTCCAGAATAGATTGAAAGAGATAAGAATTTTAATAAAATAATACACATATAATAACATAATGAAATGATGAAAAGAAGGGAGAAATAAATAAAGACTGAGAGAGAGAGAGAGAGAGAGAGAGAGAGAGAGAGAGAGAGAGAGAGAGAGAGAGAGAGAGAGAGATTATTATTACACCTTTTACAAATTGAACTATTTAGAAATAGCTATTAAGTAAACATATCAAACGTTGTAATAATTAAATTATCATACTGTGGTATATCTACAGGCCCTGCTAATATAAATAATTACTTTAAGGTGTGCGAGAACATATTAAAATGTTTTAGGGGTTGCGGTTCACGAAAAAGGTTTGGTACCACTGCGTTAGACACTACGCTCTCTCCGTAGTTTAATGTTTAAAACATATGATTAGCTGCTCGTTAATACTGTATTGAATACTATCCTCACTGGGTGCTTTAAACAGGTGGCTTTCTACGAGAATAAACCAAGCTTAGTAAATAAGCAAAGTGACTTAGAAGAGACACAAAGAGCATAAAATATCTTCATTTATGAGAGTTGGGGATGGAACAGTCAAATCATGGAACAGGTGAGAATAAAACGCCTTGCAAAAAATGAAATATCTATGGAACATAAGTTATGGCGGAAAAAAAAAGAAAAGAAAAAAAGAAAGAAAAAAAAAGAAAATGATAAAAAAGGGAATAACGATAATAATGATGATGATAATTACAATGATTTAAATAACGAAGTGTACTGCTTATTTTGGTGAATAGAGCGAACATACCTCAACTAAATTCACCGGAGTGCACGAACCCTGAAGGAATAACACACATCTCTAAGTATTAGAAGAGTCTACAAAGTAATGCAAATCGCTTTCTTTTTTTTTTTTCAGGCTGGCAACCTTAATTGAAAATCAAGCTGATTAATATTCATCAACAACAGGTGTGAGTATATTTGTTTCATGTTCAGTTGAGCAGTCTTGCATCATTACAAGTGTGTCCTGAAAACAGAACAATAAACCACGAGGTTCCTAGTTCGATACCGGCCCTCGCCAACTCAGCGTATGAGTAGCACAGGGATCTGTGCGGAAAAGTAAGGAGCTGATGGTAGGTGTGGCGCTCCATCTCAGACGCAAAAACAATCTCCTTGGTCTAGCGCTAGTGAAAAGGGAATAGACTACCTCGCTGATTGGCTGATACCGACTTTAGGCCACCCGACGACTTTACTTTATATATTTATATATATATATATATATATATGTGTGTTTGTTTGTGTGTGTGTGTGTGTGTGTGTGTGTATAGACAAAATGTGACCCGTTGGGTCACCCATTAAGCTCTTGGGAGATAATTGGGATTAAGGATAAGTGAGATTGAAAAGCGAATTAATTTTTTTTTAATAAATAAATACGGTCGGAGAATTAAAAAAAACAACGACATCTTGCAAGATTTCTAAGAAAGGGAAAGTTTGACCTAATTTAAATTTATTGAGAGCCAGGATGTTGAAGCTACTGGCTCGCTGCTTATGAATTTTGACATACAAATACGTTTCGCACACTCCAATGAGAAACTAACATATATAAGGAAGAGGTAATCAAGATATACATAGAGACGGAGAAAGTGATAGGAAGAATGTGAAGTGAGCGACGTGTCAGTTTTTTACGTAATTGCAAATTATGACTAATTAGAAACAATTGAAATGAAATTTATTTCAAACATAACTCAATCCTAGAACTAAGGAATAATTTAGTTTAATTTTCGTGTTATTAAACTCAACAGTAAAAAAGCCTTTAGGACACAAAGATTGATTCGCTCAGCTTTAGTATTATATATATATATATATAATATATATATATATATATATATATATATATATATATTGTTGGCTGGAGAGAGTTCATGAGGAACCCATCTACCCCCTCTATACACCTTACCAATCTTTTTCAGATGCTCCTGCACAGTAGACCAAGGTGCCTCAAGCCTTTGGGACAATGTTCTGATTGTTTGTCGAGGATCCTCTTCCACAGCAGCTTTCAAAAGTTCATCATCCAAAAGACTGGGTCTCCCCGATCGAGGCTCATCAGTAAGGTGAAAACTGCCTTCTTTCAAAAACCATCTACGGCAGTTTCTAACACTCACATCTTCTGGATAGACAGCGGTTGTGTTTTTCAGTGCAGTTGTTGGATTTGCTACCTTTGTGGAATTCGTACAGCATGCAATGACGCATATGATTCACTTTGAAACTTTTGTCTTCCAAATATATATATATTTACCAACCCCCTCCGCACGAGCAGGATGCGACACAAGGTCAATTTCTTAATCAAAGTTTAACAGGTTTGAATTTAGAGTTTTCCTTCTAGACTGGTTACCTAGTCATGGTTAAGAGCCCAGTCTGCCCAACTATTTACCCATAGCTGGAAGGAGAATTGGATTTATACCTTTCACAAGGGTATTAGCGCTAAGTGAAATGCAAACAGCTTTGTCCAGGAATTGAACTCGGATCGACGAGTCCATTTTCTTACGACTCTAACCATTAGACCACGCGCCTCCATCTGGGGTTTATAATGTGGTGAGAGACAGAGACACAGATTAGAGATTGTAGATCTTACTTGGTATACTTCTTACTGTTTACTCTGCTTATTGACTCTACCTCGGTCGCCATGTTCTTTGGGATGACTTCTATTATGGGCTGGTTTCCTTCTTCGTTGTTCTGTTGGTACTTCTCTGGGCTGGGCTAGTCATTGCTTTCAATATCTAATTAACAACACAATAACTTGGTGATACTTGGCCAAGTTTTATTTCTTAGCCCATATTGATTCCGCCCCGGGAGAACCGACAATCGGGTCTCTCTCCTTCGAAAGCTGGGTCGCACCTGCTTTAAACTAGAAACTATTTTAATGGCGCCCAATCGCGCGCCTTTTAAGGCGTCAAAGGTTATTAACCACCCACCGGGTGAGTTTCCAAAGGACCCCATGATTTTTAATCTAAGAGACCTTAATTCAAATTTCTAGCTACAGGTCTGTTCACAATTCATGACTGCTCATAAATTGTAACATTATCATACTGTGGTATATCCACTGGTCCTGCTAGCAAATAGAAATGGTACTAATGTATCTCCTTCTTCTAGACTGGTTACCTAATCATGGTTAAGAGCCCAGTCTGCACTACTATTTACCCATAGCTGGAAGGAGAATCGGATTCATACCTTTCCCAAGGGTATTAGCGCCATGTGAAATTGGACTCTAGTGACAATGTGAAATAAATCTGTGATCCCATCGGGTGAGCAAGCCATTATTTTGGTGTCTTTGTATCATTATAGCAGTAATTGTTTCTTTGGGAAGACCATCTATACATATATAAAGGGCAGTTGTGTGTATATGTATGTCCAGAGGAAACGTCGAAAATAAAACAATTCACGACAAAGTAAATATATATATACATTAAATATCACCAGGGCTTGGTTTTTGGGCAAACATAATAGAGATTTGATTTATATCCGTGAAGATAATTAAAAGATAAAGTTTAAATGATAACAGCATGGATTTTTTTTTCATTTAATATTTTAGATAGTAGACATTAAGATTTCTTTTCAGAGTAACTAGATCAATGCAAGGTCTTTTTTTGTGGATAGGGATTTTTTTACATAGGGATTTACTAGAACCAAAACCTCACCATCAGATAGAGTTTAACGTAATTCCCAGGACATTAGGACCTTCAGCACCGCCTTCTAGCACATGATAAAAAGGTGTGTGGGGAGAGAGAGAGAGAGAGAGAGAGAGAGAGAGAGAGAGAGAGAGAGAGAGAGAGAGAGAGAGAGAGAAAAGAAGATAGAGAGATGAAGTGGAGGAGCAGGGAAAAAACAGATCTACCGGTATGTGATATATATTATATATATATATATATATATATATAGAGAGAGAGAGAGAGAGAGAGAGAAAGAGAGAGAGAGAGAGAGAAGAGAGAGAGAGAAAAGGAGATAAATGAAGTGGAGGAGCAGGAAGAAAAATTGAAATAGAACATATCTGCCGGTATGTGTGTGCGTTTGAGATTGATATATATATATATATATATATATATATATATATATATATATATATATATAATTTAATATACCAAGCGTGTTGGTAGATCCTTGCGGAGAGAAAAAACCCAGCAGAAAGTTTGATTGTAAAAATATACTACCAAACATCAACCAGGAAGAAAAAAAAATTTGAAAAAAAGAAAGGACCAAGATATTCGTACCAACAAAAAATAATCTATTGGTACAGTATTTGGCCAAAAGAAAAAACAATTTATATTTATATATATGTATATAAGATATATATATATATATATTCATATAACCGCTAGGAGAAGCTAATATGTAAAAAGTGCTCGATACCTAAGTAGAGCCAAGTAATAAAGTTAATCTAATGAGTCAGACGAACCTACTATTAGTTTCGCATAAAGCTCTTCAGGGCTAAAATCCTACATATATATATATATATATATATATATATATATATATATATAGAGAGAGAGAGAGAGAGAGAGAGAGAGAGAGAGAGAGGGGGAGATTAAGTGGAGGAGAAGGCAGCAAATGTTGAAATAGAAGAGATCTACCGGTATGTGTGTGTGTGTGTGAGAGAGAGAGAGAGAGAGAGAGAGAGAGAGAGAGAGAGAGAGAGAGAGAGAGAGAGAGAGAGAGAGAGAGAGAGAGAGAAGAGAGAGAGAGAGAGAGAGAGATGAAGAGAAGGGACAAGGAGAAAAAGTTGAAATAGAACAGATCTTTTCTTTCATTGTATCTCTTTTGTTGCAAGAAGACATCTTTAAGGGGGAAAAAAAGCAAAACAAAATCCCAATGACTTATGGGGCACAAGAATCTTGTATAAGACACAATGGTGAAGCATAATGACACTACAGATTCGCCGTAGTGCTTCTACTATTCACGCACAGCCCGGCTCTCCCCTTTTCTGTACCCCCAGGGGTTAAATGCACGAGACAGAAGGGCACACGCACACGACTGAGACACGAACAGCAAAGTTACTTTCAGACGAGCACTTTTCTTTTTTTTCTTTTTTTTTTAACAAAGTCATCTTAATGGTCCTTTAAAAAAACAACAAGTCATTTTCGTCATTCAACAAACCTGGGATCAGCAGATTTTAGAAGTATCCTTTTGTCAATCTCCATTCAATTTAATTCTAGCAATCATACGGTTAATTACTCATGATACATAATTCATAGGCAACTTATGATTTATGTACCTACTGTAGTAAGAATATTTTGAATCAGTGCGTTAGATTCAAGATAACGGAGATCCCGTGGGAAATTACAAACCGTTATGACATTCTGCTTGACCTCTCGGAAAGCGCGCCAGTAGGGCGTGAGATAGTTTTAGTCTAGATGCGACTAGTTGTTGGTTTAGAGCGGACGTTGTTGTCGGCTCTTGAGATGTCGTACTCCACCGCTGCAGTTGAATATGGGCTGGGTGTTTTGAAATAAGTACCTTATTTAGCTGAGGTGACCACACTCATAAGAAATAAGAAATTGGTGGATAAGCGACACCATATAATCAGAATTTACATTTTTACATTTCCTCTTAGAGTCTAAGAGTTTAATTTGCTTCTCGCACTCCCTGTAATGATGCTTGCACTATAAGGGGTGAGAGCACCCTTGGTCGGGAACCCCTGGTCTAACGTAGTGAACCCCGAGCAGATCTATGCAGCATCCACAATTCACATTAAGTTTTTGCTGGTCGGCTTACATTGTTATGTCCATATATAGGTGTCCACAGGAGGACGTCACTTATGAGTTCGTCCTTGCTTCTTCAGCAGTGTCCAACGTGTTTGTCTTACTCGGATGGTTTGTATGATAAGAAGTAAGTGGCCGTACAATTGTTTCTTTTTGTGGTGCTGCTTCCGGGATTTGTTCAAGACTGCACGTAGCATTCTTGTGTGGCTCTCTAGCTTTTTTCCCAAGCGCTTGGTTAGATTTCAACTGACGCAGTTCAAGTAGGAATTCAACTATTCTCCCTCCAGCTATGGATAAATGACAGGAAAGACTGGGCTTTTTAACCTTGGTATTGGCAAGCTGTCTCGAAAAATGAAAACTGAAATCAAACCCATTAAATTTCGCTTAACAAATCGATGTCACATCCTTCTTGTTCAAATATATATCATCATCATCATAATATCGTACAGGCAGCACGGATATCCATGACAATCTCTCACCAGCCTTCCCTATCATTCATCGCCCCTAGGAGTTCTTCCGCGCAGCAGCCAGCATATTCACATAGTTGGTCAATGTAGGTCGTTGCTGGGCGGTCCACATTAGTATGTTCATGTTTTGGCTTCCACAGGAGAACGTCGCTTTTGATTTCGTCCCTGCTTCTCCAGCAGTGACCTGCAGCCTACTCCGTCTCACTCGGATGGTTTGTGAGATAGGGGGCAAGTGGCCATGCAGCTTCTTCCTTGTGGGATGCTGTGTCCACAACTTGTTCAAGGCTGCACACAGCATTCTTGTGCAGCTCCCATTTAACTTATTCTCAAGGCGCCTCGTTAGGGTCCAGGTGGTGCAGCCATACAGCAGTACTGATATGACTACAGCCTGGAAGAAATGTCGCTTTAAATTATTTGTATTTGGAATACTTTATATCATATATGCCAACAAATAATTATAGACAAAAATGACTTGATTCAAGATCTTTGCAAATACACGCAGAATTATTTATATTAGATAGGAATACTTTATATCATATAACTATGTGCGAACAAAAATGACTTGTTTCAAGATCTTTGCAAATACACGCAGAATTATTTGTATTAGATAGGAATACTTTATATCATATAACTATGTGCGAACAAATGATTATAGGAAAAAAATGACTTGTTTCAAGATCTTTGCAAATACACACCTGTCCTAAGAACTGTCAAGCACTGAAAGAAAGCGATTCCTCCTTTTTTTTAGCACTGCAAGTTAAATAATGGCTGAAGTGGAATTATGGGATATTTTTGTTTTATTTTTGTATTTTCTTATTTTTATCTTTTTTTTATTTCAGTATTTTCATATTTTTATTTTTATTTTAGTACTTGTTTTAATATTTCAACCTCTATAAATCTGTATATAGTTTCCATGACACGCAGCACTCCACTTTGGCCCTTACTTAGGCTGGACGTGCCGATCATCATGTCAAGCCTTAGCACCTATATGATTGTCCCAACCTTATTACCATTATGACATCCCAACCCTTTTTATCATATATGTGCTAGAAGGCGGCGACTGAGGGTCTTTAGTGTCCTGGTATAACGTTAAGCTGCAATCAAGTGGTGAAGTCTCAATTTTGGAGTTCTGGGGTGATGTACCCCTTCATTCCCATGACATCAATGGGTTAATTAGAAATAAATGAGTTTAAAAAGTGTTTTAAAATGTTTTTTTTTTAAGTTTGAATATCCATCAAGAATGAATAAAAGAAGACGTCTTCGGCATAAAAAAAGGTTGACATGCCGTAAAATCCAACC
The DNA here is from genome assembly GCA_023376005.1 of Doryteuthis pealeii. NCBI lineage: Eukaryota > Metazoa > Mollusca > Cephalopoda > Myopsida > Loliginidae > Doryteuthis > Doryteuthis pealeii. The sequence continues at coordinate 62,600,211 of CM042154.1, forward strand.
AAACGACCGCCATGTCGGCTGGGGCGTTAGAATTCACCGACTGCACCTCTGCAGACTCCCCTAATGGGGCCACCCGTTTACCGTGGGTGGCGACCCGTGATGCTTAAGGATAGAACCCAGGTGGATGAGCAGTTTATGACTTCACAATACTTCACTTTGGCCCTATCTTGGCCTAGACGGGCGGTCGGAGAGGCCCCCTCCGATCAATCGGCTGGTCACATCAAGCCCTAGCACCTATATAATTGCCCCAATCTATTGCCCTCATGGCAAGCCCCAACCCTTTTTAGGATATGGGTGCTAGAAGGCGGTGGCGCCGGGTCTACATGTCCTGTGAATGACGATAAACTCTATCTGATGGTGAGGTTCTAGTTTTGGAGGTTTGGGGAATGTGGAGCACCCCTTCATCACCATTGCTCCCTGGTTTACTCTGACCCGGAGTGGTAGTACCTGTTAGGGTCCCATCTATGGGTTAAATAGAAAAAATGAGTTTATAAACAAAATTGTATTATCCATTAAAAATGAAATTATTTCAAAACTTTGTCAGCATTAAACATTTTTTTTACCAATAGAAGTATTCGGCATAAAATGGCCCCTTGTTGACATGCGGTAAAAACCCAAGAAACCAACCAAGCAACCAAGCAACCGACTACTTAATGCGCATTTTTTAAAGCAGTTGACAAAAAACATTAATGTCAGTAAAGGATTATTGAATAAGTTACCTTTGAATGGAAAAGTGTGTGTGTGTGTGTGTGTGTGTGTGTGTGTGCGCGTGCGTGTGTGAATGAGTGTATGTGTGTGAGAGAGAGAGAGAGAGAGAGAGAGAGAGAGAGAGAGAGAGAAATTTAGTGAAATGGAAATGTTCATTAAATTTCTTTACCTTTGAAAGGAAAAAAGTGACAGAGAGAGAGAGAGAGAGAGAGAGAGACAGACAGACAGACAGACAGACAGACAGACAGAGAGGGAGATTTAGCGAAATGGAAATGTACATTAAACGTTTTACCTTTGGGAGTGACAGAGACACAATGACACAGAGAGAGAGAGAGAGAGAGAGAGAGAGAGAGAGAGAGAGAGAAAAGAGAGAGAGAGAGAGAGAGAGAGAGAGAGAGAGTGGTGTGTGTTTGTGTATCTGTGTGTGCGTGAGAGAGAGAGAGAGAGAGAGTGTGTGTGTATGTGTGTGTATGTGAGAGGAGAGAGAGAGAGAGAAAGAGAGAGAAAGAAAGAGAGAGAGAGAGAGAAAGAGAGAGAAAGAGAGAGACATTTGGTTAAATGTAAGTGTACATTAAACTTGGATTGGATTGGTTGAAACCGTGTCAGTGGCAACAGACGGTGTGCGCCTTTGTGAAAGGGAAAGGTTTGGTTGACCTTCTTAAATTAAAACACTAAACAGTTTTGGTGTCTCCATCTTGTCTATCCATTGTAATCTGCACCGAAAAACACTGTGTGGGGAAAGGTTACAAACAATTAAAAAAAAACTATTTTTCTGAATTTTTTTGGGATGAGGCTTGATAAATTTGTTTTATTTGGATTTTTCGGACTATTGTCTTCATCTTTATTATTACTAGCAAATATATGCACCCTCCGGGTGCAAGTATTTATGTTTTAATGTAATAAAATATTGTATTGAATCAGAAAAGCTAATGAAACTAAATAAGAATGCAGATAAAAAGATTTGAAACAGAGGGAGTATAATCGAAAAATAGAACTACTGAAACTTACTCTTCCATCACTCTCGTCTTTCATTGTTATTTTTTTCTAATTTAAGTATTTAGTTAAAAGAGGAATTAAAGAATAAAATGACAGTTATTTTTTTCTTGTTAATGGATTTCATTTAAGATTCACTGGAGAGATTTTTGCTTATATTCATTAAAATAAAACCAAACAGTTAGAAATCAATAATACTAAGCACATATTTATTAAATTCGATTTTTTAATATTAATATGCAAATTAGCCTTCCCGTTCATACTGTAAACCACTATTTTGTTGTATATATAAATATAATAGCATGTTGTCAGTATGTAGACATGGTTAACAGTATTAATAATGTAAAATAATTTTATTAATGATTGAGGTTTAAATAAAAGTAAAATCATGGAGAATATAATGTCAATAACTAAGAGAATTGTGACTTGAGTAGGAATATAGTTTCGGTTACAGACAGACAAACCCACAATCTCCATTATAATAAGATATATACATGGACACATGCCGCAACAAATATAGGGTTGCTTTAATACAGTTCTAAATGACAGTCATCTCTAGGCTGCAGGCTCAATCCTGACCACGGGCGTTAATAACATATAATGTCTAGTATGGTTTAACACTTGTGCCCGGTCATGGTTAACTGAAAAGTTGGTTTGTTGGTTGGTTGGTTGGTTGGATTTTACGGCATGTCAACCTTTGATGTGTTAATTTATGCCGAAGCCGTCTTACTCCATTCATATTTGGTATTCAATACTTTCTTCAAGCTCATTTTAAAACATCTTTATAAACTCATTTTCTGATCGATATAACCCATACCCCAGATGGGACCCTATCAGGCACTACCACTCCACTAACGGAAGGAGAAATCTACCTCGGTGGATTGAATAAAGGGTCCGGTTTGAAGTTCTGTGAAGGCTCTCGATTACGACATGAACACTCCTGAGTTCGAAGAGAAGGTTACTGATGTCGAAAAGGTTCTAGACAGACAGATAGAGAGGGAGATTTAGTGAAATGGAAATGTACATTAAACGTTTTACCTTTGGAAGTGACACAATGACACAGAGAGAGAGAGAGAGAGAGAGAGAGAGAGAGAGAGAGAGAGAGTGGTGTGTGTGTGTGTGTGTGTGTGTGTATCTGTGTGTGCGTGAGAGAGAGAGAGAGAGAGTGTGTGTGTGTGTATATGAGAGGAGAGAGAGAGAGAGAGAGAGAGAGAGAGAAAGAGAAAGACATTTAGTTAAATGTAAGTATACATTAAACTTGGATTAGATTGGTTGAAACCGTGTCAGTGGCAACAGACGGTGTGCGCCTTTGTGAAAGGGAAAGGTTTGATTCAAAATACCTGAAGAATGCCGGAAAGACATCGGCCAAAATGTTCTGTATCATCCTTCTTGTTCGTTGTTACGCGCTGTGCAACAGTACTACCGCCCAGGCGTACTAACGTGGCTACAGCTCTTTAAACAAATTAATTTTCCATATGATCGATATCTGTTAATAGCAGCCCATACCTTATCTATATGTATATTGATATCGACTTCTCTAGATGAGATATTGATTGAATAAAAGAAATGAATGTGTCGGTTTATCTTTGTGTAAAAGATATACGCCAAATCGTCACTCCTATTTGTGAACTTTCCCAACAACAGCAGGCACTTCCGTTAAAAAATGGCCGATAAGAGATGAATATAGAAAGCATTTAAAATCGTTTGCCATTGTTCTCAAATCAATTGTTAAATTGAATTTTCTGCGAGGAAGAACTCTCTTTTGGATCACGTCGAAGTAACCATGGCAACTACTGAAACCAAACTCAATACAAGACTTGGACTTACATATTTATGAGACATGTTGGTATTAAAATAAAATTCATATAAAAATCAAATAAAAAAAATAACAAATTCCCATGAGCCTTAACCGGAAGAACCCTCCGAGCATGCGCAGGGAAAAGGAAGCTTCCGAAACCCAAGATAATCTCTCGGCCATTCGAACTTAGACCTTATATGAGGCGAGACACGACATACTAATCAGGAGGGAATTTCCTTACCACGTGGTTGGCTATGACACGAGAATAAAGCGGAATTCATAAAACAACCTTTTGTCTTTGTCCCTTCCTTTTTCTTCCTTTGAATCCCCTTTTCAGCGTGACCACCGAATATGATGAGGTTAAAAACAAACCCTAGGAATACGCACTAGGAATAAACACAGCTACCTTTTAAACCTAAAACGTTAAACCTCCTATGACCCCATAAACATACAGAATCGGATTAAGCAACTGGATTCTGATTACAATTGAACCCCAACTCAATAAAAAAAACTTGGACTCATTTACGAGACATAATCACTCTTATTTACCAACTGGATTCTGTGAACAATTAAACGCCAAGAATGGCGACCAGTATTTTAACAGAATGAACATTTTTTTTTAAGGAATTGTGAGATTATGGCTGATATTGTAACTTTATGGTTACAACTAGAATTTCGGAGTCGGCCTAAAGGTTCAACAGCATGTAAAGAGTTTATAGAAATTTAGATATATGGAAAAACCTTCTTTGCGAAGTAACTGAATTAAAAACGGAACCTTTTCGATTTTTTAGGTTGGAATTTTCTGTTTAGCTTAAAGGAATTCATATAGAAAAACGAAGAATATATTTTTTGAACATCGATAGTGCTGTGAAGTTATATGCATACAATATTTGTTTAAAGCACGGTTGAAACTTTTTGCAATAACTATGCATGTACTAATAAGCCAAAATATGATGGTTTGGTTTGATTAGTTGGATTTTATGGCATGTCAACCCTTGTTGGGTTATTTTATGCCGAAGACGTTTTGTTCTATTCATGTTTTATGGGTATTCAAATTTTGTTTAAACTACATTTTTAACACATTTTAAAATTCTTTTTTTTCTATTTAACCCATAGATAGGACCATAACCGGTACAACCACTCCTGGGCAGAGTCGACTTTGGAGTAACGGTGATGAAGGAGTACTGCCAACTTCTCAGAACTCCAGAAATGCAGTGGAGAAGTTCCAATTCTGGGACTCTGGGGAGGGTGTACCTCTTTATCACCATTACTCTTGGCCAGGATGGTAGTACCTGTTAGGGTCCCATCTATATATTAAATTAAAAAGATAGTATTAAAAAACGTGTTTAAAAAAGTGTATACCTAACAAGAATGAATAAAACAATACACAGCGTTTCGAATTACAGAGATGCTGATATGTGCACGTCCTGCGTCCCTGGCTCACAAAAATCTAAAAGGACGCAGTAAAATCGTATACATGCGTCCAAGTGTTTTTCTTTTTCTTCCCTCATCATTTCAAGCTAACTGTAAATACATTTCAATAGTTTCTTAGAAACGAATTACACTAGATAGGTTACAAGGTAAGGTTTAGACGGCTTTAGTTGTTTCCCCAGATCATAAATAAAAACCCTGCAATTTATTAAGAAACTTTAGTTGTGACCCATAAATTATGTGCGTTCTAGGACGCCCTAAATCAAAAAGCTATCAGCAACACTGGGTTATTGACAAAGTGATACTTTTCCATTCTATCCGAAAGCTACTCTTTGGAATTTGACGAAATCCTCGGTGAATAACGAAATATATATATATACACTTATTTCACAAAAATTGTATGGTTCTACAAAAGGGAACATAAGTTATGGTTACTTGCCTAATTTACTAAAATATCAAGTGGGTCAAATTATTAGCGAGGTCAAATAAAAAACCTTGTAAGAAAAACTGTTACATAATCTATGCGGTTGCACAAGATTATTGTCAATCCCCTGTATTTCTAAAGGGATGGTTCTTTTCATATCATGGGAATAGTACAGAAAGCCCGCGAAATACGCGAAGTCACGTGGGACCTGGTTGGTTCCTCAGTTTCAGTTGAACATCAGACAGAGAAGATGTACTGCCTTAACTGGAACTCACCTGCATACGCGCGTTATGTTTAGTTACATGAAAGTAAATAAAAGCTTACGAAAATAACACGGTTTTGTGGTTGGTGAATGTCTTGGTAACAAGACTGATCTAGAAGAAAAATGAGTTAAGTGCGACCGACCACCAAGACGAAGTCCAGACGCTAGAAGAGATGTTCGAAGAGACGCTAGAAGAACTTAAGATATCAAAGACGCCAGAAGAAGAATAGAAGTAAGTAAGGAAATGTTACATAATCATTAGATACCTAATGATTATGACAATAGTGTAGAAATCATATTAGTGCAGCTGATGGCCTTGAGAGTGAGTGACAGCGTTTGACCTCACTCTGACCTTGCGTTCAGGGGATGATCGTGAGAATCGGAAGCCGATAGAAGGCCCTTCCGGTTTAAGGAGTAAGCAACTCAGTCAGTTACAGTTAGAACTTAGAAGCGAAGCTAGCAAGATGTAAGGATCCGCGCGCATTGTCTGGTCTGGGGGTTTATGGAATAAAGTAACATCATCGTAAATCGAAGTCTTGTTGTTATTACTAAAAGCTAACAATAGCACAGGGCTTCTGATAAGCAGTGATCCCCAACAGAGACCAGACCCGGAATCCCAAGAAGACCAGACCTTAGAAGATATACCGGCCAGAAGAATAGACGACAAGAATAAGAAGTAAAAGAGAAGTATATAACATATAGATATATAGTACCGGTAAAGAGGTACTCAACAGAAAGAGGTACGCAACAAAAGAAACTTTAATTGCTTCATTTACAGATTTTCATGGCTATATATTTCAAGATGAAATTAAATCGAAAAAAAAAGGCATTTGTATGTGTACTTTTGCTTGCGAAACTCTCCACCTACTTTGGGATTGGACTACGATTTATGTGACAATACCACTTCACGTATCCGCACGAGCAGGGTGCGACACAAAGTGAATATTGAGTTTTCCTT
>CM042154.1:62609284-62666722 GCA_023376005.1 Doryteuthis pealeii
TCCTATATATATATATATATATATATATGTATACATACATATATATATATATATATATATATATATGAGTAAATTTTTGGTACAGGAAAACTTATATAGTTTCTAAAATTGGAGGAATCATATGTATGTAGGGAGATCATACAAGTTATGAGATGGTAATAACATAGCCGAACACTTGTCATCTATAAATGCTTGTAGAGCCGACTATACTGACGAGTGTTTCTCTGTCTTGCACAGAGCTAGGTCTAAGCAGCATCTAACCATTCTTGAAGCTGTTTATATTTCATTCTTTCGTCCCACTTTATGCAGACAAAAACCCAAACACTCCCTTTACTTGTTGACCGCTTGACTTCTGTTTGTGTGATTATTTAAAGGAGTGTGGGGAATGAGGGGGTTCATATAATACCTTTCTAAAGGATATTAGTCCGAATGTGAACCTAATAGCGAAACTGGAGTTTGAACTCGCTTCCTACGATGTCGCAGTACAGCACGTTAGCCACTACAGCACGGGGACTCTCCCAACCGAGTCAATTTTGTATCCTTCTAAATAATCCGCTATTCAAGCCCCTATATAGAGGTAATGTGAACAAATAAACGCATTGGTATGAATATAATAAATGTTTTATATTTTTCTTGGGGGAGTCCCCGTGTCGCAGCTAGCCGTGGGTGGCGATCCGTAATGCTTAAGGATGGAATCCTGGTGGCTGAGCAGCCCATGACATGTAACAATCTACTTTGGACCTTATGTTAGACTATATTTTTACCATCTATCTATCTATCCATCGATCGATCTATCTATCTATCCATATATATATATATAATATATATATATATATATATATATATATTAGTTGAAGACAGATTTGGACAATTAGGCAAACATTAGAGACTAGCTAGGGTCCCTGAAAAGTCAATTCACCATCCCTCTCTATCCCAAGTTTGTGTTCCATCAGAGCGCAGCTGAAAATAAACTATGTTTGTAGGTTTTGGCTGGTTGGTCTTCACTGGAGTGTCCATGTGTAGGTGTCCACAGAAGAAAGTCACTTACGATTTCGTTCTTGCTTTTCTAGCAGTGTGCAGAATGTCTCATTTGTCTTAATTGCATGTTTTGTAAGATAGGAGGTAAGGGGTCGTACTTTTTTGTGGGGTGCTTTTGTTTAAGACAGACCGAAGTGTCTTTGTATCGTTCTTTATCTAAGTGTTTCGTTAGAGTCAAAGTGGTGCAGCTATACAGTAACACTGGTACAGCTAGAACTGAAGAACCCCGCTTTATCTTATCAGAGATATAAGAATTCCCTCTAATTGATAATCCATTCTTTTATTATGCGTATATTGACATCGCTTTCTGTCGGTGCGATATTGCTATATGAACTAATCTATTTTTCTCAGAGGTTTACCATCCAGTGTATCATCCTGTCGGCTGGGTCTGTAGAGCGTCCGACTGAACCTCAACAGAGAGCTAAAATCCCACCAAGTACCACCTGTTGACAGTGTGCGGCGAACTGTTATGCTTAAGGAGGGAATTCTGGTGGCTGGGCAGTCCCTGTCATGCGACTCTCCACTTTGTCCCTCTTACTTAGACTAGACGGATGGTCGAAAAGGCCCTCTCCGATTGTTACATAATCTACGCGGTTGCATAAGATTATTGTCAATCCCCTGTATTTCTAAAGGGATGGCCCTTTTCAGATCACGGGCGGGACTTTCCATGGAATAGTACAGAAAGCCCGCAAAAATACGTGAAGTCACGTGGGACCTGGTTGGGTCCTCCGTTTTCAGTTGGACGTAAGGCAGTGAAGATGTGCTGCCTTAATTGTAACTCACTCTGCATACGCGTGCTATGTTAGTCAGATATTTAGTTACATGAAATGTTTAGTTAAGGAAATAAAAGTTTAAGAAAAATAACACGGTCTTGTGATTAATGAATGTCTTGGTAACAAGACTGACCTAGAAGAAGAAATGAGTTAAGTGCGACCGACCACAAGACGTTAGAAGACCAAGATGTTAGAAGAGACACTAGAAGAACTTAAGATATCAAAGACGCTAAGATGAGAAGAAGAAGAATACAAGAAAGTAAAGAAAGGTATGCAACACGATCAATCGATTAGTCACGTCAATGCCTAGTACCTATATGATTGTCTCAACTCTATTACTCCCATGACCCCTCCCCCCATTTTAAATCTTAGTTGTGCTAGAAGGTGGTGACTGAGGGCCCTAGTGTCATGAGTATGACGTTAAACTGTATGTAATGATGAAATTTCAATTCTGGAGCTCTGGGGAGTGAAATGTACCCTTTCATCACCATTAATCCGACGTCCACTCAGATCAGAAGGGGTAGTACTTGTTAGGATCCCATCTATGGGTTAAATAGAAAATAATTCAGTTTAAGAATGTATTTAAAAATTGAGTTAAAAAATTGAGTTCTACTAAACTATATAAGTAGATATATATCAATATTTTTGAATAACATCTAATAAATAAGTGAATATACATAGAAATATTTACTTACCCACACACGCAAGAAAAACACACACACAAACATCTATCTATCAACCTACCTGAGTGAAGGTAACAGAAATAGACTTAACAGCTCTTGGTAACTGTCAGTTCTTGCCTATATGATCATCAGACTTGGGCTGAAAGTCACATTAGTAGGTATGAATATACAGCTGTACACGAGCGTGAGTCAAATAGTAATGCAATTTTCTTTATCTAATGTGAAGTTTAAAAAAAAACCCCAAAAACTAAGTTCTACATTGAGACCCCAACGAGGTTCAGAGCAAGAATCTGACGATTAAGACCCAGCTTGTCAATCGACAATGTCCTCCTTCTGCATCACGATGCTCGACCACACACAAGTATCAGGACAGGGGGAAAATCGCCTCATTCGCATGGACAACTTTACCGCTTCCTCTATACTCACCAGATTTAGCGCCTTCAGACTATCATCTCTTCGGACCTACGAAATAGGGTTTGAGAGGCAAACATTATTCCAGTGACGAGGAAGTGAAATCTGTAGTGAAGATATGACCCAAAGAACAGTCAACAGAATTTTACGGGACAGGGATACATGCTGACATTCGAAGGTGGAAAACTGTCTGGAAAAGAATTTGGGTGAATTGGAAATCAGAGGAAGAATCGAGACCATCCAGTCTACATCATTGTTGAGATCAGTTGGAATACTCAGAAAAGTCCTGGAGCCCTGGGGAGACTTGCTGCCCTCAGCATCCAGTGAACCACCAGCTAAGACGGGTGTCAAAAACTCTTATGTGGTGAAATAACAATGCCTTTGAGATATAGACGGGTTTTCTTATCCCAGCCAGTATTGATTATCAAGAAAAAGAGAATTTGCAAACTGGCAGATTTTGCAGTCCCAGCAGATCACAGGTTGAAGGTAAAAGAAAACAAAAAAATAAACCAATACCTGGATCTTGCCAGAGAATTGAAGAAAATACCTGTGGAATATGAGGGTGAAATTGATAACAATTCAGCTTCATTTTGACGCATGTTCCTGTGTTGGTAATTATACCTGTCCTAAACAAAATGGCATTACTCACCCTCCAATATTCAAATTCATTTTTTAACTCAATTTTTAAATACATTTTTCGATCTATTGAAACAATAGATGTAACTCTAACAGGAACTGCCTCCATGTCATGATGAATCTGTGTATAATGGAGATAAAGAGGCACTATGAACTTCTTATATCTCCAGAAACCGAACCTCACCAGCAGATGCAGTTTAACGAAAGGAATGTTATTTTTTTTCAGAATACAAGGTGTGTCAAAAAGTACAAAAAATCTCAATACTTTTTAACACGTCTTGTATGCTCCCAACTTCCATGGTTGAGCACTGTAGGGGGGGAATTAATTGAAATTTCACCATTTAGCGTAAGCCGTTACTCGCCTGTCGCTGTTTACAGACTTGAGTTCTCTGGTGATTGTAAAAACATATCCCCGTAAGTATGTATCAATTAATTGTTCACCCCAGACTTACAGCCGCTGATGGCTGCAAGGGTAAGGAACTTGGCAGACGAAAATACTGTCGGGTTTCGATCCCAGCTAGAGGTAGCTGTTAAAAAGTCGAGCTGCACTGATGAGAAGTAAACTTCGAAATACGTGTCTGTGGATGACTGATATATATATATATATATATTACTTATTCATTATATTATATATATACTCCCACTTTGGTTGAGTTATCTGAATAGGGATTTAATTGCAGATTCACCGTTCTGGCGTCTAGCTAACCCTCGCATTGTTTACATATATTTGAGGACTCTAGTGAATTCATTTCCGCTTAGAAATGTAGCGATTAAATATTCTCCTATATTTGACAGCTCCCTTTGGCTGTACAGGTTAAAGGCTTGACGAACGAAAGTTCACATCCTCCTGATCGTGAGTCATGGCTTGAGGTCGGACTACCTTGTTGGCGCACATGTAAATTACTACATTGCACGATTGACCCAGATTTGGGATTTTAGTATGATTATTTAATAATACCCTTAGTCATTGCCTTCTAGTACATATATGAAAAAAATTGGGGGGGGTGGAGATTACCGTAAGAGCAATACGATTGGGACAATAATATAAGTACTACCACATGACGTGATCAGCCAATTGATCCGAGAGGGTCTAACCCAAGTAAAGACCAAAGTGGAGTGTTACATGTCATGGACTGCTTAGACACAACGATTCCGACTTAAGCACTACTATGTTTCCTCTATTCATGTCAGCAGAGTGATATCAACAATATTAGTATGAGATTTGAATGTTCTTACAATACCTTAGAAGGCTCAGAATAACCTTTCAACGTAAGTAAATATATACATAAATGAATCAGAACAAAGAAGTGCCACATGATAACAATACAGACTTTATTGTCTGAGCACGGGGAGAATGACATACATGACAAATTACAAACAGATAGGACAAGAGTCCTTTGGAAGTACTAAAAAGTTAATAAAGAATATAAGAATCACTTAGTGAATGAACAGAGACACCACGCGTCTAGTCCATCTTTTGTTGATGCTAGACTGAGAGAAAGAGGCAGAGGGCTTCCCGGACTGAGTTTAAATGCTCAGCTAGTAGTGTCACCTACTGGCGAAACCCAGGCGGCCAGGGAAGTCCTGACCAACTGCTACAAAAACCGGCTTCTGACCCGATTCCAGAGCTGTCTGCTCCCACATAGCTACCTGAAGGAAAATAAACAGGTGTAAAAAAAAACCTAAGAAAATTTTAGTGTTGCAGCTTAGACCGACATCTGTTTGGCTTGTAGATGCAGTTTCTTAGATCATCACTTGTGGCTGTAAATAGAATCAGACGAAAGCGCACGTTGTAAAGAAAATACATCAGTCAAAAGGTTGCTTCATTAGGGGGGGGGGATTTTCCACCTGTTCAGTAGTGCAGTCGGTGTACCTTATAGCCACAACTGACAAGGCTGGTATTAGTTTGTTGTAATCGATAGCTTTGATTGTATGTCTGTCTAATGCAAAATGATCATTTTAATTTTCCAGTGTATTGGTTTTGGCAGCGTGTGCAATACACTAAATAAATCACATTATTTCTTTTGTGATTAGATTCGTTGAAAAGTTTAAAGATCCTTTAGGTGTGAAGCTTGTGAATGAGTTGGTTGATTTGAGGTGTTTTCAGCATCGGTTGTTCCTATCATTTCATGGTTGGCAAAAATTACTGGATTTTATTGTGAGCTTCTTGTGGATTTCTTTATTATATAGACGTTGTTACTTCCTATCACTTCTCTGAGGTTATTTGGTCTACGATAAGCCACTACACACAACACACACACCACACAGAGAGAGAGAGAGAGAGAGAGAGAGAGAGAGAGAGAAACAGACAGACAGACAGACACATATATATATATGTGTGTGTGTATGTCTGTGTGTCTGGGTATTTCTGTGTGTATGTGCGTCTGTGTGTCTGACTGAATATATATATAATAATATATATATATATATATATATATATATATATGTGTGTGTTGTGTGTGTGTGTGTGTGTTTGTATGTGTGTGTGTGTGTGCTTGTGTGCTTTTATCAACCCCATGAGAAGCCTGGGACACAAAGTCAATTTTAAGCGGAGTTTAACAGGTTGGAAATCAGGGTTTTCCTTCTCCATTGCCATATAAAGGTCTACCTGTCCTATGATTTGTCAATAGCTTGAGGGAGAATAGTTGGTTACATACTTTTCCCAAGGTTCCTGGTAACACACACACACAACACAACACACACATGTATTATATATATATATATATATATATATTAATATATATATATATATATATATATATATATATATATATATATATATTATATATATTATATAGCCTGGCTAATAAATTTAAATAAAAATGTTTTGATCTGGTGTTATTATTATTGTCTGTTTTTTGTATGCTAATTTTATGTTTCCTTATGACAGTTTTTAGAAATAAAGTATATTTTACAACAACCTCTAACAGTCAGAATTGGCCTGATGATCCATTAGGAGAAACCTAGGTAGATTGTCTGACTCATTAGACTTACTTTATTATTTATTGGCTGTGCCTAGTGTATTGAGAATTTCAGTATATTTAACTTAAGCGACTCTTACGATATTTCTTTCTTTTGGGCAGTACAACAGTGCCAACTAATTATTTTCAGGTGATGCCTATGATTTGGTCTTTTCGTTTTTCTATGTATTTTTTCTCCTAGGCGAAAATTTGTATTGTGTAATTACAAATTATAGTGGCGGGATTTTTTTTTTACACTGTCAGAGTTTATAAATAAATAAATGAATAAATAAATAAAGAGAGAGAGAGAGAGAGAGAGAGAGAGAAGAGAAGAGAGAGAGAGAGAGAGAGAGAGGGGGGGGATACTTGGAAGGCAAGTCGTTACTTTGGTCGTATCTCTGGGGACAATTAAGATAGATATGGAATAGTGGTTTGCTTAAGTGCCTACGTACCCACTCTTTTCTATCAACCATAGAACTATGCCAGTGACAAGACCTTTTAAGGCATCTAACAAGAAAATATACATAAATGCCTTTCTCGAAAAGAATTAGTTTCGGTTTCTTTGGTTAATGGCATATCATTATTCGTGGGTTATTTAAAGTTAAATCCAACCTTGTAGAAAAATAGTAGGGGTACTGTTTGACTCATAGTTCGAGGATGAGGTGGTTCATGAGGTAGTTCCCAGGGGTATTAGTCTGAAATTGAACGTAATAGCGCCACTTGAGTTAAAACAGAGGCACTAGTGCAAAATAAATGTTTCGTTGGACTGTATTCGATCTTGGTTCGCTAGTTTTCATTTCTCTATGCCCCTCTCACTCTCTCTCTCTCTCTCTCTCTCTCTCTCTATATTATATATATATATTATATATATATACTGGATACGGATCGTATTTTCCATTGAGGTCGGATGTCCGGGGGTTTATTGCCAACTCAACCTCGGACATTTTTTGTCTAAACTTGGACTTTCTCTCCCCAGACAAGAGGAAATCTTTAAATAAGAATCAGGAGAAAGCTCTAACCGGCATCCAGCGTGATATGCAGTCCTATTGGTGACATCAAATGACAAAGTCTGGTGGTATCGTGAGATACTGCTGGGGCGCTCTGGGTTTAGTGGTAAATGATGCTTCGGCCTCCGAAACCACCTGAACCAGAGTCATCATCTGATGAAGGCTTTGTTGGTTGCAAATGCTACTGTGTAAATAGTAGTTATTGTATGAAGATTACCTGCGTTTCAAATTATTAACGAGGTAACATTTTTTAATTTTTTACAAGAAATACCGATTGGAATCTAACGAAATTTTCACAGTATAATGATAATAGGTGTATGCGCAGGCTGTACAAAAACTGTATTGTTCTGTGCAACAGAAAACAAACAGTGGCCATTTGTAATATCAACACGATATAGAAGTGTCCCAGATATTAAACAAGTGTCATTATACTCGTGCAATTATGGGTCGCAAATGTGACTTGACCCCTTCTGAGAAAGATATCATAACCTCTGAACTTTCCAAAAGCAAGTCTACATTAGAAATATCTAAAATAATTGGAAGATATCACCAAACTGTAAAAAGATTTGTTGTAGCTCCTATGAAGGTACGTAAGAAGGTCGAGGTTTGTTTCCCGACATTCTTTGTCTCGAATGAAATGTGAAGCTGTCAATAACCCAGGCCTGACGAGTGGAGCACTTTTCAGAAGCATTGGAGAAGCAGCAGTGCCCAGAAGTACTCGCTGTCGTCTTTTGAAAAAGGTCGGGGCATCAGTGAAACCAGTGACAAAGCCTCGATTGACTAAAATATACATACAAATACGTATGAAATGGGCAAAGGAGAACATAAAAGTCGATTTCACAAAAGTACTGTTCATAGATGAAACTCGTGCAACACTTGATGGCCCTGATGGCTGGAGCAAAGGTTGGGTCGTAAATGGATTAGATCCTCATCACCGCTTTAGACGCCAACAAGGAGGAGGAGATATTATGATTTGGGCTGGTATTATTGGAGGTATCATGGTTGGCCCGTGGAGAGTACTGAATGTACGAAAATAACCGCAGATGCTTATAAATCCTTCCTCAAAGAGCACCTGGAATATTGGCTAAAAAGGCGGAGAATCATCTTCAGGAGAACCATCGTATTTTTGCAAGATAATTCTCTTTCGCATTAAGCACATAAAACTACGGAGTACCTGCAAAAATTAGGCTTCTGTGGACCTCGGAAGATGAACTGGCCGACCAATTCTCCAGACTTAAACCCAATTGAAAACTTGTGAAGCATTCTGAAGCGACGGGTTTATGAGAATGGACGCCAATTTAGAAGTAAAGATGATTTGTGGCAGGAAATAGTCAACGTATAACGTGAAATTACATCAGAGGAGATCCAGAAATTGACATGTTCGATGGACCAGCGGCTTTTCCAACTCATTCTTAAAAAAGGATCACATATCTCATAACTAACTTCACTATCATTTTTGAATACTTTTTACTTTTTTATTTCGATTTAATTTTATCTTAGTTACAGTATGTATCCTTAAAATCTATAAATGAAACAATAAAAGTATTATTTTCTTTTTTACCGGGGTTTTTATTACACCTCGCTAATAATTTGACACATGAATAATTTCAGTAAATTAGGTAAATGACCGTAACTGTTGTTCCTTTTTGTAGAACCTTACGATTTTTATGGAGTAGGTGTATATCCAGGTTGCTATTATTTTCTGACAATTTAGTTGAATTCCAATCAGTAGTTTGTGGATAGGAGGGAAAAGTGTCACTTTTTTAATAATTTGAAACGCAGTGTATGTATATATATATATATATATATAAATATATGTATATATATATATATATATATATATATATATATATATATATATGTGTGTGTGTTTGTGTGTTTGTGTGTGTGTGTGTGTGTGTGTGTGTTCTTATCCGAATAAGAACCATCAAAGTGTAAGCAAAATCTTGATCTTCATCAAGATAAGCAGATTAAAGGAAAGACAAGAGGACAGTAATAAACGAGGCGACGAAGAGGGTTAGGAAGAGTAGACGTATAGATGCGTGGGCACACGAGTGTGTACGCTTACGTGAACATATACGCACTATTTTCACTATAAAGCGGAGAAGATTTGTTCACAAAAATACACACATATATAAATGAATTGACATTCACTGCATTTCATAACGTATGCGTTGTCCTGAAGAAAAGTGTTTAACACACTGCTTGGAAAATAATGGTAACAATTGCCCCTCAAATGTATTGTACATTATAATATATATATATATAATATATATATATATGTGTGTGGTGTGTGTGTGTGGTGTGTGTGTGAGTGAGTGTGTGTGTGTGTGTGCGTGCGTGAAATTCTCTTTACTTGGTTTACGTAGACAATAATCTCTCACCCTCACTCTCATTCGTTCTCTTTCTTTTTTCTAATCTATTTCTTTGCTTCTTAATGCCTCTCTCATCTTTATCGTTCGTTCCCTCTCTTTGCCTCTATATGCCTCTCCCTCTCTCTCACACACACTCTCTCACTCTCTTTCTCTTTGCCTGTTTATACCTCTCTATTTCTCTCTTTCTTTCTTTCCTCACTCACTCACTCACTCACTCACCTCTTTCTTGTTCTTTTTTCTTTCTTGTTCTTCTTTCTTTTTGCATCTTTATGTTTCTCTCTTTGTCTCTCCCTTTCCCTTCATCTCTCTCGCTCCCTCTCTCTCCTCTTTTTTTTCTCTCTCTTTCTCTCTCAGACCCTCTTGCTTTTCAAGCCCCTCTTTCTTTCCCTTTCTCTCTCTCACTCTCATTCCCTCTACCTCTTCATCGTTATTTCTCTCTTCGCTATATATCTCTGTCTGTCTGTCTGTCTGTCTCTCTCTCTCTCTATATATATGTATATATGAGTGTATCTGTCTATGTGTGTGTATGTGTGTGTATATGTGTGCGCGTGTGCGCGTGTGTGTGATTTCTTTACTTGGTTTACGTAATGTCTCTCAGTTCATCCGAAAATCTCGTCCAGATTAGTAATAAAAATAATAATACGGCTTCGCGCCTTTTCAACCTTCAAACGGATCAGCTTCGCTAATCTACTCCCAGTCCGGCGCCAAGGTTTTCAGTCCGCCTTTTGCAAGCAACCGAGCATAACTGTGAAGAGACCAACTGATATTCAGATCAACCAATACATAAGGGGGTCTTCAAAAAGTTATCTGGGAAGCGCCGGTCTACGAAAGCAACGACCTGGAAATAAGGACGAGCTTTAAA
Organism: Doryteuthis pealeii; assembly: GCA_023376005.1. Taxonomy (NCBI): domain Eukaryota; kingdom Metazoa; phylum Mollusca; class Cephalopoda; order Myopsida; family Loliginidae; genus Doryteuthis; species Doryteuthis pealeii. The sequence goes on from CM042154.1 coordinate 62,620,030, forward strand.
AAAAGAAAAGGAAGCGATTAAGAGTCACAGAATAAAGAGAATGAAATAATACAAAAAAAACAAAAAAACAACAAAAAATAAAAAACAAAACCGGAACAAATATTGATTCAGAAAGTTGCTGCTGAAGCCAATGGTTTTGCAATATTCTATTACGAATGAATTTGTTGTTTCTTCGAGGAAAAAAAAAGCAAAGAATATCGTAATTAACTTTTAATCAGTATTTTTTGAATTATTCGGACTATTGACCTCATCATTATTGTTATCTGTACAACGTTTAGGCGATGTGCTTCTTGTCGGACTCGGAAACCTTTTCGAACTCTGGAACCTTCGTTCCTTTCGAACTCGGGAACCTTCTTGTTCTTGAAGGTTCCAGAGAAGTTTCATGAGTCCGACAAGAAATACTTGAAGAAGGCCGGAGGACACATCGCCCGAAACGTTGTACAATAAAGATGAGGATAATAGTCCAATAATCCAAATAATACTAATTATTAAGCCTTATCCCAGAAATTCAGAGAAATGGTAACTTTTATTAGATTCAGTTAAAAATACATGAATTAATAGTCTAATTTTTTTAATTGTTCGAATTTTTTTTTTTTTTTTTTTTTTTTTAGTTGGTTGGATTTTACGGTAAGTCAACCCTTGTTGGGTCATTTTATGCCGAAGACATTTTATTTAATTTATTCTTGTTGGATATTCGGAGTGGTAGTGGCCGTTACGACCCCATCTATGTGTCAAACGGAAAAAGAAATTGAGTTTAAAAAATGGGTTTAAAAAACTGAGTTAAAAAATTGAGTTCTCCCATACTATTGCTACGAATCTTTGAAAACTTTTTCGGCATTGTGGCGCTTCACATCAGACGTGAAAATGGGATAGACTCCCTCGCTGATTGGCTGATACCGTCTTTAGGCCGCCCCAGTGACTTTACTTACACTACCTTTCAAAGAAGATATACAGTTAATCTATATCTTTAGACTCCTATCATAATTATTTCACATTCATAACTGCCAATTTATGAATTTCTCAACATCTTAAGAGGCGATCGTTGTGTATCGTCGTATTAAATGGATACGGTGACCCGAGTTCAAATCCTGGACACGGCTGTTTGCATTTCCCATAGCCCTAATACCTTTGGGAAATGTATGAATCCAAATATTTTCACTCAAGTTATGGGTAAATAGTAGGGAAAACTGGTATAAGAGAAGGAAAAATCTGAATTAACACTTCGCTTAAAAAATAAAACTTGTGTCACATCCTGCTTGTGCGGAGGGGTTGGTAAATTCATACTTCTCAAGTAATAGATACAGCTAATCTTTATCTAACACTTGGGGAAGAGATGATAAGAATTGTGTAATAATGAGGAAAGTCCGAGAATATTGATGGGTTTTTGTTTCTAATAAAAAAAAACAATGGTTTCTACTTGTATGGAAATCAATAAGTAAAACCACAAAAGAAGGAGATAGCAGTAAAATCGTTAGTCTTATAATCACTACCATTTTATTGACTTGTATGTAGACACGCACTGGGAAAATGTGGAGCGTGGCAAAGATAGTAAGAAAAAAAGAAAGAAAAAGAAAGACTGAAAGAAGAAGGAATTAAAAGAAAGAATGGAAAAAAAAAAGAAAAGAAAGAGCGAAACTAAGCAAATAGAAGACTGAAAGAAGAAGGAATTAAAAAAGAAAGAAAGAAAGAAAGAAAGAAAGAAAGAAAGAAAGAAAGAAAGAAATGAATATGGAACGGAAGAAAGCGAAACAAAAATATGGATGGACGAAGTGACAGAAAGGAAGAAAGACGAAAAAAAGATAATAAGGAAAAAGAAAGAAAAAGAAAGTAACACATTATAAGAAAGAAAGAAAGAAAGAAAGAAAGAAAGAAATAAAGAAAATAGAAGACTGAAAGAAGAAGGATTTAAAAAAGAAAGAAAGAAAGAAGGAAAGAAATGAATATGGAACGGAAGAAAGCGAAACAAAAATATGGATGGACGAAGTGACAGAAAGGAAGAAAGACGAAAAAAGATAATAAGGAAAAAGAAAGAAAAAGAAAGTAGCACATTATAAAAGAAAGAAAGAAAAAAGTAATGAATCTTGACTGGGAGAAACCGAAACAAAAGTATGAATTGACAAAGTGACAGAAAGGAAGAAAGACTAAAAAAGATAAGGAATAAGAAAGAAAAAGAAAGTAAACACATTATAAGAAAGAAAGAAAGAAAGAAAGGAGGTGCGTGGTATAATGCTTTGAGTCGTAGGAAATGTACCCGTCAATCCGAGTTCAAATCCTGGACGAAGCTGTTTGCATTTCACATAGACCTAATACCTGTTGGGAAGGCATGCATCCAACTATTCTCCCTCCAGCTATGGATAAATAGTAGGGTAAACTGGGCTCGTTAACTTTGGCTAGGTAAACAGTATAGGAGAAGGAAAACTCTTAGCTAAAACCTGTTAAACTCCGCTTAAGAAATTGACATTGTGTCACATCTTGCTCGTGTGGAGGAGTTGGTAAATATAAGAGAGAAAGAGACCGACTGAGAAAAAAAACCAACAAAACTTACACACACACACACATACACACACAACACACAGACACAGACACACACACAAACCAAAAAAAACCTAAAAAAAAACAAACAACAAAAAAACAAAAAACACACAGACGCAACTGCAGAAATCCCAAATAGTAAAAATCTCACACCACCAAGACTACTACAAGTCGAGCACGAGGTCTGACCTTTGGCCTTTTCTCTTAACTAACAATACCATATTGAAGAGAGAGGGGGGAAAAAGGAAAGAAAAATATAAAACAAAAAAACAAAACAAAAGAGAGATAATGATCAAGTAAATATTTCATGAAAAACAAGTAAAGAAATTCAATGGCATACACCTTCAAGGCAATGGTGAGGGATAACGAGGGTGGTATTGGTTTATGCGATACGCCTGATCGAACCTGATCAGAGCTTAGTTGATCGGCCGAGTAGAAAATCAACCGTCCGATCAACGTGACTGCATCGAACTCTTCCGCTGGCTATTGAAACCTTTTGATGTCTGGTCCCAAGCTCACGCAGCCATTGGTGTTAAGAAGAAATGGAAGAATAGGTAAGGAGGGGTGGTAGCAGGGAGAAAGAGAGGATGTACGAATAAAAGAGATGATTAAATAAAGAAAACAAAAGAAAAGAAAGAAGATTGTAAAGCAGAGAGAAGAAAGAAAGAAAGAAAGAAAGAAAGGGGTGGGTAAATAAGTAAAAAAAAAAGTCATCGGGGCGGCCTAATGTTGGTATCAGCCAGACAGCGAGGGAGTCTATCCCCTTTTCACTCGCGCTAGACCAAGGAGATTATTTTAGCGTCTGAGGTGGAGCGCAACACCTTCCATCACCTCCTCACTTTACCGCACAGGTCCCTGTGCTACTCATAACGCTGAGTTGGCGAGGGCCTCTATCGAACTAGGAATCTTGTGGTTTCTAGCCGAACGCCCTACCGACTGAATAAAGAGAGAGAAAACAGCCTAAGAGACAGAAAGAAGACAAGAGGTGCAAAAGAAGAAAAAAAAGAAAGAAAAAACAGATAAACATACCCAAAGAAAGAAAGAAAGAAAGAAGGAAAGAAAGAAAGAAAGAAAGAAAGAAAGAATAAACAGCAATAAAAAAAAACTAGCTGATTGTAAGAAAGAAAATAAAAGTAAACACACTGACTGACTGAAAGAAAGAAAGAAAGAAAGAAGAAGAAAAAAGAAAGAAGAAAGAAAGAAAGAAAGAAAGAGAGAGAGAGAGAGAGAGAAAAACAAACAAAATAGTGGAGGGTAGATAAAGAGAGAGAGAGAAGAAACAGCCTAGATGAAAGAAAGAACGAAGACAATGACGGGTCAAATAACAAGAAAAGAAAGAAAGAAAGAAGGTAAAGTGAAGATAAATAAAGAGAGATAAAACAGTCCAAAAGGCAGAATGTAGCCAATAAAAGATAACAGAAAAGAAAAAAAGAAAAAAAAAGATAAAAACAAATAGAAATGCTCATAGAAAGAAAGAAAGAAAGAAGAAGAGAAAGTTGGTCTAGCGCAAGTGAAAAGGGGATAGACTCCCGCGCTGATTGGCTGATACCGACTTTAAGCCGCCCCGACGACTTTACTTACTTACCATCTATATGCTCAAATTTAAAACAAATAATTTATGCCTTATCCATCAATCTATCTATCTATCTATCTATCTATCTATCTAACTGAATGTCTGTCTGTCCGTCTGTCTATAAGATAGTATCATAAAAATCAGAGCTTAAAATGTATTTATTAGTTGAACTAGCAAATATATTTAAAAGTATTTAAGTTTTAATGTAATAAAGTATTATATTAAATTACAAATGCTAATTAAACTAAATAAGAATGCAGATAAAAAAGATTTGAAACAGAAGAAAAATAGAACGACTTAAACTTACTCTTACCACACCCCGTCTTTCATTGCTTAATTTTCATAATTTAACTATTTATTTAAAATAGGAAGTAAAGATAAAATTAGAGTTATTTCATATTGTTAATGGATTTCTTTTAAGATTCATTCCCGAGATTTTTGCTCAAATTCATTAAAATAAAACCAGACAATTAGAAATCAATAATACTAAGCACATATTTATTAAATTTTTAATATCAATATGCAAATTAGCCTTCCCATTTACACTGTAAACCGCTATATCTTGTATATATACAATTGTATGTTATTAGCATGTCCAATATATCGAAATCCGGTTTCAACCGGGTGTCCAGTGAACTTTGGCCGCTGGACCTTATAAGTTAACATCGTTGATCCCAGGTGACCATCACCCCAAGCCACGCCTCCCTCCTTGATTTAAGGGTCAGCGCTGGGTTTATTGCCCAATGTCCGAGGCGGCCCCTTGAGGGGGAATGCCGTCTGGATCAACGAACTTTTTGTACCCGCCACCCCACGAATCTTTTGTACCCGCTTCGGTTCGTGGGTGGTCCCACATTAATGGGGCCTTGTGACTAACTCGTACACGTGGGGTACGAGGTAAATACCATTTAGATATGTCGAACTTCCGCTTTCGACCGGGGGTCCAGTGAACTTCGGCCGCTGGACCTTACAAGTTAACATCGTTGATCGCAGGGGACATTCCCCCTAGGCAACACCTGCTCCTTTGATTTAATGGGACAACGCTGGGTTTATTGCTCAGTGCCTGAGGCGCTCCATCATAAAAATATTAAAAAAAGAAAGAAAAAAAAGAGAAAAGGTAAAGAAAGCAATATAAAATGTATAAAATATAAAAAAAGTAGAAATAAATAAATGAATAAAGAAAGAAAGAAACTAAGAAAGACAGAACTAGTTGGGAAAAGAAAAGAAAGAAGGATGTAGAGAAAAATGATTAAGAAAATGATATAAAAAAGTTAAAAAAAATGGGGGCAAACAAAGAAAGGAAAAAGAAACATAAATCTCGAGAAATCTCGAGAAAACGTTATCAAAGAGATATAAAATGTATAAAAAGTAGAAAGAAAGAAAGGAGAAAGAAAAAAAAGAAGAAGTAACAATTAGTAAGAAGGAACGAGGGGGAAAATAAGAAGAAGAGAGAGAAATAGAAAAAGAAAGAAAGGAAAAAGAAAGAGAAATCTCAAGAAAACAATATCAAAGAGATATAAAATGTATAAAAAGAACGAGAGGGGGGAAGAAGAACAGAGAGAAAGAAAGAAAGAAAGAAAGAAAGAAAGAAAGAAAGAAAGAAGATTCAATATAAATGGGAACAAAAATCGAGAAGGAAAGGGGAAAGAATAAAAACAAAGTGAATTATCCCCATCTGAATTTTTTGGTGACTCTTTGTCTTTTAATTTGTCAACAGGTCTTGAGAAACACTAATCAAAAAAAGAAAAATAATCATTAACACAATTTTGGATAAACACGCTCCCAAAACAGGGAGTGGCGCTGAGAAAATTTCACTGGCTTCACGAGAAGTTCTCAGGTTCAATGCGTACATTACGAGAGGACAGCTCCGGGAGTTAGCGAGCACTGGCACCGGAAGCGACCTAAGCGAGATGGGGAATGCATGCCCATGCACTCCAGAACAAGGTTTGGCATTTCAAAATGCAAGGAACACCTAAAGAAGGACAGTGGTCAAAACATTCCGATTAAAGTAATATTGCGAGGACTAAGAGAAAATAGCCCTGTCGGTTGGGGCTTTATAGGTACCACCAATTTTACCCTGTGAAATTTACCCCCCCCCCCTACATTTAACACAATGAAACTAGCAGAAAAATTAATATTTTCTTTCGAAAGAAAAAACATTAAACAAACTCCTGATGATTTTTTACATTTTTTATCAGCTTACCAAAATAATGAGAATTATGATTGAAAAACAATGTTTTCATTTTTGCACTGTTAAATCAACTGAAATTTAACGTAGCTAAAAACAAGTTACGATAAGAGTTTTTTTTTTAAAATTCTATGAAAAATCAATTGATTGTCCGATTTTCACGGAAATTTCCATAAATGTTTACCATTGGATGTAAATACATCTGAAATAGTTTTTTTCTAAAATATATTAGGGGAAATATTTTTTTTACAAGGTCTAGGTTTGTTCATTTTTTAAGATAACGATGTAATTTTTCCCAATCGGATAATTAGGTCTTTGAATCAACTATTTTACTTTGTAGAATACAACAACTGCACCTAACCAAAGGCGTAAGAACCCCATCCCATGGTTTCACCTGTTGGCCGTGGGTGGCAACCCGTGATTCTTAAGGATGGAATCCTGGTGGATAAACAGTCATTGAAATGCAACACTCCTCTAAAACCTTTAGTTAAGTCAGACGAGTGGTCGGAGAGGCCCCCTCCAATCAATTGGCTACTAGCGCCTGCGCAGTGGCAATTTGAAATCCTGGAGATCATTTTGTCAGATTCTGCACTTTATGGAGAAAGTGCTAGGTTTATTGTTCAGTTCAGTTATCCTAAAATAAATAGTACCATAATTTTTTTGTATATGACGTTCTACTTTTACAGATTTTTAATTCCAAATGATTAGGGTGCGTATTATACATGAGGACAATTTGATTAACTTTCTCTTGGGCTAGACGAGCGGTTAGAACCCCCCCCCCCAATCATTCGGCTGGTCAGGTCAAGCCCTAGCACCTCGACGATTGTATCGACCGTATTGCTCTTATGGCAAACTCGAACCCCTTTTTTCATATCTGTGCTAGAGAGCAATGGCTGAGGGTCATTGTGTCTTGGATAGGACGTTAAACTGTGTCTAGTGGTGAGGTTCTAGTTCTGAAGCTCTGGAGAGCGTAGAGTACCCCTACATCGCCATTACTCCCATGTCTACTCTGACCCGGAGTGGTTAAATAGATAAAAAATAAGTTTTAAAAATGTGATAAAATCAGTTTTAAAAAGAGAGAATTGGACACATGGGGTAGTGTATATAGGCGTTGAGTTAATACAGTTCTAAGTGACAGTTATCTCTAGGCTGTAGGTTCAATCCTGGTCAAGGGCGACAGTAACTTAAAATAATTAACATAGCTTAACACTTGTACAAAGTCATATTTAACAGTTTAGCCCCATGGATCGAATAAAGTGTTAGGTTTGAAGTTCCGTTAAGTCTCCCGATTACCTATCATGTGTAATTCGTTTCTAAGGAACTATTAAAATTTATTTACAGTTAGCTTAAAATGGTGAGCGAAGAAAAAAGTAAACCACTGGGACGCGTGGATACGATTTTACTGTGTCAGGGACGCAGAACATGTACCTATCGACGTCTCTGACAAAAGGTCAATTTCTAAGCAGATTTTCCGTGGTTTGAAATCTCCTTGACCTGTTGCCATACCAAGGTTAAAGGGCCAAGTCTGCCCCTACTATTTACCCATCGCTGAAGAATAGTTCATTTCATACCTTTCCCAATGGTATTAGCAGTATGAGAAATGCAAACAACCAAGATTTGAACTCCTGTGTATAGGAAAGTCGTCGGTAATCAGCAAATCAGCAAGGGAGTCTATCCTCTTTTCACTGGCGCTAGACCAAGGAGATTGTTTTTGCAAGTGTTTGCACTGAGTAATGATGTAATGAAAAGGATGAAACTGTCTTCATTGGCACAAATTGATGATTTTTTTATGATATTGTTGACAAAGATGCACGCAATTCACTTTGCACGATACGTCTAGATCTGTATTTGGTCAACATATTGGTAAGTGCTAAAAATGCTGTTTTGCATAAATGTGTTGTTGTAAAACGCAGCAGCTAACGCTGGTGTGAAAAACTCACAAGGAGTGAAAATAATAATAATAATAATAATAATAATAATAATAATAATAATAATAATAATAATAATAATAATGAGAAGAAGAAGAAGAAGAACAAGAACAAGAACAAGAAGAATAAAAGGAAGTAGAATATGTATATAGGGAGAAAAAGGTACACACACACACACACACACACACACACACACATATATATATATATATATATATATATATATATATATATGCTTATGAAAAGAGAAAAAGAAAGAAAGAAAGAAAGAAAAACGATTAAGAAAGTAATGTAAAAAAAGTTTGAAAAAATAAAGAGGGAAAAAATGAAAGAAAAAAACTTAAAGAAAGTCTAAAGAAAGTGATATAAAAAATGCATAAACGACTTAACAGAGAACAAAAATAATAATAATAATAATAATAATAATAATAATAATAATAATAATAATAATAATGAAGAAGCAAAAGATAGATAGATAGATAGATAGATAGATATGAACATACTGTGATATATAGGTTATTAGCATCTATGTGAGTTTAGTACAGCTCAAATTAATGAAAGTAAATATGTTTTTGATATAATAATAAATAATAATAATAATAATAATAATAAATAATAATAATAATAATAATAATAATAATAATAATAATAATAATAATAATAATAATAATAATAATAATAATAATAATAAGAAGAAGAAGAAAATTAAGAAGAATATATAAGGAGAAAAGGGAATATATATATATATATATATATATATATATATATATATATATATATATATATATATATATATATGCTTATGAAAAGAAAGAAAGAAAGAAAGAAAAACGATTAAGAAAGTGATATAAAACAGTTTGAAAAAATAAAGAGGGAAAATGAAAGAAAAAAAATCATAAAGAAATCCTAAAGAAAGTGATATAAAAATGCATAAACGACTTAACAGAGAACAATATAGGATTAGAACGAAAGTCTTGTCCGATAGAAAATAGTGTTTATTCAACCAATGAAGAAAACATGTGAATTGAGAAATATAAACAAAATATAATTAGTCTCTCTAAAATATAAAAAATAGTGTCTATTATGGTCCACACATCTTTACATGTATATTTAAAGAGGGGATGACTCAATAGAAAAGGAAAAAATCGAGTGAGTCGCAATATTGACTGTCAATAAAAATAACTAACCGAATCAGTCGTACATATGAATGAATATAAAAGTGCTTAATACGTTTGTAGAGGTGGTTTAGAAAACTGATATAGTCAGAATAAGCCTACCCGTTTTGTTTGTTTGTTTTGTTTTATGGCATATCAACCTCAGTGGGTCATTTAATGCCGATAAAGTTTTGAAATAAATCAATTCTTAATGGATAATACAATTATTTTTTTATAAATACATTTTTCTATTTAACCCATAGATGGGAACCTAACAGGTACTACCACTCCGGGTCATAGTGGACCAGGGAGCAATGGTGATGAATGGGGTGCTCCACATTCCCCAAACCTCCAAAACTGGAACCTCACCATCAGATAGAGTATAACGTCATTCCCAAGACATGTAGACCCGCAGCCACCGCCTTCTAGCACCCATATGATAAAAAGGGGTTGGGGCTTGCCATAAGGGCAATGGGGTTGGGAAAATCATATAGGTGCTAGGGCTTGACGTGACCAGCCCGTTTAGCCCAAGATAGGACCAAAGTGGTGTATTGCATGTCATGAACTGCTCATCCACCTGGGCTCTATCCTTAAGCATCACGCGTCGCCACCCACAGCCAACAGGTGGCCCCATTGGGGGAGTCTTACCCTTCTGCAGAGGTGCAGTCGGTGCATTTTAATGCCCCAGCCGACAGGACGGAAGCCTACCCGTGGTTAACAGTGAGGATCATCAGGGCTTTTTGGCGTGAAATTAATTAAAATAACTAAAAAAAAGATCTAAACAAAATACACTATAATAGCCCCAGTTGGGCCTATCTTAATTTTTAACTATCACTCCAGTTATTTATGTTTTTTTTAACAATCGTAACGTCATTTACGTTTGTGTCTCATCGTCTTTAACAGACGGAAAGGTGCCAACAACATAAGTTTAGAATTTACAATATTTGGTTTAATATTTTTTGGGAATCGGAATAAGTTGCGATAGCTATTTTCTCCTCCAAACATAAAAGAAAAAATGTATTACCCGGTCTATAATTATGTGATCTTTTAACAATTCCATTGTAGAGCACGCTGCTTTAAGACTAATGGTAACAATCGCTTCTTGTATTGTTACCTTATACCAATAAGAAGACAGTACTAAGTATTGATTAACAAGATAAAGAGAACATGTTAACGAGTAGAATCTGTAGTCCCAGCAGATCACATGGTGGAGGTGAGAGAAACCGGAACAATTGATAAAAACCCTTGACCTTTTCAGAGAATTGAAGAAAAATAACAAAAAATGTGTAATATGAGGGTTAAAGTGATACATATTGTAGTTGGTATCCTTGGTCCCCAAGAGTTTAGAAAACAGACTAGAGGAACTAGAAATAAAAGGAAGAATCGAAACCATCCAGAAAATAAGATTGTTCAGGACGGCTAGAATACTCAGAAGAGTCCTGGAGACCTGAGGAGACTTACTGTCCATCAGCCGCCAGTGAACCACTGGATATGGTGGGTGTGAAAACTCTTATGGAGTGAAATAATAATAATAATAATGATGATAATAATAATAATAATAATCTTATTATAATGGAGATTGTGTGTTTGTCTGTCTGTAACCGAAACTATATCACTACTCAAGTCACAATTCCCTTTGTTATTTACATCACATTCTCCATGATTTTATTTTTATTTAAACCTCAATTATTAATAAAATTGTTTTACATAATTAATACTGTTGACCACATCTACATGATATTTACCGCGTACCCCACTTGTACGGGTCAGGCACAAAGTCCCTATTAACGTGGGACCACCCACAACCGAAGCTCATGGAGTGGCAGGTGAAAATTGCGTCGATCCCGTCGGCATTCCCTCAAGGGGGGCGCCTCAGGCACTGGGCAATAAACCCAGCCCTGCCCCTTTAAATCAAGGGGGCAGGTGTTGCCTGGGGGGATGGCCCCTGGGATCGACGCTATTAACTTGTAAAGATCCAGGGCCGAAGCCACTGGACCCCGGTGTTGACCAGGTCTACATACTAATGACATACAATGGCATTTATATATACAACAAAATAGCGGTTTACAGTGTAAACAAGAAGGCTAATTTGCATATTGATATTAAGAATTTTATTTTAATAAATATGTGCTTGGTATTATTGATTTCTAAATGTTTGGTTTTATTTTAATAAACATGAGCAAAAATCTCTTCAATAAATCTTAAATGAAATTCATTAGCAAGAAGAAATAACTGTAATTTTATTCGTTACTTTATATTTTAACTAAATAGTTAAATTAGGAAAATTTAGCAGTGAAAGACGGAAGTGACAGAAGAGTAAGTTTCAGTTGTTCTATCTTTCCATTATACCCCCCCCGTGTCAAATCTTTTATCTGCATTCTTATTTAGTCTCATTAGACTTTCTAATTTGATATAATATTTTATTACATTAAAACTTAAATACTTGCACCCAAAGGGTGCATATATTTGCTAGTAATAATAATAATAATAATAATAATAATAATAATAATAATAACCATCAGCTAATGCTGATGTGAAAACTCAAAAAGAGCAAATAATAATAATAATAATAATAATAATAATAATAATAATAATAATAATAATAATAATAATAATGAAAAAACCTGGATGTGTTTAAAAAAGAACTTAAAAGAAAAACTGAATCACTAATTGGTGCACAGAATAATGTCATAAAGACAAACTATATCAAAGCAAAAATTGATAAGACCCAACAAAATAGTAAATGTAGATTATGCGGTAATAGAGATGAGACTGTAAACCATGTACTATGCGAATGTAGCAAACTAGCACAAAGGGAGTACAAAACTAGACACGACTGGGTAGGGAAGGTGATCCACTGGGAATTATGCAAAAATTAAATTTTGACCATATAACAAAATGGTATATGCATAAACCAGAATCTGTTCTTGAGAACGAAACGCACAAAATTCTCTGGGACTTTGAAATAAAAACGGATCACCTTATCCCAGCAAGAAGACCAGACCTAGTGTTGATAAACAAAAAAGAAAGAACTTGTCAACTGGAGGATTTTGCAGTTCCAGCAGATCACAGGGTGAAGCTAAAGGAAAATGAAAAAATGGACAAATACCTGGACCTTGCCAGAGAACTGAAAAAGTTATGGAATATGAAAGTCAAAGTGATACGAACTGTAGTTGGTGCACTTGGCACGGTCCCAAAAGGATCGGAAAAGGGTTTGGAAATCTGGAAATCAGAGGAAGGATTGATACCATCCACAACACTGCACTGCTGCAATCTGCCAAAATATTCAGAAGAGTCCTAGAGACCTGAGGAGACTTGCTGTCACTCAGACTCCAGTGAAAGACCATCATCTAATGCTGATGTGAAAACTCAAAAGGAGTAAATAATAATAATAATAATAATAATCTTATTATAATGGAGATTGTGGGTTTGTCTGTCTGTAATCGAAACTATATTTGTATACAAGTTACAATTCCCTTTGTTATTTACATCACATTCTCCATGATTTTATTTTTATCTAAACCTCAATGATTGATAAAATTGTTTTACATTATTAATACTGTTGACCATATCTACATACTAATAACACGCAATTGTATTTATATATACAACAAAATAGCGGTTTACAGTGTGAATGGGAAGGCTAATTTGCATATTGATCTTAAAAAATTGATTTTAATAAATATATGCTTAGTATTATTGATTTCTAATTGTTGGTGTTATCTTAATGAATATAAGCAAACATCTCGGGGATAAATCTGAAAAGAAATCCATTAACAGGAAATAACTGTAATTTTATTCTCTAGTTCCTATTTTAACTAAATAGTTAAAGTAGGAAAATTTACCAATGAAAGACGGGAGTAATGGAAAATGATGGAAGAGTTAGTTTCAAAGTTGTTCTATTTTTCGATTATACTCCCTCTGTTCCAAATCTTTTTATCTGCATTCTTATTCAGTTTTATTAGCCTTTCTAATTTAACATGATATTTTATTATATTAAAACTTAAAAACTTGAACCCGGAGGGTGCATATATTTGCTAGTAATAATAATAATAATAATAATAATAATAATAATTTGATTATGAGCGAAAGACTAGATAAAAACAATATTAATAATAGTGATAGAGAAGAAATAATAACGATGCAACGAAGTAGAAAATGTGGAGAGTGCAGATATCTGTTGTCCAGTGAAGCGGCTACCCAGAAACCAACTGAAAGCGATTCGATTGATATGCTTATTGGGCTGAACACTTTCTTATATTGCCGACCACATAATCAACGTCTTTGATTATTAGAATCCATTTTATATGTCCATTTGACGGTAAAAGCACTCTTTATTTGCGCAATCAGACGGACACATGACTCGACAAGTTGGCTCAAGTCTCATTGGGTAATTGGCCGATGATTTGAGAAAAAGCCAGTTATTGAACTCGACAAGTAAAGGTAGTTATTTTGTTTTGTTGTTTTTTTTTTTACTTACTTTTCTTAGTTTGGCTAAAGTCCAGATGTATGGGGCACCCAGTAAGGATCGTACTCGCTATCAACGATATTCTAAAATAGCTCGCTGACCATTAAGCTATGTGAGGCTCTCCGAAATATAGTTGTGTCCTGGATATGACGTTAAACTGCATCTGGCTCGAAGTGATGTGGATTATCCCTTCATTGCTATTACTCCCAGGTCCACTTTGACACATATTGGTAGTATCTGTTAGGGTCCCATTAATAGTTTAAATAGATCAAATGTATTTTTAAATAAATGAATACGCAACAATTGGACACATAGCGTAGTGGATAAAGGCGTTGGTTTAAGACAGTTTTAAGTGACAGTTATCTCTAGCCTGCAGGTTCAATCCTGGCCAAGGGCGACAATAACATAAAATAATAATTAACATAGCTTAACAGCTGTATCCCAGCTATGGTTAGAGGAATGAGAACAGGATACCCCGGTGGATTGAATAAAGGGTTGGTTTCAAAGTTCCGTGATGGCTCCCGATTACGACAAGAAGTTTCCAGAGTTCAAAAAGGAGGTACCCGAATTCGAAAAATACGTGAGGAAAGCCACAGGGTAAATCGGCCGAAACGTTGTACATATAACAATAAAGATAAGGACAATAGTTCGAATAATCCAAATACTAATTATCAAGCCTCATCTCAAATATTCAGAGAAATACGCAACAAGGATGATTAAAATGTCTTCGGCACAAAATAACCCGACGATTGACGTGCCGTAAAATCCAACCAACCAGCCAACCAACTCCCGCTCACAAATGTCGTTTCGAATATAATTATTATGGTTCCTATGTAGTCAGAGAGAAGACCCATATAGCCACTTCGCAGGATATGACACGAGTTCAATTTTTAATTGGAGTACTGCTGGTTTGAATTCATAAATTTTCCTCTAGACTTCCCAAAGCTTAGCGCAGTCGGTAGAGCACCTGCCAAGCAATCGCAAGGTTCTTATTTGATACCGGTCTTCGCCAACTCGGCGCATGAGTAGCACAGATTTGGTAATCTTATCTCTGTGGTAAAGTGGGAAGCTGACGGAAGGTGTGGCGCTTCACCTCAGCAAAAACAATTTCTTTTATCTAGCGTTAGCGCAAAGAGGAATAGTCCGCTCGCTGTCTGACTGATACCGACAATAGACCACTATACCAATTTTACTTTTACGTAACCATAGTTGTGGTTGGAGAATAGTTGGATTCATGACTTTCTCGAGTGTATTAGCGCAAAGTGAAACGCCATTAACCTCGTCCAGAATTTGAACTCTGGCCAATAATTCCATTTCCTATCACTATAAACGCTACACTACAAGATACTTAAAATTAATAGATTCCTTCATACAAAATGGCAACGACACTGGAATAACAACATCCACAATAAACACTTCCTAATCAAACCCACTTTGGGAGGCTGGAGACCAACGTTAAGGAAATCTAGAAAGGAACAAGTCATTGTGTCCCGATTACGCATTGGCCATACAAGACTAACGCACTCCTATATACTCAAACAAGAACAACAACCACAATGTGAAACATGTCAAACACCTTTGACAGTTAAAAACTTATTCATGGAATGCAGGTTTTTTACTCCCATCAGAAACCGTTATTTTAAAGAAAACAATTTGAAGGATCTGTTTGAAAATGTCAACATGGAGGATATTCTCTCTTTTTCGAGGGAAATAAAATTATACCATAGAATATAGACATGAAACAAATCAATACCATACAACATAATCCCCAATAATGCTAACACGTTTTTAAAACCAATTACTAAAAAATATAAATATAAATACACAACATATATTACTTCGTTAGGCATGACATAACCCCGGATGGGTTGATATGCCGTTAAAACAATGGTCAAGGAAACCAGTACGCCCTACTGTCTATTCATGTTTGAGGAGGGATAACAGATATATTCATGCCTTTCCTAAGGGCAGTAGTGCAAAGTGAAACGCAAACAGCCTCGTCCAGGATTTGAACTCGGATCAACACTTCCATTTCCTATAACGATAACCGTTAAGCTAAGCGTGCTTCTAAATACTCAAACAATTCGTCATGGGCAGGATGTAACCCAAGGTCAATTTTAAAGCGAAACAGCTGTTTTCATTGTCATTGCTTATCCAAGGCCAAATACCTCGTAATACCATACTGTGATTTAAAAAGGTAGGAGGCATCTCTACACTCGATGGTAAGCCTCTAAAGTCGGTGGAATAATTCACATAACTAGGTAGTAATGTCTCATCCACAGAAAGCGACTTTAATGCATGCCTAGGGAAGGCATGGTCAGCTATAGACAGATTTTCAATCATATGGAAATCACATCTCATTGATACGTTAAAGTGACAATACTTCCCACCCGTGGTTGTATCAGTTCTACTGGATGGCTGCCCCACTTTGACCCTAACGAAGCGCCTGGACAATAAGCTAGATGGGTGTTGCGCAAGAATGCTGTGTGCGATCTTAAACAAATCGGGAAAACGAGACCCCACAAGAAAGCAGCTATACGACCACTTGCCCCCTATCACAAAAAAACATCTGACTGAGGTGAACACTACTGGAGATACAAGTGACTTTCTCCTGTAGAAGACTGCACATGGACACGCCAGTGTGCGCCGTCCAGCAAAGACCTGCATTGACCAACAGCGCAGATACTGAATGCTGCGCAGAGGACCAACCTCAAGAGGGCGATCAATGATAGGGACAGTTGGCGAGAGATTTTCATGGATGTGTGTGCAACTAGCGCGACCTGATGATGATGATGATGAGGATTTACCCTTAGTAAAGCCTGTCTAGCTCTGTCGGTAAAGCGTCCGTCTAAAAACTACAAGGTTTCGGATTCGATACCAGCCCTCGCCAACTCAACGTATGAGTAGCACAGCGATCTGTGCGGTAAGGTTAGTAGCTGATGGTAGGTATGGGTTCCACCTCAGATGCCGAAACCATCTCCTCGGTCTAGCGCTAGTGAAAATGGGATAGACTCCCTCGCTGTCTGGCGGATATCCACTAGGCCACCCCAACGACTTATAGTGGAGAATGTATAGATTAAGTGCATTAGCGCGAAGTGAAACGCTACACAGCCTTGTCTAGGATTTAAACTGTAGTCACCAACTCCATTTCTTGCGACAATAACGATGAGCACCCACGTATGAATTTCGTAAACTGGAGTGGATTTTCTTTTTATCTGAAGAGTGCTGATGATATTTTTCCGCTAGATAAAACAATTTTTATTTGGAAAAAATGAATGACTATAACCAAAACAGTCGTCATTTTTTAAAATTTTTTTTTTTAGAGGGGGGAAATTTATCAGAGATTCCCGCTTGACCAAGTTAGGAAAAACCTGAAAAGAAACAACGTTCGAGGGTAATTTCAAAAGTAAAGTCTCCAAAATATTTAGAAATCTCAGAAACGTTTATTGTTTATTGTCAATGATGTTTATCTATATATTAATACTCGTGTTGCTTAAAATTACAACCGTTATCATCTTGCGGCACCCTCTGGTTAAAAATGTAATCACCCAAATCGTCGAAGATGAAATGCGATGTAAATTCTGTTTATCTGGTGTTGCTTATCTGCTGAATTTTTATTTCTTATGCGTGTCGTCATCTCAGCTAAATAATGGACTATTCCGTTTTTATGATAAAGAAAAGGACTATTGTCCTCATCTTTATTGTTCCCGAGTCTGGCAAAAATACCTGAAGAAGGCCGGAGGGCACATTGACCGAAACCTTGTGCAGATAACAAGATGAGGACAATAGTCGGAATAATCCAAATAACAAAAAGTCAGCAGAGACTTGATGATGGTTCTTCCTTCTCCAGTTTTGGCTTTGGAGTTAACTTATCGGTATATTGTAAAGCAGATTGTGCTCTTTAATCTTGGTATGGAAACCGGTCTAAGAGTACGAAAACTCTGAATTCAAACCAGTTTAAAAAATTGACTTTGAGTCACGCCCCCTTCGCGCAGAGGGGTTGTGTTATATAACCTTTATAACACATCGGTATATATAATGGGGAGAGAGACGAACAGACAGACAGACAGCATAGATGTGGGATGAGGGGCTCTTGTTACTCTCTGTTGCTAATTCAGCCGCCATCTTCTCTTGTTGGGCTGTTTTCTCGGGCTGATATTCCGGGTTGCTTTTACTTCTTTCTGTTGATTTCTTCCGGCTGATTATTTCTTGTTTCAATTAATCAACTAACAAGACTTGGTTGTTTACCAGCCCATATTCTACAGCTGATCGAGAACGACTCTCAGAGCGAGCGACGTTCGAATCCACTCGCTCTCTATCTTTTCGTCGCATCTGCCAAATAAACTAAAAACTAATTTTCACACCTCTAATGGCGCTCGTTTTGGAAAGGTGAAGTCGGGGTTATTTTCAATCACTCATAAACCTAATGTTTATGGAAATTCCCCACTTAACTCCCTCCGATTTTAACGAATCTTATTCAAAGATATTCTTACTACAGGTAGGTACATAATTCATAAGCTGCCTATGAATTATGTAACATTGGTAAATATGTACATGAGAACAAGTAACTTATTTAAGCCAGTTAAGGCGACGTCTCCTGGAAGGAAAAGAACATCTTGCCAATGTTGGATTTATTATTTGGATTTGCCAAATTGGATTTACTTATGATTTTTATTGACTCGGACTTGATACCATTTATTTTTGAGGCAACTGGAACTAAATTACGATTCTTGCTATGATTCTTGTGGGCATTTTTATGCTGAAGGTGAGAGCATTTTACAGTGAGGATCCCTTGTGTTAAGCAGAATTCTTGGTTGTTCCTCGGTGTTAAGCACAGTCATTGGTTGTTGATCCGTTTGTCGAATATGAACGACTTTCAAAATCAGCGATTAAATAGTTAACTAACCATGCATTCGAGTGTCTGATTGGCGACCACGGTGTCTATAAATTTAAATTGTAGCCTACAGCACACCTTATATCCAGAAATAACCCAACACCTCATCATAAGTTATTTTCTTATTTTGTATTAATGTTTAATATGTAACGTCTCTCAACTATTTTTGAACTCGAGAACCTTCAATTCAAACACACGAACCTTCTTGTCGAACGCCGTAGCCTTCATGTCGTAATCGGGAGCCTTCACCATGTCATTGTCATTAGACTAGAATTGGGGCCTCCTTCTACATCCCGTTTACGTACAAAAGAAAACGGCATGGATTAAGAACTTCCGGGTCCGGGGGAGGGAGATTAACAAATATAATCAACAGCTCCGCATCAATTAATAAAATTACAACGCTCCTTGAGGTGAAAGCAGTTCTCAAGCCAAGTTTAATCAAACTTGGTCCATTATCCTATTAGTTCATAAGTAAAAAAACAAGCAAGCCTACGAACAGAACTATATATATATATATATATATATATATATATATATATATATATATATATATATATGAATGAATACTTATTGAATAATTCACTTTTCAAACGTTCTCTCTGCCGGAAGCGCGGGGTGACCTCCTACGGATGAATTTTGTTTGTTTGCTGGATGAAGTAGAGCTTCTTGATTAGTTTTGACGCATGGTTTCCAATAAATGAAATTAAAATACCCCTTGAGGTGAAAGGAGTTTACGCACCAAGTTTCATCAAGATTGACCAATAAGCAATTTTCAACTAAGTACACTTGGTTTTGAAAATCGTATAGGGAGAAACAGTCAATTACTAAGCGCCGTTGACTTCATGTCTTCGCTAGCCCAACTTAGATATCTAATATATATATATATATATATATATATATATATATATATATATACGAACCCCTCAACACGACCAGAATGCGACAAGCTCAATTTCTAAAGCGGAGTTTAGCAGGTTTGAATTCAGAGTTTTCTTTCTTCGAGGCTGGTTACCTTGCCAAAGGTAAAGAACCCAGTCTTCTCAACTAGACCCGTAGCCGGAGGGAGAATATTTGGCCGCATACCTTTCCCAAGGGTATTTGCGCTATGTTAAAGGTTGATTTACCAACCAACATGATTCTATGTATAAAATGCCGTGGATAGACTTTCATAATAAGTAAAGTGCACAGATACTACACTCTGTTCCTGACACGGATAGACGAACAAAAGACACATTCTCTATTTTTTATGTAATCCATTAACTAATTCCAGTTTTTGTACACATCTTTGTTTTTTTTGTTTTTTTGTTGTTGTTGGTTTTTTTTTCGTGTATCAAGAGTCACGTTCGTCTTTGCCAATGTTCTACTCACTCTCCCCCTCACTCTTTGCATCTCTCTCTCTCTCTCTCTCTCTCTCTCTCTCTCTCTCTCATTTCTATTTCTCTCTTCTCCTCTCGATTCTCTCTCTTCTCTCTCTCTCCTCTCTATTTCTCTCTTCTCTCTCTCCGATTCCCCCCATCTCTCTCTCATTCTCTCTCTCTCATACACAAGCTCTCTCTCACTCTCTCTCTCTCTCTCTCTCTTCGTCTCTATCTCCATCTCTATTTCTCCTCTTCTCTCTCTCTCCGATTTCCCCCTCTCTCTCTCACACACACACAAGCTCTGTCTCCCTCTCTCTCTCTCTCTCTCTCTTTCTCCCTCTCTCACTCTCTCTCTCTTTCTCTCAGCTTTTCTAATTTACTGTATATTAACGCCTACATTCCTCAGCATTGATTAGTGTTGTCATGCTTCCAATATGAAAGTCTCAGTTGTTCTATAAATCAAACAAAATAAAGATTTAAAAAAACTGAATAAAAAAAACACGGATCAAGCTGTGCGTAATTCAGCATGTAATGTCATCATAAAAAAATAACGATGATAATAATTAAGTAAGATAACGATAATGAGGAATCTCTCAAGACGACATCTACATACAGTTGCGTAGGCGAAAGGTTTGGTTGCTTGGTATCACTGTATGTCAACTATTCTTGTGTTACATAATTCATAAACAGCTTTTGAATTATGTACGTACTGTAGTGAGAATATTTTTTAATAAGATTTTTTTAGATTTAAAATCAGAGGTAGTTAAGTGGAAATTTATATAACCGTTTCGGTTATGATTGATTTATTATTACCCCGTCTTAAACCCTCCGGATGCGCGCAATTACAGGTGTGGGAAGTGTTAGATTTAGATGCGACTAGTTACTGACTGAGAGCAGACGTGTTGTTGGCTCTGAGAGTCGTTACTCCACCACGCGGTTGAATATGGGCTGAGTTGTTTTAAATAAAATAAGAAAAACAACAAGTCTTGTTAAATTATTAAAACAAGAAACGACCAGCCCGAAGAAATCAACACCGAGAAAACAACCCACAGGATCAGCCCGAGAAGTCAGCTCTGAAGAATATGGCGGCCGAGTTAACAAGTAAGAGCCCTCATCTTATCTATCATTCTCTACTCTCTCTCTCTCTCTCTCTCTCTCTCTTCTCTCTCTCGCCGATTATGTACACCAGAATAAAGGGCATATATAACACTTGGAGGGAGTATATTTACTTCATACCCCACTTGTATGGGTTAGGCACAAGGCCCTATAAATGTGGGACCACCCACAAGCCGAGACTCATGGGTGGCAGGTTGAAAAATTGTGTTGATCCCGTCGGCATTTCCCCTCAAGCGCGGCGCGTCAAGCACTGGGCAATAAACCCAGCCCTGCCCCTTTAAATCGAGGGGGCATGTGTTGCCTGGGATCAACTCTATTAATTTAACCTCTGGCAGGTCCAGCGGTCGAAGCTCACTGGACCCCGGCATAATGTCTTACGTACTTGATTGTAAATTCTATATATTAATACTCGTGTTCCTAAAAAGTACGACTATTATCATATTGTAACACCCTCTTAAAAATAAGACCGTTCTCATCGTCCAAAATGAAATTCAAAAATATAAATCTTATTATCTGGTGTCGCCATTTTAGTTAAATAATGAACCATTCCGTCTTTATGATAAAGAAAGAAAGGAAAGAAAAAGGACATGCTACACAGAAAAATATAATAAGAAAAATAGAAAGAAAGAGAATAGGAGAACGATAGAAGGGTGAGTGCATGGAAGTGATAACGTTAATCTGTTTCAATCGAACATAATGAAAGGATGAACAGAAGGAATGAAATACTGAGAGAGAGAGAGAGAGAGAGAGAGAGAGAGAGAGAGAGAGAGAGAGAGAGAGAGAGAGAGAGAGAGAGAGAGAGAGAGAGAGTTAGATCAAGATTTATATACTTTTTACATATTGAACTATTTGGCAATTGTTCTTAAGTAAACATATCAAACGTTGTAATAACTAAATTATCATACTGTGATATATCCACGGGTCCTGCTAGTCTATATTATTAATGAGAAAGCCAAGCCTAATAGCAAATGTAGGCTCCAGAAGTTCGTTCTTAATTACTTAGCTCCCGACAGTGGAGAAAAATCTGGGAAGAAGTAAATTTATAAAAAAATTTTCAAAAATGTGGGAATACTTATAATTTTTTACAGCTTCTAGTTGAAGGGTTGGGAATCATCACAATTGGCGATTACAAATCAACACAAAATAGTTACTCGGTAATTCCGTGTCAAATCATCCAGATTTCTGAAATTTTGTCCAAGTGGGACTATGATAAGGTTAAACAATTCCCAAAATTTGAGCTTCCAATTCCAAAGACTGGCGGGGTTATGTCGATTTTTAGCTCTCAAAATTTGAGAGGGGTCGCGAAAAAAGGCGAATTTTGTAACTTTTTTTTTGTCTCTAAAATGAGTTCTAGAGCTTTCCTACTACTAAATAATTGGTTTATAAAAGCATTTTTCTTATCACTATTTCACTAGTGTGGACTGTGTTAAAGTTAGACAATCCCCCAAATTTGAGCTTCCAATTCCAAGAATTGGCAGAGTTATGGCGACTATTAGTTCACAAAAGTTGAGGGGGGTCGCGAAAAATGGCGACTTCATGTAATCTATTTTTATCTGTAAAATGAGTTGTAGAGCTTCCCTATTCCTATAAAATTCGTTTATAAAAGCAGTTCTGTCCGAGGAATCCAAAAATGCTATCAAAAAGTTTAAAGTCAACCAATTTTAAGTTATTGATGATTTCTGATTCGCATAATGTTAACTGATGTTGTAGCAAGTGTTCTGGGCAAATATCAAACTATCAATAATACCAAGTAATTATTTATTAAATCCGGTTCTGATCAATATACCGATGGTGGTATTGCATCTACGACACCAATTTTTTCTATTATTATTTCACATATATTGAACATTATTCGTTCCAAAAAGACAGTTTGATATTTGCTCAGAACCGAAGCTACAATATTTTGCAAATATTTGTTAAATTTTTAACTTTAATTTTTCTGAAATGTTGTACAGGTGTAGACAATCCCCAAATTTTGAGATTCCAATTCCAAAATCGATTCTAAAAATCAACTTAATTCTCCAAATTTGGGTGTTGTGAAAAATGGCAACTTTTAGTAATATATTTTTGTCTGGAAAATGAGTTCTAGAGCTTCCCTACTCCTAAAAGTTGGTTTCTAAAAGCATTTTAGCCCGGGAAATTCAAAATGCTGTCGAAAAAGTCTTAGGATAAACCAATTTTAAGGTATTAATGATTTATGATTCGCAAAAGGGTAAATGATGTTGTAGCTTGTGTTCTGAGCAAATATCAAACTATCAATAATACCAAGTAATTATTTATTAAATCCGGTTCTGTTAAAACCAGTATTCAAATTAACCACACCATATAGTATGTAAACCTTTATTTCTAAGTGATATATAAGACACATTGCAAGACATCACTAATAACCTTGGCTTTTTTGTGATAAATAACTAAGATTTTCACAGGGGCATTTTTAATAAATAAGATTTATTTTATGTATTAATGATTTTGACTAAGATTATAAATCGAATACTCATTGATAAACTTACGTAGTTCCTGAGAGTATTGTGGTGTCGTTTTGGTTACAGACTGACAGACACCGAATGTCTATTATAATAAAGGTGATCACATATTTTATTTGGAAGTGTTGTTAATTTATATTATATATATATATATATATATATATATATATATATAATCTATAATATATACATATATATATATATATTATAAATTATATATATATATATATATATATATATATATATATATATATATATATATATATATATATATATATATATATATATATATATATATATATATATATATATATATATATATTATATATATATATATATATATATATATATATATAATATATATATATATATATATATATATATATATATATATATATATATATATATATATATATATATATATATATACTTATTATTATATATATATATATATATATATATATATATATATATATATATATATATATAGAGACCAGCAGGGTGTCGGATCATTATTAACTGTAGTTTTTCCTGATGATGTGTCCAAGCATTTACCTTCTTAAATTAAATCATAGACAGCAACCTCCGCAGACTCTCTCTCTCCCTCTCTCTCCTCTCTCTCTCTCTCTCTCTCTCTCTCTATATATATATATATATATATATATATATATATATATGATTGAAATTTAACAAAGAGCGTGTTCATTTATATACTTACTGCTTAACGAAAATCGTGACTAGACTGTTTCCCTCGAACAAAGTTTAAAGATAGTTTTACTTGAGTCTCATTGTTCATCGTAAATATGGTTGGGTCTCTTTCAGCTCAGAGGCTATTTAGTGCATCGTATCATGGAAATGTATTTCGTTCTAAGAAAAAAATGATTCTATTTCTAAATTCCAAATTTGATTCCGGTCGATATATTACACGGGCTTCTTCAGGTGTATACAAAAAGAAGGTGTCTTTTTCCGGAATTGTACAACAGGAAGCTGAATATTCAAACTATTTCCCCTCAATGTTTGTATATGTATTTACCAACTCCTCCGCACGAGTAGGATGTGACACAAGATCAATTTCTTAAGCGGACTTAAACAAGTTTGAATTCAGAGTTTTCATTCTCCTAGACTGGTTACCTAGTCAAGGTTAAAGAGCACAATCCGCCCTACTATTTACGCATAGCTAGAGAGAGATTAGTTCATTTCCACTGACTATAACCATTAGACCATGCGCTTCAAGTGTTCAGTATATATAGATAAACATAATTTCGCAAGGATTGTAAAAAATAACGTAGTGTTCAACCGTTATTACACAGCCATTATAATAGAAAAGTTGCAGAAACACACACAACCTATCAAATATCGGACATATTCTGCCAAAATAATAACTCAATGCCTGAAGAAGACAACAGATCAAAACACGTGTCGCATATGTAAGATAAAAAGATAAAAATAATTTTTTTAAAGTTTTTGAGAACATAATAGATTTTCCGGACCGTCTTTTTCATAAAATAGATAAAAATATACACACTAAAACAATGTTCTCTCAGTTGCTACAGAGTGTATTCGGTTACTCTTTGTCTTTTCATATTTTTGTCTGGTGTCTGGACGCTAGTAAGAGCTTTCCTGTGAAGGTGAGTATGATGTTCATTCTAAACTCCAATGGCCGATAAGGATGTGTAATGAGGTAGAGTCATGGATGTCCACGCTGAGTGTTCGACTTTATGATAATGATTGCGTTGTCTCGTACTGTATGGAATTTAATTGTTAGATGAAAAATAAGATAGTTTATCAATCGTTCTCAAAGTTCAAAATCAATTAAGATAAATTATAAAAGACTAGAAAGAATATGCACCGTCCGGTCGTAAGTATTCAAGTTTTAATGTAATGAAATATATTGAATTAGAAAGACCAACGAAATTAAACAAGAATGCATATATAATTATTACACATATTCTAATTATATTCTAATTGGTTTCTATATAAAATCTTTCATATGATAGATTTTAGTACGTTGGAGAATAAAACAATTAGAGATCAATAATACCAAATAATTTCGCCAACCCCACCAAATTTGGAGAGCTAAAAATCGACATAACTCCGCTAATATTTGGAATTGGAAGCTCAAATTTTGGGGATTGTCTAATGTTAACATAGTCCACACCTGGAAAAAAATTCAGAAAAATTGAAGTGGGTTGGTGACAATTTTACTTTTTTCTGGATGATTTGACATGGAATTACCCGACCATCTCCAGTATGGACTAATATAAACAGATTATCCATCAAGAGGTCCACTGAGTATAGACTAATCAGTATTAAATTGTGTTCAAAGTTGAATCTGCTTCCGTTTACACAAATCACTACATGGTGCTGCGAACAGGATATGATGAGATAATCAAAGATATCCCATTGTAGACGCTGTCCTGCTCTATGACTGTAGCATCAATGGAGCCTTTACTCAATGGACCTCTTCATAGCATCTAGATTTCGTGTAAAACTGATTGATGTGGGTTTTTGCTGGCCGACCAACACTGATATATCCATGTGTAAGTGCTAATAGGAAACGTTACTTATGAGCTCGTCGTTGCTTCACCAGCAGTGACCAGCGGGTCCTTTTTTACTTTACCCGCATGGTTTGTGTAATAAGAGACAAGTAACCATACATCTGCTCCTTTGCAGGATTTGTTCAAGGTGATTTCCTGGTCCTGTACGAAGAACGGAATCATGCTCAACACAGACAAATTCCAGTTCTCTCAGGATGTGGTGCAGTTTGGAGGCCTCCAGATAACTCCTTCTGGAGCGACCCCTTCCGAATCCATGCTAGAAGCAATGCTCAACTTTCAAGTCGTACTGACAATCACGATCAAGTGTTCATGGAGATTGTGTATTTTTTCTGCCTGTAACCGAAACTGTATTACTACTCAAGTTACAATTCCCATAGTTATTTACGTCAGATACTTCATGATTTTATTTTTTATTTAAACCTCAATTATTAATAATTATTTTTTTACATTATTAATACTGTTGACCATATCTACATACTAATAACATGCAATTGTATTTATCTATACAATAAAATAGCGGTTTACAGGGTGAACGAGAAGGCTAATTTGGTCATTGATATTAAAAAATGATTTTAATAAATATGTGTTTAGTATTATTGATTTCTAATTGTTTGGTTTTATCTTAATGAATATGAGCCAAAATCTCTGTGATGAATCTTAAAAGAAATCCATTAACAAGAAGAAATAACTGTAATTTTTTTCTTTACTTCCTAATTTAACTAAATAGTTAAATTAGGAAAAATTAGCAATGAAAGACGGGCGTGATGGAAGAGCAAGTTTCAGTTGTTCTATTTTTCGATTATTCCCCCTTCTGTTTGAAATCTTTTTATTTGCATTCTTATTTAGTTTCATTATCCTTTCTAATTTGATATAATATTTCATTGCATTAAAACTTATATTTTCTAGTATATATAAGAAAATTATGGAAATTCTACGGATTCAACTAGTATTGATGACAATGATAGCGATTTTTATAATGGATATTCTCATACTCCTGACTATATACTTCGATTCAATTTGAGAAAATCGTATCGTTTTGTCACATAGAAGAGAAAATTATAAACATATAGAAAGAGACATTCACAGACAATGCCACGTCGACGTGGAACATTAACATTTATATAAAAATAAAATAAAGATAAAAAGTAAAAATGAAGAATTTAAAAAATACCAAGAGCCGAACGTAAAGTAAAAAAAAAAAAAAAAAATGATAAAAAATTATTTGCCTACTTTCTTCCGCCATCTTTCTCACGTGACTTCCCGTCACGATTTGACAACAATGACAGATTAACATGTCGATTTTCAAAAAGCAGAATTAAAAAAAAATAATGTCATTCAAACAAGTCAATAAAAAAAAATACTTAATCAAGTAACAAGACTGGCTTAAATAATAATAATAATAATAATAATAATAATAATAATGAAAACACACCAGTCAAAACCGTTAAGAAAAAAACTTTCTATGAGTAAAATAATAATAATAATAATAATCTTCTATATATAATGGAGATAGAATGCATTTTTGTGTGAAGCCGAAACTACGCCACGGCTTACGTCACAGATTCAACAATAATCTTAAGCCTTTATAAATGTGAACCTAATTTATAATCAATATAATCTATACATAAAATAAGTAGTAGAAAATTAGTTTATATACATTATGAAATTACCGTTGTAACATCTGTTGGTCTAGGCGTTTTTAACGAATCTTTCAATAAATGCATGTTTAGATATATTCACTTTTACATAGTTATTTTTATTTTTATTTGTATTTATAATTATTTAATGTATAAAGTTTTGCAAGAAATTTATCTATAAACAAGATACAGCTAATTATTCATAGCTTACGTTAAATTATTACTTAAGGTATATTCCCCGTGACTGCTTCCGTTTTCGTTACCGTAAAAATACGGTAAAAAAACATTTTTGTTTAATAGAGTTATTAAGTTATAAGAAGTTTTTTTTTTACCCATTCATTTGATTAAAATACAATTTGTAGAATTGTGTAAAAATATTTATATTCAAATCTTTTTTCTTCGCATTATATCGGCTTGTTTATTTTTTTAAAAACCGGTGAAAAACAAAAAATGACCCCTCTATTCTTACGTACCTGTTAATATATTTCATTAAACTTGACTAAACTAAATGTTTATTGACGTTTGAAAGCAATTTATGGAAAATAGTGATAGATTTCAAGTTGTTGATGAATTTTTAAACTAACATTCGTTCAATTTTAATAAGATTTTGGAGAATTAATTAATTTAACAAAGATATTTGCTAAACAAAACATTGTCTTCAAGAACTCAGTTGATGCATTTTAGGTAAGTAATTGATTTTAAAAAATGTTATTTTCATGTGAGTTTGTTATTTAATCTATTCTTCAATTGTTATATAATCGCCGCGCCCAGCACCTATATTTGTGGCCTTGTGCCAGACTTGGAAAAGAACCTTAGAAAAATGTACTACCGATTATCTTAGATTGCTGGGTGGTCTTTGTGGAATCACCGAAAAAAGTAGATAGGATAGATAACATCTTTTAATGAGAGAAAGCAGACGATAAGTCTGGGATTAAGGAAAAAACAGTCTTCTGGACTCCAAGAAGCCTTTGATGTTTAGGTTAGTGAACTTTGTGTGACCAGAGAGATTGGAACAAAATAGAAAGAATCGAAAGGTCTCGGACGTTCTAGGGTGGAACCTTCTGGAGGATTGTTTAGAAATACTATTTAAGACCCGCGAACAGGATGACAAAAAAGGCAGTTAGAGTTGGATTTGGAGTGAGTTGGGTTGGAGTCTGCGAGCAGAGCAGTTGGTTTGCGTCCGCGTTCGGAGGAGGAGAGGGCCAGTGATCGTATGGAACTGTAGTCGCTAAGGACGATAAGGAGAGGCTGAGAAAAGCTTGTTCACCGAGAAGTTTACTAAGGACTAAAAACTCGCAGTTGAATCCAGTTAAAATACACCTCTTGCTAAGACAGATTATTCGGGGCTCTCTCTCTCTCAAAAGTTAGAAGAAGTTTGAAACATAATAAACTTTTGAGAAGTTAAATCCAGTGTTGTTGTCTGCTCTATTTACAACGAAAGAAATCATTTTATGAATGGACTCACGATACAAACAAGATAGTAAAAGTCACTATCGCAAAGAAATCGTACTCATGAATGAAAGTCATTAAAGTGTAAACTTGTCAACACGTCAATTGGCCGTAACGAAGGAGCACGCGGCCGTGAAACGTGATACCTTTCCCTTGACCAAAAGAAGTGGAGGAAGATTTTGGGGCTAGCTAAGACTGACTGCTACAGTAGATCTGTGTATGTAAACAAACGAACCTCCGTACGTACGAATATACGAGTAGTAGTGCCGAAGAAGGAAAGGCACTAACGTTAAATACTAACTGGACCCGTAAGGTTATACACGAACTAGTACCCCAACGTAATAGATCCCTAACTGGTCCCACTACGTTACGTATCGCTAATTGAAAGCCAATAACGTAACATATCGCTAATTGAGAACCCAATACGTTACACAATTCTTTCAGTTTAGATTCATTAAAAGTTTCATTTTATTTAAGGAAGGAAAATAAGTTATTTGCGGAGATATATTTCTTTCGGATTTGACTTCTAAAATGTGACATGGACGTAGACGGAAAGGTTTTGTTTATTTGGCGGACCTGAACTTTTGGAACCCCCCTCTAAAATTTTTGTTTTTAAATTTTGTTATTTTTCTTCAATTGATTATTATCGATTACACACCAATCTATCAGATTGCAAAAAAAAAAAAAAATTCTAAAAAGTTCTTTATTTTTCGAGTTTTCAGGGGAGCTCATTTCCCCATATAAGTTTATGGTAAAACGAACCCCCATATCGGAACCGCTTAAAAAACTTTTTCTTTGTAATTTTTTTTCTTTTTCTTTAATGGATTATTATCGGTGTTGGGGTTAGGGGTTAGTGTTGGGGGTTAAGGTTAGTTTATTGGGAAAATAAATAAATAATTTCGGTTCTGTTTTTTCTGGGCCACCCTAACTTTGATACCTTTGCGCAAGTTCAGTTCGAGCGGTTCCGATATAAAAATATTTTGGCATTGTTGTTTTTTATTACTTTAATTGATTTATTAATTTTACTTGGATACTCCCACTCCTCTCAGGCTATATTTTTCAAAAGTCTATTTTTACACCGCCCGAAGGGCGGTTTTGTTTTACTACTACTACTACTACTAATAATAATAATAATAATAATTATGAAAAACCACCAGTTAATATTGGTGTGAAAACTTGGAAGGGGTGAGACTTGCTGTCACCCAGTCTCTAATGATAATGAAAAACACAAGCTGACGTTGGTGTGAAAAACTCGCATACTACTACTACTACTTCTTCTATATATAATGGAGATAGATTGCATTTCTGTCTGAAGCCGAAATACGTCACGGCTTACGTCACAGATCCACAATAATCTAAAGTATTCATCAATGAGAACCTAATTTATAATCAATATAGTTTATACATAAAATGTAAAGAAGATCATTAGTTTATTCTATATATAATGGAGATAGATTGCATTTCTGTCTGAAGCCGAAACTACGTCACGGCTTACTTCACAGATTCCGCAATAATCTAAAGCATTTATTAATGAGAACCTAATTTATAATCAATATAGTTTATTCATAAAATTTAAAGAGCATTAGTTTATATACTTTATGAAGTTGTCTTTGAAATATCTGATGGTCTAGGCGATTTTTAACGAATCTTTCAATAAATGCATGTTTAGTTATATACATTTTACATAGATATTTTTATTTTGGTTTGTATTTATAATTATCTAATCTATAAAGTTTTGCTATAAATTTATCTATAAATAAGATATAGCCACTTATTCATATATCACCTTAAATTCTTACCTGCGAGATTTTGTCCGTATCTACTAACGGAAGCCGTTACGGACAAAATTTACGGTGACGAAAACATATTTTAAACTTTTAAGATAATAGAGCTATTAAGTTATAAGATAATAAAAGTATTTTTTTTACTCAATTTTTTTACTCATTCATTTTTTTACTCATTCATTTTTTTACTCATTCATTTTTTTACTCATTCATTTTTTTACCCATTCATTTTTTTACTTATTCATTCAATTAAAATGCAATTTGTAGAATTGTGTAAAAATATATATTTTTAAATCTTTTTTCTTCGCATATTGGTTTGTTTATTAAAACAAAGCGGTGTAAAAACATAAAATGACCCCTCTATTTTTATGTACCTGTTAATATATTTCATTACACTAAACTAAATGTTTGTTGACGTTTGAAAGCAATTTATGGAAAATATTGATAGATTTCTGGTTGTTGATGAATTTTTAAACTAACATTTATTCAATTTTAATAAAATTTTGGAGAATTAAGTAATTTAACAAAGATATTTTCAAAACAAAACATTGTCTTCAAGAACTCAGTTGATGCATTTTAGGTAAGTAATTGATTTAAAAAAATGTTATTGTCATGTGAGTTTGTTATTTAATTTATTCTTCAATTCTTTCAGTTAAAAAAATATATTTTGGCATTGTTGTTTTTTATTACTTTAATTGATTTATTAATTTTACTTGGATACTACCCCTCTAACATTAAATTTTAACTCCCACTCCCCTCAGGCTATACTTTTCAAAAGTTTATTTTTACACCGCCCGAAGGGCGGTTTTGTTTTATTATTATTATTATTATTATTATTATTATTATTAATAATAATAATAATAATAATAATAATAATGATAATAATATGAACACCATCAACAAGAAAATGTCTATAAAAAAGCAGCAGCAAAAATAATAATGAACTTGAAAAAATACAACAACAACAACAACAATAATAATAATAATAATAATAATAATAATGATAATAATAATAATAATTCCATATTAAACACAACAAAGAAAATTAGCAAATTTGACCATACTAACTATTATTTATGCACAAATTAGAATCCCTTCTACATAGTCAAGAGCAGGCAGCAAGATGCATTCCATATACAGAGAAAAGATGGAGCAAATACTTCTAGCCGATGGTTTTCCCAAAGAAACTCTTACAAAGGCACAAAAACCCTTAGTTCGCTCATCTGAAGTGACACTGATTTCGTTGACATTGTCGCTAGAATCTGCCTAAATTACGTCAATAGATCTAATGAAAGGCAAGACATAGAAGATATCCTACTTAAACTATTATTGATGCTAACTATGCCGATGATCTAGTGCTTCTCATAAATACACCTACTAAAACGAAAACACTGCCGCATTGTGTGCAAATCCATAAAACTAGAAACATAACTTTTCAAATGATGTTTATAGCATGCTAATATTCAATCAATTAGGGAAAACTGGGCTCTTTAACCATGGTTAGGAAACCAGTCTAGGAGAAGGAAAACACTGAATTCAAACCTGTTAAACTCCGCTTAGTGCGGTCACTACTAGAATAGGCTCAGTCTTAACTAGTTTACTATTTCACTAATTTTTTATAATTTTCAAATCCTACTATCTCTGATGAGGGGGTAAACTTAACACTTTTGAGAAAATTTGAAAAAAATTCTGTATACTAAAATCTAATAAAAACAATTCCGAATCGAGCTATTAACGCTGTTCATGAAAAAAACAAAGCAAAAAAACATTAAAAAAAAAATTTAAAAAAAAACGAAAAGAAATTGTGTACACACCTTTAAAACTAGTTGTATAACATTGCAATTGGTGTTTATATAATTCAAAGATACAATCCCACTATATGTAATTAAAAAAAAACACCAAAGGACATTTGGTTACGTATATTTATTCAAGTGTGGGACGTTGAAATCGGGATTGATAAACTTGTAAGAAACAAACATTGTTGACTTTATTATTACTTCTGATTTACTTGAACTTCAATTTAAACTTGGATCTTTTCTAATCATATTCATAAAAAAGCTTATTGACAATCGTAAAAAGTTTGAGAAAACTAATTCAAATCTAATGCCTCACCGAATCCTTTTAAATAGTATTACTTAAAAATAACCAAATGCGGCGCGACGCTCAAGATGAAATACTGGTTGACACTAAAAATGGGCATAAAATTCAAAAGGCAATTATATATATATATATATATATATATATATATATATATATATATATATATATATGTAGGTAAAAATGGATATTGAATCCGACAATATGTAAGAAAGTTTTTATAGAAAAACAACAAGATGTTAAACATTTTAGCTGACAGATATCTGTTTCGACATTATAAATATGTCTTTTTCAAAGCAACATTGTGAGCGGAAAAACGAAATGAATATATTAGTAATTACGAGGCAACGAACGCTCTCGATCAGTACCGGAAAATTTTTAAAAACTTTTTAAAAATACATATTTGTTGTTAAATTTTATTTTTAAAATGTTTAAGCATTTTTATTTTATTTTCTATGGACAGTATGAAGGTAAAAATGGATATTGAATCCAACAATATGTAAGAAAGTTTTATAGAAAAACAACAAGATGTTAAACATTTTAGCTGACAGATATCTGTTTCGACATTATAAATATGTCTTTTTCAAAGCAACATTAGAAAAACAAATTTTGGAATTACGCAAATCATATCACCGGAGGCTCATATTTTCAGATGTAATAAGGATCCCAACTCTGCGAGTTTAGCATCATTGCAAATTCATGTTGCTGGACTTGTTACATTTTTAAACTTTCATTTCCTGAGCTTTTTTGATATTCATATACATTTTTACTACAAACTCTTTTGAGTTTTTATGATAAAAATGCTTAAACATTTTAAAAATAAAATTTATTTTATTTTTAACAACAAATATGTATTTTTAAAAAGTTTTAAAAAATTTTCCGGTACTGATCGAGAGCGTTCGTTGCCTCGTAATTACTAATATATTCATTTCGTTTTTCCGCTCACAATGTTGCTTTGAAAAAGACATATTTATAATGTCAAAACAGATATCTGTCAGCTAAAATGTTTAACATCTTGTTGTTTTTCTATAAAACTTTCTTACACACACATATATATATATATATATATATATATATATATATATTCTTTCCTTGAAAGTTAAACACTGCTCTGTATATAATCTAATTTATTGATTATTATACATTGAGCTCTCTTTATGGATTCATAAATCCTTGTATTAGTATATGTTTGCACCTACAAGAGCATACAGTATGGTTATACAGTGAGATTTCGACGATTACAAATAGTCATTTGGATTACCATACATTTATATATATATATATATATATATATATATATATATTGCCATTTATTTCAGTTTTCAAGAACTCCACCCTTTAAAAAAACAACCAGAAACATTTGACACAAAACAAAATAACTAATGTCGCCTTTTGCAAAGAAAAGAGGCGTTAATTTAGATAAAAAGGAACATAAAACTGTCTGGGTGGGAATAATGGGTTACTGGGAAGAGTTTAAAAAGTAATATCAATAAATATCAAAACCTTACTCAAGAAGTAAAAAGTAAAGTCGACGGAGTGGCCTATTGTCGGTATCAGCCAGGCAACGAGGTAGTCTATCCCATTTTCACTAGCGCTATACCAGGGAGATTGTTTTTGTGTCCGAGGTGGAGCACTACACCTATCATCATCTCCCCACATAAGCCCACATATCCTTGTGCTATTCTGACGGTGAGTTGGCGAGGGCCGGAATCGAACCAGGAACCTTGTGGTTTCTAGGCAGACGCTCTACAGACTGAGCTAAAGATATTTCGCCAAAATCTCGTAAAACCACCGAAAACAATTGCAGTGATGAACACAAAATTCAAAATTTCAGGATTGCAGTTCAGTATTAAGCTTGAAAGGTTTTTTTAATTTGTTCACGGAGTCGACCGGATTCCATAATGGTATTATGTATTGGGCTACAGCCTCTAGGAATAAAGTTGTAAAAATATGACACATTGGTATACTGCCATTCGCATTTATTATTAGAGATTTGGGAAGTCGTTATCTAAACCATTACTTAATTCATAGAATTAATTAATTAGATTGAAAGATAAGCGTAATTTCATGGGTTTAACGTGACCTTAGTAATTTCCCATACTATGATGTCGGCCTGATTCCAGAATGGTATGATATGTTGGGCTACAGCCTCTAGGAATAACGTTTCAAAAATGTGACACATTGTCGACCTGATTCCATAATGGTATTGTATATTGGGCTACAGCCTCTGGGTATAAAGTTGCACAAATCTGACATATTGTCGACTGACTCCATAATGGTATTATATATTGGGCCACAGCCTCTAGGAATAAAGTTGCAAAAATGTGACACATTGTCGCCCTAATTCCAGAATGGTATTATATACTGGGTCTTATCCTCTAGTTATAAAGTTACAAAAATTTGACGTATTGTCGGCCTGATTCCAGAATGGTATTATATGTTGGGCTCCAGCTTCTAGGAATAGACTTGCAAAAATGTGACACAATGACACAGACATTCGCATTTATTGTTAGAGATTTGGGAGAATTGGGAGAGTCCTTATCTAAACCATTAGTTAATTCAGAGAAGTAATTAATTAGATTAAAAGATAAGCTTGATTGCGTGGGTTTAACATGACCTTTGTAATTTCCCATTTGTCCTTTTAAGTTAATCCAATTCATTGTTCGATTTCGAACTACTTACAGTCGATGAGGAATGAACGCAGACAACAGCAAGAACAAAACCTAACTTGTCAAAAGATTCTAGTCACAGTATGTAAAAAGATGTCGGGCTATTTTATTTTCATTTCTTTTAAATTTAATATCCAAAATGAAATTAGCTATTTGTGAACAAGAAGATCAAATTGCTGATGGATGTTAAAA
Organism: Doryteuthis pealeii; assembly: GCA_023376005.1. Taxonomy (NCBI): domain Eukaryota; kingdom Metazoa; phylum Mollusca; class Cephalopoda; order Myopsida; family Loliginidae; genus Doryteuthis; species Doryteuthis pealeii. Next base: position 62,656,107 of record CM042154.1, read on the forward strand.
CTTCAAAGAAACGGTTAAATTGCAATGAAAAAATTTCAAAGAAGGTGTTAAATTTTGTTATCGTAATTTTCTTTTAAGAGTTTAAAAAGTTGGTAAATAGAATGAGAAAACAAAGGAATATAAATGACTTATTTAAGTCATTAAGAAACACAAAGAACACCTAGTGTTTCAAAATAATTAAATCGTGTATTCGGGGAGGAGGACCCTGTAGCTGAGTAGCTAACGTGCCGGGCTGCAATATCGTCTCTGGACACCTACTGTGTGTGCCGAAAGTAAAGATATACATCGATCAGCTCTATGGAGATACTGGATGCCATGCAGAAGACCTGCCAGGAACCAGGAACTATAGAGACATGTGACGAGAGAGTAAGAGAGAGAGAGAGAGAGAGAAAGAGAGAGATTAGAAGAGAGAGAGAGAGAGAAAGAAGAGAGAAGAGAGAGGGAGGGAGAAAGAGAGTATTGCAAAATGATTAAATCCTGTATTCGGGAGGAGGTTCCTGTAGATGAGTGGCTAACGTGCCGGGCTGCAATATCGTCTCTGGACACCTACTCTGTGTGCCGAAAGTAAAGATACATCGATCAGCTCTATGGAGATACTGGATGCCATGCAGAAGACCTGCCAGGAACCAGGAACTATAGAGACATGTGACGAGAGAGAGAGAGAGAGAGAGAGAGAGAGAGAGAGAGAGAGAGAGAGAGAGAGAAAGAGAAAGAGAGAGAGAGAAAGAGAGAGAGAGAGAAAGAGAGAGAGAGAGAGAGGGGGGAGAAAGAAGAGTATTGCAAAATGATTAAATCCTGTATTCGAGGAGGAGGACCCTGTAGCTGAGTGGCTAACGTGCCGAGCTGCAATATCGTCTCTGGACACCTACTGTGTGTGCCGAGAGTAAAGACATACATCGATCAGCTCTATGGAGATACTGGATGCCATGCAGAAGACCTACCAGGAACGATGAATTATAGAGACATGTGACGAGAGAGAGAGAGAGAGAGAGAGAGAGAGAGAGAGAGAGAGAGAGAGAATGCGAGAGTATTGCAAAATGATTAAATATTGTATTTGGGGTGGAGATCCCTGTTGCTTAGTCCCTAACGTATTGGACTACAACATCGTCAGTGGACACCTACTGTGTGGACCGACCAACAAACACATACATCTATCAGCTATGTAAGGATACTGGATACCGTGAGGAAGACCTACCAGGAACGATGAACAATAGAGACATTTGGCGAGATAAATAGAGAGAGGGGGAGAGAGGGGCAAGGATGAGAGCATTTCGAAAATAATCAAATTCTGTATTTGGGCAGGAGGTCTGTGGAGACCTACTGGGTGTGCCGACCACTAAAGACATACACCGATCATCTCTGAGCGGATACTGGATGCCATGCGGAAAACCTGCCAGAAACGATGAACTATAGACAAGAAGCGAACGAGTGAGAGAGAGAGAGAAGAGAGAGAGAGAGAGAGAGAGAGAGAGAGAGAGAGAGATGTTACATAATTATTAGATTCTTAATATTTATGTACAGTAGTGTAGAAATCAAAATGGCTGTTATAAGTTGCAGCCCACGGCCTTGAAGGATGAGTGACAAGGCTTGACCTCATCCTGATCCTTTCCAGTGGATACGTGAGACTCGGTGGAGGAGACCCTCTTCCGGTTTAGATTAGAAATAGATTTTAGTCAGTCGGCGAGAAACCACGACGGTGGTGAGACGTGTATTGCACACTCCGACTCGATCTGCGCAGATAGTCTGGTGGGGATTTCGAAATAAAATGTGATCTAAGTAAATCGAAGTCTTGTGTTATCATCTAAAAACTACCAATGACACAGGGCTTCTGATAAAGAGAAATCCCCAATGAAAGACCAGACACGAAGACTCCAAGAGAAGTCCAGACGCTAGAAGAGATGTTAGAAGAAGACGTAGGAAAGAAAAGAAGAACAGAAGAAGAATAGAAGTAAGTAATGAAAAGGGTGTACAACAGAGAGAGAGAGAGAGAGAGAGAGAGAGAGAGAGAGAGAGAGAGAGAGAGAGAGAGAGAGAGAGTCATGGGAATCGATGCTTTCAACACGACCAAATGATGAGCATATTGGGGTCCCCGTGACATAGTGGATAATGTACTGTTCTGCGACAACGTTGTAAGCAATTTCGAATTCATACCATTGGAAATATCATTATCTATTCATATCCCAGATATGGCTTCAATAGTACCACTACCTTTCTTCTACAATGATGTTTTGTCATTTAATACGAGGGTGAGTAAAAAAGTAATGCCATTTTGTTTAGGACAGGTATAATTACCAACAGAGGAACATGTAATATACGTCATCTGTATCATAGAAAGATAATGAACAGATAGGTAGATAGATAGATAGATAGATAGATAGATTATGCTTGAAATGGAAGAAATTGATAGATTGGCAGATTATGCTTGAATTGGATACCTCTCACACACACACACACACACACACACACACATATATATATATATATATATATATATAGAGAGAGAGAGATAGAAAGATAGATTGAGATAGACATAGAGATAGATGAATTGATAGATAGAAGGAAATAAACAGGCATATATATATATATATATATATATATATATATATATGACTGGTTGATACCGACTGGCTGATACCGACTTTACGCCGCCCCGTCGACTTTACTTTACTTTTACTTTTATATATACATATATATATACTAGCAAATATATTCACCCTCCGGGTGCAAGTATTTAAGTTTTAATATAATAAAATATTGTATTAAATTAGAAAGGCTAATGAAACTAAATAAGAATACAGATAAAAAGATTTGAAACAGAGGGAGTATAATAAAAGATTTGAAACAGAGGGAGTATAATAAAAAATGGAACAACTGAAACTTACTCTTCCATCACTCTCATCTTTCATTGTTATTTTTTCTAATTTAAGTATTTAGTTAAAAGAGGAAGTAAAGAGTAAAATGACAGTTATTTTATCTTGTTAATGGATTTCATTTAAGATTCATTGAAGAGATTTTTGCTTATATTCATTAAAATAAAACCAAACAGTTAGAAATCAATAATACCAAGCACATATTTATTAAATTCGATTTTTTAATATTAATATGCAAATTAGCCTTTCCGTTCACACTGTAAACCGCTATTTTGTTGTATATATAAATATAATTGCATGTTATCAGTATGTAGACATAGTTAACAGTATTAATAATGTAAGACAATTTTATTAATAATTGAGGTTTAGATAAAAATAAAATCATGGAGAATGTGATGTCAATAACTAAGAGAATTGTCACTTGACTTGAGTAGGAATATAGTTTCGGTTACAGACAGAAAAACACACAATCTCCATTATAATAAGATATATATATATATATATATATATATATATATATATATATTTGTGTGTGTGTGTGTGTGTGTAGGTGTGTTGTGTGTGTGAAAGATAGGTTAATAGATAGATTTGGCTTCAATTGTAATGGATAGATAGATGGATGGATAGAGTAGGATTGATCTAGATAGATAGATATACAGATAAGCATAAATTGGAATAGATAACTAGAGAGATAGACAGCGTAGACTTAAATCGAAAACATAGATAGATAGAGGGATAAATAGACTAAAAATTAGTGGCTTTTATACTATAAGAAATAAATTACTAATAAACACCATACTAAATAATGAGGAGAATTCTGTTGATTTAATGAAATTTGCTGTCACTCTGTCATTTTGTGTCAACGAAAAATTGAGTAATAAAAATCGTCTTTAACAGTAACCTTATCTCAGAGATCAGTGAAGAACAGTTCAACCCACTCAAGATCAGACCGATCACGAATCAATAACACATATTCTTCGAAGCTAATTGGATTTAATACATATTTTCTACATATTGAATGCATACAAAAGAAGATACGATGATGCAAATCAAGGGCGAGACTTCAAACTGGTTGTAAACATGTAAACCTTTAAAGACTTACATGTGTATATTTCTTTGAATTATTATTATTATTATTATTATTATTATTATTATTATTATTCGACATAACTTCGTTCACGCTAGGATCGTTCTTAATCAGGCGTAAAACGGTGGATGCAACAACAATCACTTCACATCAGCCATTTGGCTGAGAATGTAGAAACATCAATCCTCCAAAACCTACTGATATATATATATATATATATATATATATATATAATATATATATATATATATCTTTGTGTGTGTGTGTGTGTGTGTGTGTGTAAGATAATCCAATGGACTGGTAAGTAAGGGATGATTCTATTTGGGATTTGGGATCATCAAAATCTCACTGTACATCCATACTGTATGCTCATATAGGTGCAAAATTATAGATGTATAATAACTAATAGAATAATTAAATACAGAGCAATATTTAACTTGCAAAGAAAGAAAAACTTAACAAACCGTTTATATATATATATATATATATAATATATATATATATATATATATATATATATATATATATGCAAATATTCAGAAGAATTATTAATTCATGAAGAAATAAATAATTCCTAAATCCCTATGTTCTAGCGTTTCGATATATATATATATATATGTTATTATTTATTATTAATTTTAAATCTTTTTATTATTATTTATTTACAATTTAAATAAATTACACTACTTTACTCTAATATTTAAAACAGTAAACACCATTTATAAACGGAATCATGCGACAGCAAACCGTAAACTTTAAAAAATTTCTATTGAAAAATATATATACCTTTAGACTCAAGTATTAATTTAACTAAAGTATTAAATGTTAAATTTTAAGATTTTAAAATTTAAAATTTTATATTTCAATAAATAACCCAAAATAGTAAAACCAAAAATAATATTTCAATGATTCAGCTATTTCTATTTCTTACATATTGTAACGTAGCGGCGTCGTCACGGTACCAAATAGATATATGTTACGTAGTGCCTTTTCTTTGACGGCACTAAATATCTATACGTTGTATACTTCTTACGTCTTACTCTGGTTTATTCTTCCGGCCGTCTTCTGATCGTCTATCATCTATCTTCTATCTTGGTCTTCTTTTGAGGGTTCCGTGTCTGGTTCTGTTGGGATCATTTCTTATCAGAAGCCTTGTGTCATTGTTAGCTTTTAGTAATAACAAGACTTCGATTTACTTTTGATGTTACTTTATTCCAGAACCCCCAGACCAGACAATGCGCGCGGAGAGTCACATCTTGCTAGCGTCGCTTCTAAGTCCTCTCTAACTGACTAACTGCAACTAACTGAGTTGCTTACACCTTAAACTGGAAGGGCTTCTATTGACTTCCGTTCTCACGTTTCATCCCCAGAACGCAAGGTCAGAGTGAGGTCAAGCATTGTCACTCACTCTCAAGGCCATCAGCTGTACTGATCGCCATAAGGATTTCTATACTACTTTAAAAATGTATTAGGGATCCAATTAATATGTAACAATATTTCCACTTTTAACTCCAGTTAAAATAAGCAAATCCATGTTTTATATAAACACCGTATCCAATTTTTAAAAAAAATTATATATTTTTTCATTCTTATTTTCACTTTTATTTTTATTTTTATTTTTATTTTATTATATTTTTGCTCATCATTACTTTCATTCTTACTTTTATGTCTTTATATTATTTTTTATATAATTAACTATATTTATTTCATATTTTATTTCATGAAATCTGAAAATATAAACCGATAATACATTTTCACGTCAAATTGGAGGTCCTTATAGGGCCACCTATGATTTTTCTTTAAAAAAATTAAACATTAGCGTCAGTGCTGGGATTTTTGAACTTTTTGATACTTTCTTTTACATTTTTATACACATTTACATCAAACTCTTTTGAGTTTTCTTTGTGGACTATAATGCTTCTGATTTAATAAAATAAAATAAAATTTATTTTATTTTATTTTAAAACAGAATGCGCATTTTCTAAATTAAATTTAAAAAAAAAAAAAAATTCCGGCTATAATATTGAACGTTTCATCATCTGCACCACTTTCATCTCATAACGGTCCACTTTCGCCGTTCTCTCTATCATACACAACTCGCTCTTGAGGAAGACCACTTCAATAAAGGGTCGAAACAGAATTCTGTCAGCGAATTTAACATCATGTGTTGTTTTTTCTAAATATATATATATATATATATATATATATATTATATATATATATATATATATAAGTAAAGTCAGTAAACAAATAATATATATATATATATATATAAGTATAATATATATATATATATATATATATATAATATATATATATATATATATTATATATATATATAGGAAAGTAAGCAAAACAAACAATGTGTTTATTTTTTATATGTCCTTTTTAGCCGACAATTTTTGGGGGATATGTGCTTAATTGAAGTCATACCTAATTTTGAAAATTAATTAGTTAATCATTAATGAATTTAGGCGGGCATATATGATCAAATGTAAGGCTAAATAAATCGAGAAAATGTCAATCCCTGTATGTACATTTCGACCTATTAGGTCTCATCAGCAAGGTTATAGACATGGAGACTGCTCCGTGTGTGACTCGAAACCTCGACTACCAAGCTGACAGGCGGGGATTCTAACCACTATACCAGCTGGCCTATCCCATATTTTTCGTTCGTTTTGAACTTATTTATATACCACTTTTTGGGGACTTATCGCACGGCAATATGAATGCCCGCCTAAATTCATTAATTATTAACTAATTAATTTTCAAAATTAGGTATGACTTCAATTAAGCACATATTCCCCAATATATATATATATATATATATATATATATAATATATATATATATATATATATATATATCCAAAAGTCCAGAGAAGAAATCTTCCCTACGACACAAGAGTTTTATTTTAAAAACCTGTCGCAATTTGAGAGCTCAATGTGTGCTCTTAATGTTAAGAGATACATTAAGAGATACATTGAGAGATACATGGATTGGTGACCGAGATATTAGTGGCGGAAGTGCTCATATTTGAAACTACAACATAATTTTTTTTTTCGCAACATCAAGGTTTTCGTTTTGAATTCATATCACAGGACTATAAAATTTAAAATAAAAAAATTAACAAATCTGTTTTCAAATGCCTTTAAAGTAATAAAGAATTCATCATTCGCATCTGATGACTCGGGAGAGTTAGACACTTTGTCTAAGCTCCCTGAAATAGACTATAACGCTAAATATCTAAGTCTTTTGTTATTTCTTTACTTATATATATATATATATATATATATATATATATATATATATATATTAATACTATAAAAACAATTCCCCGCTCAGGGCATATTGAAATAAAGATTTTTTTTGTTTTTATAGTGTGTTAGAAGCATTAATTATAAATGTAATACGATATATTTTTTTTTTGAAGACAAAATAATGCAAATTTATGTTGAAAAACATTTATTTAAATTTTTTTTTCTTTTTGCTCTTAATAATTTTTGGAGTAAATCCATCTTCTGAGAGTTTATTATAGAGTTGAAAATATTCCATCTGTGTTTGTTAAAGTCAACTGCGTTCTAGTTCCGTTGAATTTGATGGAGATTTGAAATTATTAAGAGCAAAAAGAAAAAAAAAGAAAATTTAAATAAATATGCTTTCCAACATAAATTTGCATTATTTTGCCTTCAAAAAATAAATAAAATTATAATAATTATATATATATATATATATATATATATATATATATATATATATAATTAAAACATCGTAAAAAGTCTCACTGAACAACCCGTAATGTTTATCAGATAAAAACATTACGATTGTTATGTTCACTGACACTTTACGGTATTGTGTGTTTTTTTAATATTATTTAATTAGTACAGTTTTTAATTCCAAATCATCACAAATCATGGTTTTATTACAAGATAAGTTTATTGGAATTAATTATCAACTTTAGTAATGAAAAACTTTTTAAATTTAAGACAATTTGTAGTGTAGGAAAGAGGTGGGAGTTAGACTAAACAGCTATTAGATCTGGCTTCAAAGAAGTAACAGTTAAATAGGGTGGCTGATTCTCCTAATCTTTCTATTTGCTCTGTAGATATACTAACCTTATATAGAGGGTGGATCATTAAGATATGTATACAGGGGGTGAAATTGATAGAAACAATGCTTAGTAAGAGACGGGTCGGTTTTTGAGTTAATTGACAATTACTGCTGATTAAAAGGATGAAAATGATTTTTTTCTAACATAATTTGTGATGATGGGTGCTCCACATTCCCCAGACCTCCCGAAGTAGAACCTCACCATCAGAAAGAGTTGAACGTCATACCCAGGACATAAAGACCCTCAGCCACCGCTTTCTAGCACATATGATAAAAGGGTTGGGGCCTGTAATAAAGGCAATAGAGTTGGGGTCAATCATATAGGTGCTAGGTTTGACGTGACCTGCCGATTGATAGGAGGGGGCCTCGCCAACCAACCAAATAAGGACAAAAGTGGGGTGTTGCATGTCATGGACTGCTCAGCCACCTGGGTCCATCCTTATCACAGGTCACACCACCCACATCCAACAGCTGGCCCCATTGGAGGAGTCGTAACCCTCTGCAGAGGTGCAGTCGGTGTATTCTAACGGAAAAATTAGTGTGTTTCTAGCATGCTGGAACGAATTATCGGCATTTTCTTTATTTCATTGGAGGAAAATTGATTTGATATACGAGAAAATCAGGTTACGAGAGGAACTAATTAAACTCGTAAGTTAAGGTACCACAGTATACAGTTATATTATCATGCACTAAATGGAGACATCTTTCAAGACATTTTCACAAAGTCGTAAAATTATGAAAGGTTCTTTGTTTTTAAATTTTATAAGACGTGAAAAAAGATATTATTGAAAAGAAAAACAAAAAACGAACAATGTTTTTTCGTTAGCAATGGAAAGGAAACGGACGCCCCCAACCTCCACTCAACTAAAAAAGAAGAGACGGATATGCAAGACAAAATATTCACCCACATGTTATGTGTTGGTTCGACCCATCCTAGTAAGAAGTTAATACCTAACATTAAAGACAACCATATTTGTATTAAAAGAGGCGAATGATACCATATATGCCGCCACACATTCACTACTGAATAGGCTATATATATATATATATATATATATTAATATATATATATATGAGAAGTAAATACACAAGCGATGTGTTTATGATATGGCTTTTTTTAGCCGAAAATTTTTGGGAGAATATGTGCTTAATTGAAGTTTTACCTATTTTGAAAGTTATTATTATAATTAATTAATTAGTTGGCTGCATACCTATCTAAAGGTAAGGCTATAAACAAATCGAGAAAAATCAATCTCTGTATGTACATTTCGGCCTAATAGGCCGAAATGTACATACAGAGATGATTGCCAGCCTAATTAATTAATTATTAATTAATTAACTTTCAAAAATAGGTTACGACTTCAATTTTCTCGATTTGTTTAGCCTTACCTTTAAATAGGTAGCGCCATCCTAATTAATTAATTATTAATTAACTTTCAAAATTAGGTACGACTTCAATTAAGCACATATTCTCCCAAATATATATATTATATATATATTTAGTATTATATATATATATTATTTATATTAATTATATATATGACTGTAATGTGTGTGTGTGTGTGTGTGTGTGTGTGTGTGTGTGGTGGTGCTGTCTATTATAATAGTCTTTTCGATTCAAGTGCGGTGAGCTGATTATGAGTGAGTGTGTGAGAAGAAGTGAGAAACTGAGTGGATGTTATGGTAACAAAAGTTCCAGTTCTTAAAATTTCGTTCCCACATATTTCGATAGGATGACGCAATTGTCTTTTCATGTTCTTTTTTAGAAACTATTTTTTTGGCTACGTGGTCGGTTGGGGATTGTTTTTATCGAGTCAGGGTGTGTGATTCGTTGCAGCGCTGCTTTTGATCGTGTCAGATGCTGCTGCCTTCTCCCGTTAGTTTGTTGGGTTGGAATTGGAACTAGAGTCAAGTGGTGTGAATGTTCCTCGGACCTGAGGGTCTTCCGGAGTTTCAGGTCGTCGTCTCCGGCGCTATCCACTGGCCAGCTCTGGATTGGCGAGGATGGGAGTAGGGTTGAAATTAGCGATGGGGTAAGGCTTTGAGATCGGCAAGATGCTTGTGCCTAGCAGTGTCGATTGATATTTTAAGTCATTTGTATTTAACCTTAGACTCGTGAGTTTGGTGTACGGAGTTCAGATGGTTCTGTGATTGGTTGGTAATTCGTGTGTGTGTGTCAGTTGTGATGTTGGTGTGGTAGCGGTGCGCGTGGCGTGCGATAAAGCGGACTAGTCTCACGTTTCAGTTGTGTTGAGGTTTTTATGTGGGATGTAGGAATTTTGTGATATTAGACTCAGTTTCCAGATATAGCCGTAGAAGCGAATGAAGTGAAACTCATGTTACAAAACAATATGTATATATATCATATATAATATTATATATGATAGTATAGTCAGTGTATATATATAGACTATACCTTAGTGATATATGTAATATAGTATACATATTGGTTTTTGTAAATGAGTGTCACGTTATGCTTCCTTTAATTTGTAATATCTGATGAGTCCTAATTTTCAACAAATTTCCATCCACATAAAAAACTCAAACAA
>CM042154.1:62666822-62674322 GCA_023376005.1 Doryteuthis pealeii
AGAGAGAGATCTCAAATCCTCCAAAACTACTGATATATATATAATAATATATATATTATATATATATATATATATATTTGTGTGTGTGTGTGTGTGTGTGTAAGATAATCCAATGGACTGGTAAGTAAGGGATGATTCTATTTGGGATTTGGGATCATCAAAATCTCACTGTACATCCATACTGCATGCTCATATAGGTGCAAAATTATAGATGTATAATAACTAATAGAATAATTAAATACAGAGCAATATTTAACTTGCAAAGAAGAAAAACTTAACAACGTCATATATATATATATATATATATATATATATATATATAGGCAAATTTCAGAAGAATTATTAATTCATGAAGAAATAAATAATTCCTAAATCCCTATGTTCGAGCGTTTCTATATATATATATATATTTTATTATTTATTATTAATTTTAAATCTTTTTTATTATTATTTATTTACAATTTAAATAAATTACACTACTTTACTCTAATATTTAAAACAGTAAACACCATTTATAAACGGAATCATGCGACAGCAAACCGTAAACATAAAAAAATTTTCATTGAAAAATATATATACCTTTAGACTCAAGTATTAATTTAACTAAATTATTAAATGTTAAATTTTAAGATTTTAAAATTTTAAATTTTATATTTCAAATAATAACCCAAAATAGTAAAACCAAAAATAATATTTCAATGATTCAGCTATTTCTATTTCTTACATATTGTAACGTAGCAGCGTCGTCACGGTACCAAATAGATATATGTTACGTAGTGCCTTTTCTTTGACGGCACTAAATATCTATAGGTTGTATACTTCTTACGTCTTACTCTGGTCTATTCTTCCGGCCGTCTTCTGATCGTCTATCATCTATCTTCTATCTTGGTCTTCTTTTGAGGGTTCCGTGTCTGGTTTTGTTGGGGATCATTTCTTATCAGAAGCCTTGTGTCATTGTTAGCTTTTAGTAATAACAAGACTTCGATAGACTTTTGATGTTACTTTATTCCAGAACCCCAGACCAGACAATGCGCGCGGAGAGTCACATCTTCCTAGCTTCGCTTCTAAGTCCTCTCTAACTGACTAACTGCAACTCTGAGTTGCTTACACCTTAAACTGGAAGGGCTTCTATTGACTTCCGTTCTCACGTTTCATCCCCAGAACGCAAGGTCAGAGTGAGGTCAAGCATTGTCACTCACTCTCAAGGCCATCAGCTGTACTGATCGCCATAAGGATTTCTACACTACCTTAAAAAGTAATAGGGATCCAATTAATATGTAACAATATTTCCACTTTTAACTCCAGTTAAAATAAACAAATCCATATTTTATATAAACACCGTATCCAATTTTTAAAAAAAATTATATATTTTTTCATTTTTATTTTCACTTTTATTTTTATTTTTATTTTATTATATTTTTGCTCATCATTACTTTCATTCTTACTTTTATCTCTTTATATTATTTTTTATATAATTAACTATATTTATTTCATATTTTATTTCATGAAATCTGAAAATATAAACCGATAATACATTTTCACGTCAAATTGGAGGTCCTTATAGGGTCACCTATGATTTTTCTTTAAAAAAATTAAACATTAGCGTCAGACTGATTTTCTAAAAGAAAATACAAATTATTTACTAAAAGTATAAATCAAATTATTAAAACATTATCGTCAGAATTTATTAGCGACAGAAGTTATTTTCCAAGAAATTCAAATAAATGAAGATGATAATTTAAAAGATTCCAATGAATTTATTTTGTTATAAACTGATGATTTCTTTATTGTTTGTATCAAAGAATCATATGTTAACATTACCTATATATATATATATATATATATATATATATATATATATAAGTAAAGTAAGTAAGTAAACAAATAATATGTATATATATAAAAGTCGTCGGGGCGGCCTAATGTCGGTATCAGCCATGCAGCGAAGGAGTCTATCCCCTTTTCAATAGCGCTAGACCAAGGAGATTATTTTAGCGTCTGAGGTGGAGCGCCACACCTACCATCAGCTCCTTACTTTACCGCACAGATACCTGTGCTACTCATACGCTGAGTTGGCGAAGGTGGGTATCGAACTAGGAACCTTGTGGTTTCTAGCCGAACGCTCTACCAACTGAGCTAACCCGAAGTAAAGTAAGTAAGTAAACAAACTGTGTTTATTTTTTATATGGCTTTTTTAGCCGACAATTTTTGGGGATATGTGCTTAATTGAAGTCATACCTAATTTTGAAAATTAATTAGTTAATCATTAATGAATTTAGGCGGGCATATATGATCAAATGTAAGGCTAAACAAATCGAGAAAATGTCAATCCCTGTATGTAAATTTCGACCTATTAGGTCTCATCAGCAAGATTATAGACATGGGAGACTGCTCCGTGTGTGACTCGAAACCTTGACTGCCAAGCTGACAGGCGGGGATTCTAACCACTACACCAGCTGGCCTATCCCATATTTTTCGTTCGTTTTGAACTTATTTATATACCACTTTTTGGGAACTTATCGCACGAAAGTATGAATGCCCCCCTAAATTCATTAATTATTAACTTGATGTTGCAAAAAAAATTATATTGTAGTTTCAAATATGAGCACTTCCGCCACAAATATCTCGGTCACCAATCCATGTATCTCTTAATATCTCATTAAGAGATACATTAAGAGATATATGGATTGGTGACCGAGATATTGGTGGCGGAAGTGCTCATATTTGAAACTACAACATAATTTTTTTTTGCAACATCAAGGTTTTCGTTTTGAATTCATATCACAGGACTATAAAATTTAAAATAAAAAAATTAACAATTCTGTTTTCAAATGCCTTTAAAGTAATAAAGAATTCATCATTCGCATCTGATGACTCGGGAGAGTTAGAAACTTTGTCTAAGCTCCCTGAAATAGACTATAATGCTAAATCTCTAAGTCTTTTGTTATTTCTTTACTTATATATATTATATATATATATATATATATATTATATATATTATATATATATTAATACTATAAAAACTATTCCCCGCTCAGGGCATATTGAAATAAAGATTTTTTTTTTGTTTTATAGTGTGTTAGAAGCATTAATTATAAATGTAATACGATATTTTTTTTTGAAGACAAAATAATGCAAATTTATGTTGAAAAACATTTATTTAAATTTTTTTTTCTTTTTGCTCTTAATATTTTTGGAGTAAATCCATCTTCTGAGAGTTTTATATAGGTTGAAAATATTACATCTGTGTTTGTTAAAGTCAACTGCGTTCTAATTCTGTTGAATTTGATGGAGATTTGAAATTATTAAGAGCAAAAAGAAAAAAAGAAAATTTAAATAAATATGTTTTCAACATAAATTTGCATTATTTTGCCTTCAAAAATAAAATAAAAATAAAATAATATATATTATATATAAATATATATATATATATATATATATATTAAAACATTATAAGTTATCGTAAATAGTCTCACTGAACAATCCGTAATGTTTATCAGATAAAAACATTACGATTGTTATGTTCACTGACACTTTTTACGGTATTGTGTTTTTTTTAAATATTATTTAATTAGTACAGTTTTTAATTCCAAATCATCACAAATCATGGTTTTATTACAAGATAAGTTTATTGGAATTAATTATCAACTTTAGTAATGAAAAACTTCTTAAATTTAAGACAATTTGTAGTGTAGGAAAGAGGTGGGAGTTAAACTAAACAGCCATTAGCTCTGGCTTCAAAGAAGTAACAGTTAAATAGGGTGGCTTCTTCTCCTAATCTTTCTATTTGCTCTGTAGATATACTAACCTTATATAGAGAGTGGGTGATTAAGATATGTATACAGGGGGTGAAATTGATAGAAACAATGCTTAGTAAGAGACGGGTCGGTTTTTGAGTTAATTGACAATTACTGCTGATTAAAAGGATGAAAATGATTTTTTTCTAACATAATTTGTGATGATGGGGTGCTCCACATTCCCCAGACCTCCCGAAGTAGAACCTCACCATCAGAAAGAGTTGAACGTCATACCCAGGACATAAAGACCCTCAGCCACCGCCTTCTAGCACATATATGATAAAAGGGTTGGGGCCTGTAATAAAGGCAATAGAGTTGGGTCAATCATATAGGTGCTAGGGTTTGACGTGACCTGCCGATTGATAGGAGGGGGCCTCTCCAACCACCCAAGTAAGGACAAAAGTGGGGTGTTGCATGTCATGGACTGCTCAGCCACCTGGGTTCCATCCTTAAGCATCACAGGTCACCACCCACATCCAACAGCTGGCCCCATTGGAGGAGTCGTAACCTTCTGCAGAGGTGCAGTCGGTGTATTCTAAGGGAAAAATTAGTGTGTTTCTAGCATGCTGGAACGAATTATCGTCATTTTCTTTATTTCATTGGAGGAAAATTGATTTGATATACGAGAAAATCAGGTTACGAGAGAAACGAATTAAACTCGTAAGTTAAGGTACCAGAGTATACAGTTATATTATCATGCACTAAATGGAGACATCTTTCAAGACATTTTCACAAAGTCGTAAAATTATGAAAGGTTCTTTGTTTTTAAATTTTATAAAATGTGAAAAAAGATGTTGAAAAAAAAAGAACGAACAATGTTTTTTCGTTAGCAATGGAAAGGAAACGGACGCCCCCAACCTCCACTCAACTAAATAAAAAAAAGAGACGGATATGCAAGACAAAATATTCACCCACATGTTATGTGTTGGTTCGACCCATCCTAGTTAGAAGTTAATATCTAACATTAAAGACAACCATATTTGTATTAAAAGAGGCGAGGGATACGCATATATGCCGCCACACATTCACTACTGAATAGACTCTCTACCTCTCTCTCTCTCTCTCTCTCTCTCTCTCTCTCTTATATATATATATATATATATTATATATATATATATATATATGTATGTATGTATATGTATGTATATATATATGAAGAGTTTAATATTCAGTGTATAAATTATATCTGTATATATATTTGTTTAACATATATATATGTGTATATATATATATATATATATATATATATATATATATATATATGTAAAAATGGAAATTGGAAATGAATCCGACAATATGATTGTTTGTTTGTTTGTTTTGTTTTACGGCATATCAACCTCAGTGGGTCATTTAATGTCGATAAAATTTTGAAATAAATCAATTCTTAATGGATAATACAATTTTTTTATAAATACATTTTTGTATTTAACCCATAGATGGGACCCCAACAGGTACTACCATTCCAGGTCAGAGTGGACCAGGGAGCAATGGTGATGAAGGGGTGCTCCACATTCCCTAAACCTCTAAAACTGGAACCTCACCATCAGATAGAGTTTAACGTCATTCCCAGGATATGTAGACCCGCAGCCACCTGACAATATGAGGAAGAATGAATAAAGAAAAGAAAGAATAGAATGGATAATAAAAGATGAATTTAATCAAAATCATTTACACATGTCTTTCGGTCAGTTCATCTGTGTGAAAATATTCCGCACACAGAGACGATTCGACCTTCATCAGAGTGAAATTTTATTTTGAAAATGATTTTTAAAATTTTCACATATGTACAACGTTCCATTTTATTTCGTTCCAATATTTCGAAGGAGTGACCATTCTTTTACAATTATTTTTTAGACTATTTTTTTGTTACAGTGGTCGGTGGCTTTTTTATCGGTCAGGGTGTTGATTCGTCGGCCTGCTATTGTTGTTCAGCTGCCCTCTTGTTTGGTTGGGTTGGAATTGACTGGAGTCAACGGTGTTGATTTCTCGAGCTATCTTCGATGTTCAACTGTCTTCGCTACCCTTCTCATTGGCGGGGATTGGATTAGGTGGAGTTAGATGGGATGAAGGTTTGAGGATCGTAGATGCTCAGAGTGTGTTGAAATATTTGTAAGCATTTAAGTTACCTAGATCTGAGTTTAACCCATATGTGTATGTGTGTGTGTGTGTGTGTGTGTGTGTGTGTGTGCGCGCGCGTGCGTGTGAAAGCGGACTATCCACTTAGTTTCAGTTTGTTTGCGTTTTTATGTGGATGGAAAGTTGTGAAAATTAGACTCATCAGATATACCAATAAAGAAGCATAAGTGAACTCCATTACAAAAACAATATGTATATATATATATTATATATGTATATATATATATATATAATATATATATATATATATATATATATATGTGGAGAAAAGTAGACAAACACGGGATGTTATGGAAACTTGATGTTTATTGTCGACGGTGCAACGTTTCGGTCTCTTATTAGACCATCTTCAGGACTTGGATATAGTTCTTACTCCAATGATGGAAATTCTCAAAATGCTGAAAAAATAATAATAACAATAATAGTATATAACATTATACATATGCTCACTTACAATTTTAACAAATCTTACCCTTAAAAAAAAAAAAAAATCACACCAACATACCAACAACACACATACAACTTAACGACAAATCTAGTTCCCAATCACATATAAACAAAAAACAATTAAAAAGACACACACACATACACATATTTAGCTAACCAATCCCCACAATCTAACACCTATGGTACCACCATCCACCATTTCGGCACTCCCCATTCCAGAGAGAAAAAGAATCCACTAACCACCCCCAACTACACCTCCCCCTACTGACGACCTTCCGTTTTCAGCATTTTGAGAATTTCCATCATTGGAGTAAGAACTATATCCAAGTCCTGAAGATGGTCTAATAAGAGACCGAAACGTTGCACCGTCGACAATAAACATCAAGTTTCCATAACATCCCGTGTTTGTCTACTTTTCTCCGCATACTGTCGGATTAACCTCCTCACATTTCTACCATATATATATATATATATATATATATATATATATATATATATATATATATATATAGTGTTAAACGACATTGTTAATAATATAATACGCGTTGCAAGTTTAGCATGCCTATAAATGATTTCACTTGAATCAACTAACCACTGTGACCATTTTCACCGGTAAGTCACTTTTTCCACACAAATAATATATATATATATATATATATATATATATATATATATATATATACACTAAATATCGCCAGTTCTTGCTTTTTGTGCAAAAATTGTGAAGATTTGGTTTATATTCGAAGATATTTAAAAATCAAAATATACATAAAAGTAGCATTGAAATTCTACTTAAAAGTTTCCAGCATTTGTAAATCACAAAATTAAAAAAATCAATACACCCGGGTATTTTTGCTCCCCCTCAACCCAGTTGGCGGTGGGTAGTCGCTTCTAGTATTTAATTACTGTAAATAAAAAGTAAAGCGAAATGGTCAGCTAATTAAAGGTTGAAGAAGCTCATCGCTGCTTAACTTCGGTGATTTTATGTTAACGTTCTTTCTCAAGTCAAGCACTGAAAGTCACGTGGATATATATATCGTATTTTTTATTCGTTAATGTACATATTTGTGTGTGTATGTATAAACCCATTTTAATTAATACCTTTCGTTTTAAACCATCT
>CM042154.1:62679322-62749322 GCA_023376005.1 Doryteuthis pealeii
GATTTTACTTCCTTGTCACTGGAATAATGTTTACTCTTAAACTCTCTTTCATGGGACCGAAGAGATGATAGTTTGAAGGCGTTAAATCTGGTCAGTGTGGAGCTTCCTGTAAAGTTGTCAACCTGAAATAAATCAATAAGAAATAAGAAATAAGAAATTTATTAATCAATAGTAGTACAAATTATAAAAAAAATATAAGTAAAAGAAAAACTTTATTGGTTTAAACTACTATTGAAGGGAGGTCATGCCTAATAGCATGAAGCTAATCCCATGGACATGACCACCCTTGGACGTTCACAGGAAACAATACATGAAACACACAACGTAAATATATACATATATATCATGAGACAAATTAGCTGTGTGAGAATCTAAAAGCAAATCTGTTGTTTATAAGAGGCAATAAAATGATTTTTCAAAAGTGTTTTAAGGACAAAATAATTAACTGAAACAAGCTTCATCTTTTCTTTATCAAAAAATAACGACTGAACAGTATTCCAAGAATTAATTGCATTAAAACGGATCAAATTATGCCCAAAACTAACAGTGTTGATGATAGGGAAATTAAACAAACCAGATTGGTCAGCACGAGTGACATGAGCATGGGTGAAGTCAACTGCAAAAGCATTCTGAACAGAAACAGGCATTTTATTGTGGAATAGTTTATGTAAGAACAAAATATTTTCACAATGGATCATATCAGAAAATTTGAGAATCTCCAAATTTGCATACAGGTTGTTAGATGATGTCCTAGGAGGCACAAAGGACATAAGTCTCACAGCAAAGTTTTGAAGAACAGTTATACGATTAATCAAAGTACCGCCATTAGACTAACCCCAAATTTGATTACAGTATTGGAGATGGGAATGGAAAATGGCATAATAAACTTGGATCAGAACATTTAGTGGCACAAAATGACGAAGTTTAGCTAGAGCTGCATTAGCCCTTTTGAGCTTGAGCACAGTTCTATTGATCTGAGATTTCCAGCTTAGGTCAGAATCAAGTAGGACACCAAGATATTTAATACAGTCACTAGGAATAAGCCTTTTACCATTGATAAAAAGCTTAAAATCATAATTCATGGGTTTAAGAGCATGTTTGAAAATTATGTATTCCGTCTTAGAGGCATTAAGAGAGATTTTATTGGCATTTAGCCAATGACAAAGAACCTTGAGATCCAAATTCATTTGTTTGTCCAATTGCTTCAAAGAACCACTGAAATGAATGAGGTTGGTATCATCGGCAAAATGATGAACCTGGGAATAATTAATAGCACAATTCAGATCATTAATATAAATTAAAAATAGAAGTGGTCCTAAAACAGAGCCTTGTGGAACACCATGCCTGATAGGATTACCAACCGATGAAGCACCGTTAAGAGAAACAAATTGTTGACGCCCTGTTAGGTAGGACCTAAATAGGGAAAGAGCACTACCACGAATTCCATAGTGAAAAAGTTTTTTAAGCAGTATATCAATGATATATATATGAATGAGGCGATTGTCCCCCTTGTTCTGATGCTTGTGTGTGGTCGAGCATTGTCATGCAGAAAAATGACATTGTCGATTAGAGAGTTGGGTCTTACTCGTCGGATTCTTGCTCTAAGCCTCCTTATGAGTCTAAAAAGTTGTCTCAGTCGTGATCTCGGCTAGTTTGGACGCATTTGCTGACTTCTCAACTCTGCTAGATAAACATGCGTGTTGCTTTTATATGGATTCGTCTCTTTGTCTTGTCAAACTGTCAAAAGGCTTATTAATCAAGTGTAGGTCCTGCTTGACCTAGCGTTTGTCAAGTTCACAGTACTTCTCGGTGCTGGCGTCTCGTGTACTGTTGCAAATGCAAGGAAGGCGAAATAATAATAATAATAATAATAATAATAATAATAATAATAATAATAATAATAATAATAATAATAATAAAAGATTGCATACAAAAAGATTGAGGTTAAAAGAAATAATGCCGGTTTCTACTACCACGATTACTATTATAAATAATAATAATAATAATAATAATAATAATAATAATAATAATAATAATAATAATAATAATAACCTTGCCAGAGAACTGAAAAAGTTATGGAATATGAAAGTGAAAGTTATACCAATTGTAGTTGGTGCACTTGGAACAGTCCCAAAAGGATTAGAAAAGGGTTTGGAAAGTTTGGATATCAGAGGAAGGATTGAAACCATTCAGAACACTGCACTGCTGCAATCTGCCAGAATACTCAGAAGAGTCCTGGAGACCTGAGGAGACTTGCTGTCACTCAGACTCCAGTGAAAGACCAACAGCTAACACTGATGTGAAAACTCAAATAATAATAATAATTATAATAAAAGAATGCATATAAAAAGATTGAGGTTAAAGGAAATAATGCCGGTTTGTACAACTATTACCATTACAAATAATAATAATAATAATAATAATAATAATAATAATAATAATAATAATTATAATAATAATAAAGAATGCATATAAAAAGATTGAGGTTAAAGGAAATAATGCCGGTTTCTACTACTATTACTATTACAAATAATAATAATAATAATAATAATAATAATAATAATAATAATAATAATAATGATGATGTCTACAGCCTGAAGCTATGTCACGCACCGGACATGTATTTTGCCACGAACCTATGTATTGCACGAGGTGAGGAAAAAAATACGTACTATAAACACGACTGTTACCCCATTTATTATAAGGTTATAGAGTGCATAGATAGATAGATGTAGACATTTACTAATCTTAACTTAGTTTGGCCCAAGGCCATAAATATGGAGCACACTGTGAAAATTGAACTCACTGGTAATGATCTGCTACCCTAACTCGTTAAACGTTCTATTGTGCAAGGTACAACTCAAAATTTAAAAAAAGGAGTACCAAGGTATGGAACAAGGCCGCATATATGGGTCGCCTACTAAGAATCGAACCTAATACTCTGTCGATAACTGATCTCCCCATCTAAAAAAAAAAACTCCTATAGTCTAGCTTTGGGAAATGGTCGCGTGGATGGGACACTCAGTGAGGAAGGAAATCAATGTACTGTACTAAGTGATTTATAAGATTAGCACGCTAAATATTACACCACAGGAGACAGCCTTAAAAATATAGTTTACGTCCGGTTTAGCTCAGTCGGTAGAGGGATGGGCTAGGAATCACAAGGTTCCTGGTTTGATACCGGCCCTTGCCAACTCAGCGTATGAGTAGCACAGAGATATGTGCGATAAACTGAGGAGCTGATGGTAGGTGTGGCGTTCCACCTCATAAGCTAAAATAATCTCCTTGGTTCAGTGTGTAGCACACCTGCTAAGGAACCACAAGGTTTCGGGTTCGATACCACCCTAGACAAACCAGCGCCTGAGTAACACAGCTTGTATCTGTGCGGTAAAGTTGGGAGCTGATGGTAGGTGCGGCGTTCAATTTTAGACGGAAAAACAATCTCCTGTTTGCAGCGCTAGTTAAAAGGGAATAGAATCCCTCGGACAATAGGCCGCTCCGCCAACTTTACTTACTACTTTATAAATGGCGATTTCTATCTGTTTGTGTATAACCAGTGCATTAACCCAGCCAGCAAAAAATGGTATTGAAAATCCAGCATGGAACAACGAATAGCCTCGCCATTTCCGACTACTATCGAGTACTGTAGCTAGTATATATATATATATATATATATATATATATATATATATATATATATATATGTATATATAATAAAGTTTGTTTCTTTATAGTATCTTTGAAGCATTGTGTGTATGTGTAATATAAAGATTTTGAAGGCAATTTACAATGCAATATGTGTTGAATTTATTTAACTTTTGTTTTTTTTTCAAAACTAAATATTTTCGGAAGTAAAATTCCATCTTCAGAGTTATTGAAAGTGCTAGGTGTTTTTTATAGTACTTATCCCACGGCGATATTGTAATGCTTCAAAGATACTATAAAGAAACAAACTTTATTTCACTATGCCGAGCAAGGCTATATTTATAGTAAAAATTAAAAGAATTTCGAACAATTTCAACACATATTGCATTGTAAATTGCCTTCAAAATATTTATATTACACACACACACACACACACACACACACACACACATATATATATATATATATATATATATATATATATATGGACACACACACACACACACACACACACACACACATATATATATATATATATATATATATATCAAATGCTAACAGACACAAAAGGGACTGGCTTTATAGCCAATACAATCTATGTGCTTTACAATTTCTTTTCATAGTTATAATTTCTATGGTAATTTTTATTCCTTCGAGTAACCACTTCCAACAATAGAAGTCATTTGTACCAACCTCCTTCAGTCAGAATTATCCTGTGGAGCCGTTAGGTGAAGCTTAGGTTATTTCTGACTCCTTAAATCCTTATATATATATATATATATATTATATATGTGTGTGTGTGTGTGTGTGTGTGTGTGTGTGTGTGTGTGTGTGTGTGTGTTGAATTAAACAAAAGACACATCTCTTGTTTAACATCCATTAATATAATTTGAAAAACTGGAACACATCACCCCTGATGATGGCACTTCGAAGTGCCGAAAGTACTCAGGACATGAACTTTGGTGTACTAATCCACGAATTCCACCCAAATATTAAAAAGTTGGCCAGAAAACTTGAAAAGATTACAAATAAAATTGTTAAACAGGAGATGTGTCTTTTGTTTAATTCAACATGCATAAATGAAAGAATGCTGCCCAAATACACACACACACACACACACACACACACACACACATATATATATATATATATATATATATATATATATATATATATATATAGGGTGGGCCATAATGATAAGACACATTTTAAATGCTGTTCTCTCAGATTACAGCACCAACAAAGAGTACTGAGTATATTTATTACATAGCTGGTACAGAGGATTTTTATATGTAATCTAAGATCTGAATATTTTGTCCTTGAGATGGTCACCATCATGACGAAAACATTCAAGCGCTCGATTTCTCATATCACGTAAAGTGTGGTTTAACATATCAACTAGAATAGCTGTTATCTCTCTACGGATGCTGGCTCTTGGAAATGTGTAACAGCACAAAGGATCACCTTACAGGATGGTGCGTCTCGCTTTCCAAAATGCTGTTGGAATTTTCTTTGGGCTGCAGCGATGGATCAATGGCTGGTGAAGTATTCTTTGTCTACATATGCAATTTCTTTTGGACACCACGTCATTATGAGGGTCACCAGAATCAATACCTGAAAGTAATAAAAACTTAGAGTAATATCCAAATCTTAGATAACATGTATAACTCCTGTGTATTAGTTATGTAATAAATATATTCAGTACTTTGTGTCGTTTTTGTAATATGAGAAATAGCATTAAAATGTGTCTCATCATTTACCATATATATATATATATATATATATATATATATATATATATATATATATATATAATCCTGAATATATATATATATTAAATCCTTATATATATATATATATATATATATATATATATATATATATATATTGATATTGATATTCATATACACTTTTACTGCAAAATCTTTTGAGCTTTTTCATGATAAAAATGCTTATAATTTTTAAAAATAAATACGTATTTTTAAAAAAAATTTTGAAAATTCCGGTACTGATCGAGAGCGTTCTGTGCCTCGTAATTAATGATATATTTATTTCGTTTTTCCGCTTACAATGTTGCTTTGATAAAGACATATTCATAATGTCGAAACAGATTTCTGTCAGCAAAACTTTTAACATCTTGTTTTTTCTACAAGATTTCTACACACACACACACACACACACACACACACATATATATATATATATATGTATGGCAGTATAAAAAACAAGAAAAACATTTTAAATTAGAATGGAAAATACTAGACCAATCGAAGCCATACATAAATGGTTTAAAAAAAATGCTCATTATGCACAACAGAAAAATTCCGTATTCTTCAAGGAATAAACTCCGAAGAAAATTTTCCTAAACAACAAAACAGAAATTTTTTGAGCATGCCCACACAGGAAAAAATTCTTAATATGGAATTGGACTAACCAAAACATCAGATCGCCATAATTAAGAATTCATATATAAATAAACACACATAAACTAAAATAAATATAAAAACGAAAAAAATTTAAAATCACCATGAGAACACGAGATCCAATGACGACAAATAATGATGCCGTTGAATGACGAAAGCAAAATGCAGGAGCGATTAACGGATCGCGTGGACACGTGCCGGGAGTTTAAAACTGTTCATTTTTTCAAAAGTCAACGCCTCTGGCGACGAATAACACCGAAAAAGTGTTATTCAGAAACCAATGGTAGGACCGACTTTTGAATTGTATTATTAATTATAAATAAATAAATAAATAAATATATTTATAATTGTGTGAGTCAGTGCGTGTGTGTGCGTCGACTCTAGGTTAACAATGTTCCTCGTATTTTTAACATAATTTGCAATATCTGTAATTTAGAATATATGAAGAATTTTGGCATCCAACAATTTTTTTCTGAATAAATTAAATTAAATCACTGTACTTGCACAGGTTTGCGCACGTGATACTTGACAACTAACGATTCCACAGAAAATAAAAAGATATTTTCTCTTTATCTGTTGTTTTGCTCAAAACAAATGTATTTGACTTGGGTGGAGCGCCAGTTCAGTCGCCATTCGAATCTTTGATATTAACCCGTCAATGTCTGAATCGGCGTAACAGATCATAGGCTCACATATGCACAAATACATAAACCCCCTCCTTCCACACACACATACGGGCACACATTAGCACACACAGGACTTGAATGGAACTCAAATCTTTTTGGGCGCTATCTATTATTAGATTTTCCTCATATAATAAAAAGAAAAAAAGATTTAGCTAAGTTGAAACAAAAATATTTTTTTGAAAAGCAGGGATTAAAACACATTTGAAAGTGTTAAAGATTATTTTCATTGTTCCATCCATAAATCTATTACATGTCTGTTAGAAAAATGTCGTTTTTTAGGGTTGATTTCCATTGTATAAACATTATTATGAACACGGTCAGCAAAATTTATCTAAATCATCATTTTAAGGCATAGAAATAGGAGAAAGATATAAAAACTTGATAATTAGTATTATTTGTATTATTCGAACTAGCCTAGTGGAAAAGGGCGTTGGTTTAAGATAGTTCTAAGTGACAGTTATCTCTAGGCTGCAGGTTCAGTCCTGGTCAAGACCGACAGTAATATAGAATAATAATTAACACAGGTTAACACCAGTACCCAGCTATGGTTAGCGGAATGAGAACAGGATACCAACCCGGATTGAATAAAGGGTTAGGTTCAAAGTTCCGTAATGGCTCCCGATTACGACAAGAAGGTTCCAGAGTTCGAAAAGAAGATTCCCGAGTTCGAGAAGGCTCTCGATCCTGACAAGAAATACCTGAATAAAGCCGGAGGGCACATCGGCCGAAACGTTGTATAAATAACCATAAATATGAGGACAATAGTCTGAATAATTCAATTAATCCTAGCCATGAGAGCTATTGAGTTAAGATAATCATTCATGATGCTTCAAATGAGGATGTTGAATCCAACCAAAGCAAAGATCAAAGGACTTGTTCTGAGAGAATGTTTATTGTTTAGAAATACACGGTGTTCGGGATAAATTAAACAGTTTCATAAGGAAAAAAGAAAAAGTGCTTGTAACTACAAAATTTAATGGACTGTAAAGAAATTCAACAGGCACGGTAATTACACTACAGTCAACAATCTCACTCAAAATAACCGACATTAGCGTCAATCACGGCCTTAAACCTGCTCCAGGACTTGGAGCAAGCTGATATTACAGTTTCCCTGGGAATTGTTTCAAAAACTACATTAATTCTGTCGATTAACTAGGCTTTTGTAGTACTGGCACGTCGATTGGTGTCTTTCT
Organism: Doryteuthis pealeii; assembly: GCA_023376005.1. Lineage (NCBI taxonomy): Eukaryota > Metazoa > Mollusca > Cephalopoda > Myopsida > Loliginidae > Doryteuthis > Doryteuthis pealeii. Next base: position 62,687,270 of record CM042154.1, read on the forward strand.
CAACAGCACCACATACATAATAATCCATGGGGTTAAGATCTGGGGAATTCGGAGGCTAAAAATTGCGACTGGTGTAGCCGTAAAACATCGCCGACAACCATTTTTGACGTTTCCCAGAGAGGTGGCTGGGGGCAGAATTCTGCTGCATACATATGGCCTACCATTTGCTACCCTTGTGATCCAGGGCTTGAATTCAGTGTTTAGCAACTCAACTTAGGCACCTGAGGGCCCTCCAACACGTTTTCTGCAATTCTCGAGGAATTCTGCTGTATGAACGCAATCAGATCGTCTGTAGTCTCCATTGTGATTCCCCAGTTTATACCTGATTGTTTATACAGTGCTCAGGGAGCATTGGGCAACAACCATAATCTCTTTATTTTGATGGCCGGTGCAGATCATCATGATACAAGTTATTCTCTTTCATGATTCAGTGGGTTCCAGTCATCCATTCTATCTGCCCACACGTATATGAATGAAGAAGAGTTCAAGCTATTAAATGATGCGTAGTTTGCATCAATACTTCCAAGCTACGGAGAAAAATAACCAAATATAAATATGTCAAATTTATCCCGAACACCCTGTAGATAAACTCGTTAGAATAGCTCATCTATTACTCATATTAAAACTTATCGAGCCAAAAGCTGTATTTACCTAGGTAGAAATAAACAATGAATGAAACATTAATTTTCTTTTAACTAAAAGGTGTGTTCAAGAAGTAGGCTGGTACTGTATTTACCAAGATAGAAAGGAACAATATAGGAAACGTTGATTTTCTTTCAAATACGAGGTGTGTTAAAAAAGCATCAAGACCGAAGCTGCATTTACCCAGACAAATGTGAACAACGAGTGAAACGTTAATTTTCTTCAAAATACGAAGTGTGTTAAAAAGTAGATTGAAGCTGTATTTACCAAGATAGAAATGAACAATGTAGGAAACGTTGATTTTTGTACAGTTATTTAAAAATGGCTTTCATGCACAAAAGTTACTTTACATAAGGACATACTTTTCTATAAATTGCAAATTTTAAGTGAATAATTTTAAAAAATCACTCCATAATGAATATTTTAATTCTACTAGCAAATATATGCACCCTCCCGGTGCAAGTATTTAAGTTTTAATGTAATAAAATATCGTATTAAATTAGAAAGTCTAATAAGAAGGCAGATTAAAAGATATGTAACAGAGTGGGGGTATAATAGAAAAATAGAAATGAAACTTCCATCACTCCGTCTTTCATTGCTGAATTTTACTTATTTAACTATTTAGTTAAATTAGGAAATAAAGAATAAAATGACAGTATTTTTTTTTTTTGTTAATGGATTTCATTTAAGATTCATTGAAGAGATTTTTGCTTATATTCATTAAAATAAAACCAAACAGTTAGAAATCAATAATACTAAGCACATATTTAATAAAATCACATTTTTAATATCAATATGCAAATTAGCCTTCCCATTCACACTGTAAACCGCTATTTTTTGTATATATAAATATAATTGCATGTTATTTGTATGTAGATATAATAAAAAGGTGAAGCGATTTTATTAATAATTGTGGTTTAAATATAAATAAAATCATGGAAATGTGATCTTATTATAATGGAGATTGTGTGTTTTTCTGTCTGTAACCGAAACTATATTACTACTCAAGTCACAAATCCCTTAGTTATTGACATCGCATTGTCAATGATTTTATTTTTATTTTAACCTCAATTATTAATAAAATTGTTTTACATTATTAATACTGTTAGCCATATCTACATACTAACAACATGCAATTGTATTTATATATACAACAAAGTATTGGCTTACAGTGTGAACGGGAAGGCTAATTTGCATATTGTTATTAAAAAATTGAATTTAATAAATATGTGCTCAGTGTTATTGATTTCTAAATGTTTGGTTTTATTTTAATGAATATAAGCAAAAATATCTTAAATGAATCTTAAATGAAATCCATTAACAAGAAAAAATAACTGTCATTTTATTCTTTACTTCCTATTTTAACTAAATACTTAAATTAGAGAAAAAAACAATGAAAGACGAGAATGATGGAAGAGTAAGTTTCAGTTGTTCTATTTTTCGATTATACTTGCCACCTCTGTTTCAAATTTTTTATCTGCATTCTTATTAGTATCATTAGTCTTTCTAATTTAATATAATATTTTATTACATTAATACTTAAATACTTGCACCCGGAGGGTGCATATATTTGCTAGTGTAAATAACGAAGGGAATTGTGACTTGAGTAGTAATATAGTTTCGGTTACAGACAGAAAAACACACAATCTCCATTATAATAAGATTTACTTCTTAGAAAGTCAATATTAATCTGATAGTTATAGATGCCAGTCGTGAAATTTGAACTCACTACGACAGTTTTGTGTTTTGGGATCACCTTGCTAGACGATTAGTCGTCCGGTTTGCTTGTTGTTATTCTAACCCATCTGGCTTTGAATAAACTTCCCCGTATTTTGAATGCACTTGGTAGGTGAGGTCAACACCTATCCCTTAGGCAAAATTTCTAATTTGACTGCTACCTACGTCACAGAAAAAAAACTTTTGGATTAAGGATATGAGTCATTCTGATTGGCAAATCAACGGATTGTATCAATATACGTTTGACCAATCAAAAAACGACTTGACAGGCGTTATTATTTGTTTTCTCTGCCTCCTTGGGCATCTTCTGTTTTTACATATTTTATTTGCATCTTCTCACATCAATATTAGAAAAAAATGATGGAAATTAGATCATCTTGCACAGAAGTAAGTAAATCTATCCAGAGTCTATCCCCTTTCGATAGCGCTACACCAGGATTTTTTTTTTGCTGACGTGGAGTGCAACACTTACCGTCAACACCCCACATTACCGCACAGATCAGATTTTCTAATCAGTGCTGCTCATGCGCTGAGTTGGCGGAAACCGGTATCGAACCAGAACCTTGAGATTCCCAGCAAAATAAGTAAAAAAGTCGTTGGGGTGGCCTAAAGTCGATATCAGTCAGACAGCGAGGAAGTCTATCCCCTTTTCCCTTGCGCTAGACAAAGGATATTGTTTTGGCATCTGAGGTGGGGCGCACACTTACCATCAACACTACACTTTACCACACAGATCCCTGTGCTACACATACACTGTAGTTGGCGGGTCAGGTATCGAACCTGAAACCTTGTACTTCCTAGTCGGACTCTCTACTAACTGAGCTAAATCATCATACATAAAAAAATGCTAATACAATATACATACAAATCGAATGTGAAGTAATTCGTCTGTTAATTCTCAAAAGTGTCTTCTTAAATTCTTTTTTACCATTATATTTAAAAAATCATCCAATTCAATCTTTAAACTTTTTACAATATTGCTGTTTCTGATCTAATCAGGCGATTTGTTCCAAAAAAATATAACACTTAAGGGCCGGGTTGGCTCAATCAGTAAAGTGTTCTCTACTCAGACGCAAAAACTATCTCCTTGGTCGAGTCTTAGTGAAAAGGGGATAGAATCCCTCGCTGTCTGGTTGATACCGACTTTAAGCCTCCCTGACGACATTAGTTACTTTATGAGCCAAAAAATCAATTTGATGGTAGACTTAGTTTTTGAAATCTGCATTGACAGTAAATTTCTAGTTCGAAGAGAATTATTTTAAAAAAAATATGTGTACCATAATTAGAAATTCCATTTATTATTTTGATTGTTTCAATTAGATCACCTGACATTCGTCTTTCTAGGAAAGTAGTTATTCCCAAATTCTCCAAATTTCTCTGTAACTGTAATCTTTTTGTCTTTTTTATTATTTTGTCACTCTTCTTTGTATGTCCTCCAGTATCGATAATATAGTCCAATTTAGGTTTCTAGTCACTTGAATCTAGGCCTAAATACAATATTCTATATGAGATTCGATTAGAGTCTTGCATATTTTGTAAAACAATATCTGCTTCCTTTGAATTTTAAAAGAACATTTACCTCCTTTGAATTTTAAAACTACGTTTGCCTCCCTTAGAAATTTATGAGGACATTTATCATCTTGGGACATAAGGTAAAAGAACGTGGCTCTCCTTTCGTTAATAGATATGCAAAACTTATTTTTTGCTGTTTGGAGGCTTTTAGAAGATTTTCTCCCCTGGCTGCGTAACTCAGTCTGTCCTACCCATTTTTTCATAGCCAGAAGAAAAACTAACGAGTCCTGCCTTTGTCAAGTCCAGTAGCACAAAGTGAATCGCAACCACCTCCAGCCAGTATTTGAACTCGGATCGCTGATTGCACTTCCTATGACGATTAAATGATTAAATTCCCGGATAAAAAATCCTTTAAATAATAGATTTGAATCAATCTGCAATTGTAGACACAGGTTGAGTCGGTCACTAAAATATAATTAGAACTATAATATTAAATTTAATAAACTACAATATTAAATTTAACTGAATAAAATTTTCTTGAATAGTTATTAATTTTAAATAGAATAAATACAAACAAGAACAATAAAAAAACTATAAATTAGTAATATTAAACTCCTAAAATATAATTAGAATTAAATTCTAACTGCTTTTACTTGCTATTATTTATAATTAGAATTAAATTGACAACAATACAGAAATGAGAAATAAGGAATGAATACATATGTGGAATGCTACGCTGTCTTTGTCTCACTTTTCGCGTGCGGCCGCACGCGAAGATGGAGAGGAAGATAATATAGAGTTCAACCGTCATTATCCGAAATATATCTTATTTTAACTTAATTTTAACTTAAATTAACTAAGGAATTACATCGACTTAGTTAAGTAGGGTAGTGTCCTGATGAAATCATTTTGATTGAAACCATGGTAGACCCTTAATTTTTCCTCTACTAATATTATATACCAGGTGTGTTAAAAAAGTATCGAGATTTTTTGGTACTATTTGACACACCTTATATTCTGAAAAAAAAATAACGTTCGATTCATTATTTTTTTCAGAAACAAGATGTGTCTAAAAAGTACCAAGTTTAAAGCTGTATTTACCAAGATAGAAATGAAAAATGAATGGAACTTTTTTCAGAATACAAGGTGTGTCAAAAATTACATAATATCTCGATACTTTATATATATATATATATATATATATATATATAATATATATATATATATAGTTGAGATGGTCACTGTTTCAGCTTTTGCTAGAATGGCGTACCAAAGGCAATATTAATTGGTAGAGTGCTCAATATAAAATAGAGCTGTTATATAATATAATAAGATATATATATATAGGTTTTACATATCTATTTATTAGGTGACAAAGGAACATTCACGACCATATTGGTTTCATGCGATGCAATCATCAGGTGAAGATGTTTCAAATATATATATATATATATATATATATATATATATATATATATATATATATATATGTATGTGAAATAAAATGGAACTTAATACGACAGTGTGAATATGATATATTGAAAAAACAAAGGATGTGAGGACCCTCGCAATATCTGCATCGACCGCACTTTTGACTAGCAGCGTTCTGTTTTGCTAACGGTCATTTCTTCTCGTCTTATTTTTGTTGAAGACCGATCCACGTGCGGTCGATGCAGATATTGCGAGGGTCCTCACATCAGTGAGGAGGACCGATGTTGCTTTTTAAAACCGTAGAGAGGAAGGCCCCGAAACGGTTTGCATATTCTCTCCTGATGAGCCCATGCATTTGTAAACATTCCTTTGTTTTTTCAATATATCATATTCATATATATGTATATATGATGTTGATATTCGTGTGCTAAGCTAATCTGTTGAGCGCGTTACTATGGGTGTGACGGTTTTCAATTAACAGATGGCACCTTAAGGCGTCACTTGAGGAAGTGTTGAGGAACATATTTACTTAAAAGCAAATATTGTTTGATTCTTGATACTGATTTAAGCAAAGGTCATAGGGATATATACGCTGAGGGGGTCGGTTTTTAAAACATCTTGTGCGGTCTCAGAACAAAAAAAAAAAAGATTCCTTATTTGCTACTTATAAGCTTTGGTTTCTTTGGTTAATGGAATAATAACTTTCGTGGGTTATTTATTGCCAAAGCCTCCTTGTAGAAGAATAGGAGCCGTACTATTTAACCTGATGCTGGTATGTTTGAGGGTTGCTAAGTTTAGTGCATTAGTGAAAATGTTTAGTATATTGTTGCCTACATTAAATGCTATTTTATTAAAATTAGCTTTGTTCTTTTTTTTTTAAATACAAATCGCCTCAAGAATTTGTAGACGTTTTTATTGATATTATTTAGAACGTTTTAGTATTTTCAGTCATAATTTTTTGGTTATATCCTACTTAACGGACATAAATTCCATCATCACATGTCAAGAAAAAAAATCCGAATTTAATGAAATTTTCAGTGTTGATATACTAATGACTAAACAATATAATGCATTAGTTATTTTATTTGAAAACTCTTACATTTTTTCAGGTCAGTTAACTTTGAACCACGTATCTTTGAGGCGTAACACAGATTCACAAACATACGTGGTTAAAAGTTAACTGACCTGAATAAAATTTAGATGTTCATTAAATTCGGTTAATTCCTTGATTTTTAGTATTTTTTTCGGTGAGGTGACATACGATAGTGGAATTTATGTAAGTTAAGTAGGATTAAACGATTTTTTTATGTTGTTTTATAGCACTAGTATCGCCGAGGTGGTATATAAGACGACGGGAGAGTGGGGGGGGGTCACAACTTTTTCTGGGGTATTAATCCGAAAGGGAACGTACTAGCGCAGTTCAGCACGTTAGCATTACGCCCTATTTATAAGAATCGATCTGGTCAAAATGGATACGAAAATTAAGAATATTTTACATTATCATTCTAAATGGCTAAACACACACACAAACAGACGCACGCATACACACACACACGCACGCACACACACACACACACACACACACATATATATATATATATATATATATATTATATATAGGTAAAATAATCCAATCGACTGGTAAGTAAAGGGTGATTCTATTTGGTATCATCAAAATCTCACTGTACATCTATACTGTATGCTTATGTAGTTGCAAACTGATAGATTAACACAAGTATTTATAAATCCCTAAGAGAGCTCAATGTATAATAACTAAGAATTAATTATTTACAGAGCAATACTTAACTTCCAAAGAAAGAAAAACTTAACAAACCGTAATTTAAGTATGATAAATTCATTTCGACCCGTTATCTTATTATAATGGAGATTGTGTGTTTTTCTGTCTGTAATCGAAACTATATTCCTACTCAAGTCACAATTCTCTTAGTTATTGACATCACATTCTCCATGATTTTATTTTTATCTAAACCTCAATTATTAATAAAATTGTCTTACATTATTAATACTGTTAACTATGTCTACATACTGAAACATGCTTATATTTATATATACAACAAATAGCGGTTTACAGTGTAAACGGGAATAATTTGCAAATTAATATTAAAAATCGAATTTAATAAATATTCTTAGTATTATTGATTTCTAACTTTTGGTTTTATTTAATGAATAAAGCCAACATCTTAAAGAATCTTAAATTAAATCATTAACAAGATAAATAACTGTCATTTTATTCTTTACTTCCCTTTAACTAAATATTAAATTAGAAAAATAACAATGAAAGACGAGAGTTATGGAAGAGTAATTCAATTGTTCCATTTTTATTATGTTTCAAATCTTTTATAATGTTTCAAATCTTTTTATCTGTATCTTATTTAGTTTCATTAGTTCTAATTTAATACAATATCTTATTACATTAAAACTTAAATACTTCATAATTTGCATATATATATATATATATATATATATATATATATATATATATATGTATTGTCGGTTGATTGATTGGTTATCTGTTTAATGGCATATCAACCCTTGTGGTCATTTAATGTCAATATTTTTCATATGATTAATATGTACGAGGGTGAGTAAAAAAAGTAATGCCATTTTCCTTTGAACAGGTATAATTCCAAACACAGTATCATACTTCAAAATGAAGTTGGTCCTCTGTGAATCAAATCCCAACTTCTCCACATAGCCAGCGTTCCTCTCAATAGCTATGTTCCGCCTTCGAATGAGAGCATGTATCCCTACCCCCGTAAAATTATGTAGACTGTTCTTTAAGCCACTTCTTCTCTACAGATTACTCACCAGATTTAGCGCCTTCAACTTCAGCCCCATGAAAGAAGGTTTGAGAGGCAAATATTATTCCAGTGCACGAGGAAGTGAAATCTGTTGAGTATCTTCATTTTCATCAGCAAATTAGAAGAGATAACTCCATGTGTATTAATAAACTTTTGAGTGAACCTCAGGTACCGCCTTCTAGCACCCATATAATAAAAAGGACTGGGTGTTTGTTTGCCATGAGAACAATTTGATGAATCATATCGTTGTTAATGCTTAATATATGTAGCGGATTGATTGGGACGGGCGTCTCTCATTGGATATCTAGCCAAATTAAGGGACACAGTGGAATATTGCATGTCAACAGACCGCTTAGTACCCGGCTTACGATTGGCTGGTTGGTTAGTTTGTTGGATTATACATGTCTACCTTGTTGGGTTAATTTATGCCGAAAATGTTTTGTTTTATTCATTCTTGATGGCCGCTCTGTCGGCTGGGGCGTTAGAATGCACCGAATGCACCTCTGCAGAGGGGTAAGACTCCCCCAATGGGGCCGCCTGTTGGCCGTGGGTGGCGACCCGTTATGCTTAAGGATAGAGCCCAGGTGGATGAGCAGTTCATGACATGCAATACTCCAATTTGGCCCTATCTTGGGCTAGACGGGCGGTCGGAGAGGCCCCCTCCGATCAATCGGCTGGTCACGTCAAACCCTAGCACCTATATGATTTTCCCAACCGTATTGCCCTTATGGCAAGTCCCAACCCCTTTTTATCATATGGGTGCTATCTGTCTAGGCGGTGTCTGCGGGTCTACATGTCCTGGGAATGACGTTAAACTCTATCTGATGGTGTGGTTCCAGTTTTGGAGGTTTGGGGAATGTGGAGCACCCCTTCATCACCATTGCTTCCTGGTCCACTCTGACCGGGCGTAGTAGTACCGGTTAGGGTCCCATCTATGGGTTAAATAGAAAAATGTATTTATAAAAAAATGTATTATCCATTAAGAATTGATTTATTTTAAAACTTTATCGACATTAAATGACCCACTGAGGTTGATATGCCGTAAAACAAACCAAATCAATCATTCTTGATGGGTATTTAAAATTCTTTTATTGAACTCATATTTTTAAACACATTTTTTCAAACTCATTTTTATTTTATTTGAATAAAGTGGACATGGGAATAATGGGGATGGAGGTATACTCAACACTCCTCGGGGCTCCCAAATTGAAACTTTGCCATTGGATGCAGTTTAACGTCATATTTAGGACACCAGCCACCAGGATCCCGCCCTAAAGCATTACGGGTCACCACCCACGGCCAACAAGTAGCCATTTCGTGGAGAGGAGTTTTACACCTCGCAAAGGTGCAATCGGCATATTCTATAGCTCCAGTCGACAGGACAGCATTACAGTTGTTAGTTTGTTTATTTTGTTTTACGGCATATCAACCTCAGTGGGTCATTTAATGCCGATAAAGTTTAGAAATAAATTAATTCATTTTTTTTTATAAACACATTTTTCTATATAACCCATAGATTGGACCCTAACAGGTACTACTACTCCCGGTCAGAGTGGACCAGGGAGCAATGGTGATGAAGGGGTTCTCCACATTCTGCAAACCTCTAGAACTCGAACCTCACCACCGGATAGAGCTTAACGTCATTCACGTGACATGAAGACCATCAGCAACCGCCTTCTAGCACCCATATGATAAAAAGGATTGGGGCTTGACATAAGGGCAATAGGGTCGGGCAATCATATAGGTGCGAGGGCTTCACGTGACCAGCCGATCGATCGGAGGGAGCCTCTCCGGCCGCCCGTCTCGCTTAAGTAAGGGTCTAAGTGTAATGTTGCATGTCATGGACTGCTTATCCACCAGCATTCCATCCTTAAGCATCACGGGTCGCCACCCACGGCCAACAGGTGGCTCCACTGGGGTGGGTGTTCTTACCCCTCTGCAGAGGTGCAGTCAGTGTTAAAGCCCCAGTCGACAGGGCTGTACAGTTGTTGTGGAACATATAAATGTATATCATTGACATACATCAAAAATAGAAATGGGCCCTGGATTGACCGCCCCGGGGAACACCACATTTAATTTGTCTGTGAGTGGATAATTCATTATCATCTATATTTAGAAATTGTTAACGAGTTTCTAAGAAGCTTTTGACCCATGATAATTCATTATCAGGTCCACCATAACTTTCTATATTTTTCAATAATATTTCATTGTCTCCCGTATCAAAAGCTTTGGTTAGGTCAATAGATACAGCCAGGGTTAGATCTGTTTTCGACAATCACTCGGAAATATCATTTGCATCTTCAACTAGGCCGTATTCAACCCTACACCCTTTCCTAAAACCAAACTGTTTGTTGTAAAATAAGTTGTTATGTTCCAAATACGAATATAATTAAGAAAAATTAGCAGAGCTACCCAAGGTTGCCTGGGATTTTTTTAAAAATTTGGTTTGATTTTTTTTTCTTTTATTTTTAAAAAAATTTTTTTATTTACGGTATGTTAACCCTTGTTGATTTATTTTATGTTGAAAATGTTTTATTTATGCTTGATGGGTATTGAAAAAATCTAAAATTCAATTTTGTAAACGCATTTTTTCTCTCTCTATATATTTACCAACCCCACCGCACGAGCAGGATGTGACACAAGGTCAATTTCTTAAGCGGAGTTCAACAGATTTGAATTCAATGTTTTCCTTCTCCTAGACCGGTTGCCTAACCAAGGTTAAAGAGCCCAGTCTGCCCTACTATTTATCCATAGCTGGAGGGAGAGTAGGATTCCTACCTTTCCCAAGGGTATTAGCGCTAAGTGAATTACAATTACCAAGTCCAGGATTTGAACTCTGTGCGACGAGTCCATTTCCCATGACTTTAACCATTACACCACGCGCTTCCATTTTCTCTCTATAACCCATAGATGGGACCCTAACAGATACTATCCCTCAGGGTCAGAATGAACCTGGGAGTAGTGGCAATGAAGGGGTACTCCATACGCACCAGAGCTCCAAAATTGAAAATTCGCTATTAGATGCAGTTTAACGTCATACTCAAGAAACTTGGAAATTTTAGAATAAATCTCTTATCTATATCTAGATATAGATTAATAAAAAAAACATTTTACTATAGATTTGTTTTATTATCTTTTATTTTTTTAATATTCTTGTTTTTAAGATGTTTATTCTATCATTATTTTTGTTTATATTTATATTTTATTTTTCTATTATTTGCTTTTTATTGATTTATCCTTTTTTAATTTGTTTTATTTTTAACAATTTTAAAATTATCTTCTAGTATATCAATATTTATACGCTTATTATATTTCTATTTAGGTTTTTAATGGAAAATGAGGGTTAAAAAGTTTTAACCCCTTATTTGGACAAAAGTAGGGTGTGCATCTTATTGAACTCAGGTCTTTTTTGGTCTTCACTAGTTTTCCTTTATAAAAAAATGTGCGCCGGTCGTTGTATACAAAGACAGACAGACAGAAATACAAATTGAACTTTACTTTTCTCTCTATCTCTGTCTGTCTGTCTGTCTCTCTCTGTCTCTGTCTCTGTCTCTCTCTGTCTCTCTCTCTCTCTGTCTCTGTCTCAGTCTCTGTATGTATGTATATATTTTTTCTAATAACACTGGTTTACAAAAAATATTTTTTGTCTGAGGCAAGAATGTGAATATGTGTTTTTTACTAATTTGGGTGTGCTGAATTCAAATTTATAAACAGTTTTGCTCTATCACCTCTAGTTTTCTGTCTTTTAAATAGTCTCATTTTAGTATATACTGAGTGTATACGTGTTTATTTCAACAGTTGCAGCAGCTTATTACAGATAAAACAGGATAGATAAAGAACATTGACGAAATAAATATACTTGGATGACACAATGTACACAATTCATAGCACCGCAAAGTTAGAAGTGTGTTTTTTAGATGATCTGCTGTATTTTGCCTCCGGGATGTCACGCAAGAGCATCCAGCAGAAGTCTCCCATCATGCTGGGGTTCCACTTGCGTTAGTAGTTGCTCTCCATCTTCGTAATGCCTTGATGGAATCTTTCTCCGTGCTCATCACTCACTGTTCCAAGGTTTGGAGGGAAGAAGTTGAGGTGGGAATGGAGAAAATGAATTTTGAGTGACATTCGGCATCCCAAATCCTCATAAGTCTTTAGCAACTTCTCAATATAGGCTTGATAATTTAGTACGCGTGTGTTACCAAGGAAGCCACTACAGACTGATGTAAATGCTTCCCATGCTCTCAGTTTCCTGTATAATAACTAAAAAAGAAGACATAAGTCGCACAATATTAGAAATTAACCCTGAATGCATATACGCCTTTATGTACAGTATGTGTACAACATGTACAGTATGCAAATCTAAAAAACTAGAGGTGATGAGTAAAAACGGATTTCAAATCTGAATTCAGCACCCCCAAATTAGGTTAAAACAGCTATTTTTGTGCTTGTCTCAATTTCTTTGAAAACCAGTGTAATTCTCAAACATATCTGATTTAGGTTTGTTTTGTTTCTTTGTAGATTATTTAATCCCAAAGCTACCTTTATAAAAGAACAGTATTGACACTATTTAACCTAGAACTGGAGGAATAGGTGGATACATTCCATTCCCAATGGAAACCTAACCGTGCTCCTGGGGTCGCTTACTATAATGCTGCAGACCAGCACATTAGCCACTAAACTATGGAGACTTCCCCGCAAAAATATCTATTTTATCCAGAGATTAGATTCTAATAAGTATTACCACCAGGTCCAAGTCGACTTGGGAATGATAGCAAAGAAGAGGTATTTACTCACTCCCCAGAGCTCCAAAACTGGGTCCTCCTCATCGGATGCAGTTCTGTGTCATACCAAGGCCACCATTAAGGAGTTCTCCCCAAAATAAAAGGGGTGTATGGGGTGGATACTAACAAGGCTCATTCTCATTAGTTAGTTGGTTGGATTTTTGGACATGTCAACCCTTGTTGGGTTATGCAATTACCAAGTCCAGGATTCTGAACTCTGGGCGACGAGTCCATTTCCCATGACTTTAACCATTACACCACGCGATTCCATTTTCTCTATATAACCCATAGATGGGGCCCTAACAGATACTATCCCTCCGGGTCAGAATGAACCTGGGAGTAGTAGCAAATGGGTTATTTTATGTCAAAGGCGTTTTGTTTTATTCTTGATAGGTATTACATTTTTTTAACTCAAATTTTAAAGGGAAATTTTTCTATTCACCCCATAGAAGGGACCAAGATAATGAAAAGGCTGACTTACAAATATTAAAATTCGGTTAAAAAGAATCATCCTTGCGTCACATCCTGCTCGTGTGGAGAGAGTGTGTAAATATATATACAGCGTCAAGTATTTCTATCGAATGAGAATAATTTTTAAACAGATCTATTGGTATAAGTGTTAGTTTAGCTAAGTCGCCTAGAATAACAAGGTCCCGGGTTCGATACTGGTCCTCGTCAACTCAGTCCATGAGTAGCAATACATTGAGTAATCTGATCCGTGAGATAAAGAATCTAGAAACTGGCGGTAGCTGACCTCAGCCAAACAATTCCCATTTTAGCGCAAACGAAAAGGGGATAGACTATCTCGTTGTCCGGCTGATATCAATAGGCGCTTCACTTTAGCAAAACAATCTCACTGGTTTAGCGCAAACGAGAAGGGGATAGACTCCATTTATGTTCGGCTGATACCGATGATAGGCCACACCAGAAGCTTTACTTTACTATTTGATACATACACGTGACCCTAACAAGTATTACCAATCCGATTCAGCTGAACTGGGAATAATGGCAATGAAGGGTACTCTACACTTCTTAGAATCTCCAGAATTAGAATCTTACCACCAATGACGTTTAGTGTCATACCCAGACATATTATTTTTCTTTGGTTTGATGGGGGGAGTTATGACTCCTCTGCAGGGGTTACAGCTAGTATATTCTAAGCCTCGCCGATACTGGAAATTGATATTCAAAAGATCGGTCCCAGGCGTCCATGTTAAAGACTAACATTACAAACGCTTACATAGAAGTGGACAACTGGTTAAAATTACTGGACGCTCAGCGCAGCTTTGAATTGCGTCTTTGCGAGAGGGGCGTCAGGATCGATCAGTGTTAATTATATTATGCCAGTTTGAGTTTCCTGTCTAGTCATGTGGTTAAAACACGTCTCTGACTTCCTCCTCCTCCTCCCTCTCCTCTCTCCCTCCATCTCTCTCTCTTTCTCTCTTTCTCTCTCTCTCTCTCGCTGCAATCCCCCCCCCAAGACCAAATCCACTTGCACTGACCACTTAGTGAAGTAGATGGGAGGCATTTCAATATGAGACAGTTGAGTGAAATTTGCGGATATAACTCGAAATCTAGGGCAGTACAGACAAGGAGACAAACTTGAATTTTTACCAGGTTGGTCTACTAAGTAATGAGACTGACTGTGCAAAAAGAAAAATAATAAATAAATAGATAAAAATAAATAAATAAAAATACGGACCATATTACCTTTAGGCACCCCTTTTTGATTTCGATTAAGAATGGACATGTTTTTCATTTACACCGTCAATATCCGGTTGTTTGTTAGGGGTTAGGTTAGGGGTTAGTTTATAATTTTTTTAAATCTAAAAATTGATATTGACAGTGTAAATGAAAAACATGTCCTTTCTAATCGAGATCAAAAAGGGGTGCCTAAAGGTCATATGGTCTAAAAATACAGAAGTACCATGACTTACGAGTGCTTCAACCTAGAGGTTATGAGCTGTCACTCCATCGGCTAAAATTAGAGATACGAACAAGCTTCAGTTACACTTATCTATATATTAATACTCCTGTTCATTTACTTTACGGGCGTTATCATATAGCAAGACCCTCTGGTTAAAATGAGACCGTCCAAATCGTCTACGATAATATAAAAAATGTAAATCCTGATCATCTGGTGTTGTATATCTGCCGAATAATTTCTTATTATTTATTAGTGTCGTCACATCAGCTAAATAATGGACCATTCCATTTTTATCATAAAGAAAGAAATAGAAGAAAAAGGACGTGCTACACAGAAAAGTATCACAAGAAGAAAAAAAGAAAGAAAAGAAAAAAGAAAGAGAAAAGAAAGAAAGTGGGGGATATATAGAAAGAAAGGTAACCGCGGGATGGGGGTAAGAAAAAAAGATAAGAGAGGGTTAAATCCAGATTATTATACTTTTTATATATTGAACTATTTTGCCATAGTTCGTGAGCAAAAAATATCAAACGTTGTAATAATTAAATTATCATACTGTTATATATCCACAGGTCTTGCTAGTGTTAATAATTTCACTAATAAAAAGTAGAGTCGGCGGAGTAGCCTATTGTCGGTATCAGTTGGACAGCCAGGCATTTTATCCCCTTTTTCTTTCGTGCTTGACCAGAAAGATTGTTTTTGCTAATAGGTGGTCCCATCGGATGGATTTTATCCTCATGCAGAGGTGCAGTCGGTCTATTCTACTGCCCGAGCTGACAGGGCGAGAATTGTTTTGGTGAGGATGGAGTAATTGTTCAGGACAACAATGCATCTTATCACAGCGCAAAGGGAGTTAAAGACATTTCAAACCAATGACAAGATCAAGTGAACAGAGGGATCCCTTTTGTATTATATGGATTATTTGGACCATTGTCCTCATCTTTTTGTTATCTGTACAATGTTTAGGTCAATGTGCCCTCCGGTCTTCTTCGGGTATTTCTTGTCGGACCCGGGATAACAATAAAGATGAGGACAATAGTCTAAATTATCAAACCTCATCTCAAAGATTCAGAGAAATAGAGAGATCCCTGTCTTTCGCAATGGAATTAGCGCGAAGTGAAACACAAACAGTCTCATTTGAACTCAGGTTACCGATTTTTTTATGTGCTATAACGATAACCGGTACACAAGTGAGGACACCACACCTTGTAGATCATTGGTTCCGATCATGGAGCCTATGCCCATAGAGACGGGAGGCAATTTGATTTCTAAGAGGTGGGGGCGCAATATGTCAATGAATTATTGAAACTAACAAATATATGCACCCTCCGGATGCAAGTATTTAAGTTTTAATGTAATAGAATATTAGAAACTAATCTACGCAGATAAAAAGATTTCAAACAATTTCAACAAATCGAAAAACATAACTTATCCATCACTCCCGTCTTTCATTGCTAAATTTTCCTGATTTAACTATTTAGTTAAAATAGGAAGTAAAGAATAAAATTACGGTTATTTCTTCTTGTTAATGGATTTCTTTTAAGATGTATCACCGAGATTTTTGCTCATATTTATTAAGAAAAACCAAACAATTAGAAATCAATAATACTAAACACATATTTATAAAATCAAATTTTTAATATATCCAATTAGCCTTCTCGTTCACACTGTAAACCGCTAATTTGTTGTATATATAAATACAATTGCATGTTATCAGTATGTAGATAAGATCACCAGTATTAATGATGTAAAACAATTTTATTAATGATTGAGGTTTAAATAAAAATAAAATCATGGAGAATGTGACGTATATAACTAAGGGAATTGTGAATTGAGTTGTAATATAGTTTCGGTTAAAGACCTCGAATCTCCATTATAACAAGATATTTATAGACATTTTCTCTCTTTATTAATTTGTCTATTTCATTTTTACTTTTCATAGAATGTTTGTTCTTTTGAAGCTTGGTAAACCAAGTTATTGGCGTTTAAATCGTCTTCAGTTCAAACGGTTGGTTGATAGATTGGTTAGTTGGATTTTACGGCATGTCAACCCTTAGGTTATTTTATTTCTAAGACATTTTGTTTTATTCATTCTTGTTAGGTGTTCATGTTTTTAAACTCAATTTTTTAAAACACTTTTTAAAAAATTCCTTTTTTATCTGCTTAACCCATAGATGACCCCTAACAGGTACTCCGTGGCAGATTGGACTTTGGAGTAATGGTAGCTCAAACGAAGTTTACTTTATGAATTACTAGCAAATATATGCACCCTCCGGGTGCAAGTATTAATGTCATAAAATATTATATTAATTAGAAAGTCTAAAGAAACTAAATAAGAATGCAGATAAAATTATTTGAAGCAGAGGCGGGTATAATCGAAAAATATAACAGCTGTAGCGTCCTCTTCCATCACCCGTCTTTCATTGCTAAACTTTTCTAATTTAACTATTTAGTTAAATTAGGAAGTAAAGAATAAAATTACAGTTATTTCTTTTGTTAATTGATTTCTTTTAAGATTTATCTCCAAGATTTTTGCTCAATTCATTAAGATAAAATCAAATAATTAGAAATCAACAATACCAAGCACATATTTATTAAAAATCAAATTCTAAATATCAATATGCAAATTAGCTTACCGTTCACACTGTAACCGCTATTGTAATATAAATACAATTGCATTTATTAGTACGTAGATATGACCAGCAGTATTAATAAAAACAATTTTATCAATAATTGAAGCTTAAATAAAAATGATTCATGGAGAATGTTATGTATAATAACTAAATGGATAGTGACTTGAGTAGTGATATAGTTTCGGTTACAGACAAACAAACAGATAATCTCCATTATAATAAGATATATTACCACAAGAGGGCACCTAACGTGGTGTTATGATTAGCAAGCTAGATCCTCAAATCATTGATAGTGAGTTCGATTCTCATTGAGCGACTCATTCTGGCCTGGTACCGCATTAAAGTAAATAACTATATTACCACATGGGCGGACATCAGGATTTTTTAGGTGGGCAAAAATTAGTGAAATAGATCACTAATTAGGATTAAGCCTATTCTAGTAGTGATCACCTCCAGCGGAGTTTTACAGGTTTGAATTCAGAGTTTTCCTTCTCCTAGATTGGTTACCTAGCCAATGTTAAAGAGCCCAGTCTGCCTTACTATTTACCCATAGCTCGAGGGAGAATAGTTGGATTCCTACCTTACCATCGCTATGAAAACTGTAGCTTCGACCAGGATTTCAACTCGGGTCGACGAGTCCATTTTCTTCAACTCTAACTATTACAGCACGCATAAGTGCCCCATACTTCTGGCCTTGTGTCGCCTCAAATCTAAGATTAGTAAATAACTATATTGCCACATGGGCGGACGTATATACACAACATGGCAAAAGAAGTTGGTAACCCTGTCTGTAGACGGTACTTGATTCAGACGAATATTAATGAACAAATGATCCATCCATGCTGACAGATAGCCGGCAATGAGTCTTTTTCTAGATATAGATTCCAGATTTCTGTCGTTACAAGCTACATTTAACACATACAAACACCTTACAAATTTAATAATTTTTTGTCTTTTTTTTTTCAGCAATTTATTTATTTATTTGTATTCTAGTCTTATTTATTGTTTTACGTTTTGTTCCGTATTTTTTGTTCCTTTTTTATTTATTTTATTTCTTCTTCTGTTCAGTCTCATTTTCGTTTTCTTTCTCATTTTTTAAAAAAACTGATGTGATCTCATGTTCGAAGGGGGAGGAAATGGTTACCCGCCACCTGTGCATACTCCACGTGTATTCAAAAATTCTTTTTACGATTGCGTTTTCGTTCCAATCAGTTGATTTTTTTGTTCTTCTCTTATTCTCGTCTCGATTCCATTTTTTTGTGTTCCTTCCTCTTTCATGAATCGTTTCGAGCCATCGATTCTTCTTCTTTTTTTTCTTCTTTTATTTATTGTTCTTTGTCTTGTCTTTTCTTTGTTTCTTTTTTAAAATCCTTTTCCCCTTTTTGTCTTTCTTTCGTTCACATTTTATTTCGTCTTTCCCTCCACACGTTTTCTGTCGTTCTCCCATTCCTTCTTTCTTTCTTTCTTTGTAATTCTTAATTTTTTTCTTCTTACCTTTCTTTCTTCCTCTTTTCCCTTCTTTCTTTCACATGTTTCTTTTTGTAATAATATTTTTCTCTTTATTTCTTTCTTTCTACTTTCATTTTCTTCTTCCATCACTTTTTCATTCTCATCATTTATTTTCCTGCCTCATTCCTCGTATTTTCCTTTCTTTCTTTCCTTCTTTCTTTCTTTTTCTTTGAAATGGTATATCTTTCTTTATATTTTCTTTTTCTTATTCTTTCTTTCTTTCTTTCTTTTTTTTTCTTTCTTTCTTTGAAATGGTATATCTTTCTTTATATTTTCTTTTTCTTTCATTCATATTCTTTCTTTCTTTCTTTCTATGATATCAATTTTATTTATTCATTATTTTCCTTTTTGTCATTCTTTTCCACCACCTTTCTTTCCTACTTATCTTTTATTTTCCGAACCGTCTTCTTACATTTCTCTTACTTTTTTTTCTTTCTTTTTGTCTTTTCTTTCTTTCTTTCTTTCTTTCTTTCTTATTCTTAGTTTCTTTCTTTCATCCTTTCTTTCGTTTGCGACATTGTGTTTCCTTTTCTCTCTATTTTTGTTCTTTCTTTCCTTTTTACAATTGTATTTCTTTATTTCTATTTCCATTCTTTCTTCCTTACTTCATTCTTCTTTCTTCATTTCTTTCTGATTTTCATTTTTGTCTTTCTTTCATTCTTTTCCCTTCTCTTTCATACGCATATTTGATACCCTTAACCGTTTCCTCATCTTTCTTTCTTTCTTCTTCTTTTTTCTTTCTATTTTTCTTTCTTTTCTTTTTCTTTCTTTCTATCTTTCTTTCTCTCTGTCTTTATTTCTTTCAGTGACATTGTATCTCTTTCTTTTTTTTCTCTATTTCATTTTCATCTTTATTTGAATCGTTCATTTCATCCTGATCTTTTCCTTTCTGAACACTTTCCAGATTCTGCCTTTTTAGTTTTTCTTCTTCCTTCTTATTTTCTTTTACATTTTCTTTCGTCTTTTTCTTTTTTTCGCTACGTATATTTCATTTTCTTTCTTTAGTTCTAAGTATTTTCTTTCTTTCTTTCTTTCTTGATTTATTTATTTTCTTTCATTCTTTCTTTATTCCTGTCTTTCCTTCTTTGATATTTTCTCGTTTATTTATAAATGTTCGAATCTTTTTCTTCCTTTCTCGTCTCTCCTAATTTCTTATTTTTTAATACCTTTTTTCATTCATTCTTTCATCTTATTCTCATTCTTAGTTTTATTTCTTCCTCCTACATTTCCACTTCTTTCTGTCTCATTTTCATTCATTTCCTACTTCTTTTCTTTCCTTCTCATATTTAATTCTGATCTTTCTCGTGATTTTCTTCTTTCTTTTTTCTTTCTTTATTCTTTCAATGTAATTGTATTCGTTTTCTTCAATCATTCCTCCTTCTTTTTCCATTTTTCTTTCTTCATTTGTTTTTTTTTTCCTTCTCTCTTTTGTTATCCTGACTTTTTCTTTATATTCTCTATTTTTCTTTTCTTCTTTTCTTTCTCTTTTTTCTTTTCTTTCTTTCTTTTTGACATAGTAAATATTTTTTTTCTTTCTAAATTTCATTCAATTCCCACCCTTTTTCTTCCTTCTCATCTTTTATCTTCTTGACTCTTTCTCATGATTTTCCTTCTTTTCTTTTTTTCTTTCTTTCTTTCTTCATTCTTTTTTTCTTTCAATGTAATTGTATTCGTTTTTTTTTCAATCATTCCTTCCTTCCTTCCATCTTTTCTTCATTTCACTCTTGTTTTTTTTTCCTTCTCCTCTTTTATTATCCTGACTTTTCTTTATATTTTATCTCTTTCTTTCTTCGACATAGTAATTAATTTTTCTTTCTCAATTTCATTCAATTACCACCTCTTTTCTTTTCTTCTCATCTTTTATTTTCTTGACTCATTTCCTATGTTTTTTCTTTTCATTCATTCATTCATTCTTTTTTCTTTTCTTTTTTTTTAATGTATTTTATTCGTTTTTCTTTCTTCAATCCTTATTTCTTTCTTCTGTTCTTCTTTCTTTTTGTCTTTTCTTTCAATCTTTTTCCCTCCTGTTTTCTTTCCTTCTTCTCTTTTAATATCCTGACAACTTTGACATAGTAAATCTTTATTTTTCTCATTTTATTCAATTCCTACCTCTTCTTTCTTTCTCCTCTTTTATTATCCTAACTTTTCTTTATATTTTTTCTTCTTTCTTTTTTTCTTTCTCTCCTTCTTTCTTTGACATGGTGAATATTTTTTCTTTTTCGCATTTTCATTCAATTCACGCCTCTCTTCTTTCCTTCTCATTTTTTATTCATCCTAACCTTTTCTTTTATATATTTTTTCTTTTCTTTCTTTCTTTTCTTTCTTTTTTGATATAGTAATTCTTTCTCTTTCTTTTTTCACTTTTCATTTTTTTCTCTCTTTTTTTTTTCTTGCTATCTTTCTGTTTCTCTTCATTCTCAAATTTATTTTTGTCATTATTTCTTTCCATCTGCCTCTTTCGTCACCGTCTCGGTTTTCGTTTTTCTTTATTTGCTATTCTTTTTCTTTTTCTTCTTTTTCTTTCTAGAACATTTCTATCTATTTCAGTTATTGTATTTTAACTTTTCCCGCTTTTTTAGCGATGTGGATATTTCTTTTTCGTTATTTTTTTTTGCTTCCCTCGTTTTCTCATTTGCAGATAAAAATACAGCCGCTCGTATTTAGATCTAGTAGCTTTTCGCTTATAAATTGAATAAATTTAAAAAACAGTTTTTTTTTTATGTTAATTTCATCATAAGTATCTTTTTATTTAGCGTTTTTGATTCCTTTGTTTTTTTTCATTCTTAGATTTTGAGAATATTCTTTATAATAGAGAATACATCACACATACACACACACACACCACACACACACACACACACACATATATATTATATATATATATATATATGTTGTACCGGCGTCTCCTGCAGTGGAGAATATACACCGGTTCTCACTATAAATAGTGAGAGACCGAATGAAAAGGTTGTACTGTTACCATTTAACGGCAAGCTAACCGTTCCTGTAACATTATTGTAAATACACACTTGTCTTATTTTACCTACCTCGACTTGACTTCTTTTTTACTGTTGGATTAACATCACAACAATAATATATATATATAGGTGTGTCATAAAGTGCCAGAGTTTGAAGCTGTATTTACAGATTGGAAATGAACAATGAATGGAACGTTAATTTTTTTTCAGATCAAAACAGGCGTGTCAAAAGTACAAAATCTTGATATATTTTTGAACACACCTTATATTATATAATGGAGGGGGAAAGTTTCTGAGCTAAAAGATGGGAATGGAACGAAACATGGTATTTCCATATTCATTCCTTTCTATATTTAGTTACAAGCTTCTATAAACCCCTAAAATAAGTATATATTTATATATATATATATATATTATATATATATATATATAAGTTATGGTAGTGAAGGTAATGAAGTCACCACAGAACAGCGCTTTGGTAACTATCACTTTCTTGCCAATGCGATTTTTCAAACCAAGTGAAAAAAAAAGATATAAATATATATACATAGTCATGCACAGATACCGTGTTTCGACGTTTGAGTCTCTCCTTAAGTGTGGCTAGATTTTGGAAACTATTTTTCCTGAACTGAAAACGGACTGACATTTCATCAGTCCGATTTGTTAGCTTTGGCAGGTCTTCAGCTTGCAAGTAAGAGCGCGGAGTTTAACTGATAAATTACTACAATCGGATATATTATGATCTGAGAGAGATTAAATCGTAAATAACAAGACCGAGATGAATTTGCTTTAGGCATTTCTCTTTTACAGCTTTCTTAATCATATATTATTAATTATCATCTAATATATATATATATATATATATATATATATATATAATAAAAGATAAATCTATGAGTAGAGAACTACTATTAGTTTCGGCATAAAGCTCTTCGGGGCTAAAGTCGGACTTTAAGCGCACTGATGAGCTTTTATGCGAGAACTGTAAATAGTGAAGGTTTCGTTGCTATTAAGATTTTATTTTATTATGGCTCATAACTCTTAGGTATCCGGAGGCACCTTTTTTACTTATTAGCTTTCCTATCTAGCTGGTTTATACTGAATATATTAATTCTTGAATATTACATATATTTAGCTATAAATTTTTTTTCTTTTGGCCCAAATACTGTACCATAAATTATTTTTTTCGTTGGTCCCGATAATTTCTTGGTTCTCTTTCTTTTTTTCAAAATATTTTCTTCCTGGTTGAAATTTTGGTAGTATATTTTTAAAGTATAGATTTTCAATAAACTTCTGCCGGGGTTTTTTTCTCCTTACTGGCAAGGATCTACCAACAAGCTTGTATACTTAATTATATATAATATATATATATATATATATATTTATATAAATTGGTTTATTTTATCTCACTGTTTGTTGTCCTATATATATATTATTTATATATATATCTATTTTATTATTATGTAATATATATATATATATAGAGTAGTAAAAGTTAAAGTCGGGGGGGGCGCGGCTAAAGGTTCAGTATCAGCCAGTTGCAGCGAGGGAGTATATCACCTTTTAATAGCGGCTAGAGACAAGGAGATATTTTTTTTAGCATCTGAAGTCGGAGGCGCAAATTCCACAGGCTTTTCTTTACCGCACAGATCTGTGCTACTCTACGCTGACGTTGGGCGAGGGCGGAATCGCTATGCAACAAGTTGTGGTTTTTTCTTCTCTCGAAGGATCTCTATCAGCTTGGGTATATTAAGATTATATATATATATATCTATATATATATATATATATATATATGGGGTCTAATTTAATATAATATCAATCTTAAAAAATGAACACTCTTTGCGTGTTATCCCACCAAACAACGCATTCCACGAACGACGTCACACGGGATTCCTGAATATCAAGTTTTCACTATGTGATTATCCCGAACCAAGTCGTATTATAGTATTCATTCATTATTGCTTTCTTTCTTTCTTCTTTCAATGTATTTTTATTCGTTTTTCTTTCTTCAATCCTTATTTCCTTTCTTCTGTTCTTCTTTCTTTTTTGTCTTTCTTTCAATCTTTTCCCTCCTGTTTTCTTTCCTTCTTCTCTTTTAATATCCTGACAACTTTGACATAGTAAATCTTTATTCTTTCTCATTTTATTCAATTCCTACCTCTTCTTTCTTTCTCCTCTTTTATTATCCTAACTCTTTCTTTATATTTTTTCTTTCTTTCTTTCTTTTTTTCTTTCTCTCCTTCTTTCTTTGACATGGTGAATATTTTTTTCTTTCGCATTTTCATTCAATTCACGCCTCTCTTCTTTCCTTCTCATTTTTTATCATCCTAACTCTTTCTTTATATTTCTTCTTTCTTTCTTTTCTTTCTTTTTTTGATATAGTAATTCTTTCTCTTTCTTTTTCACTTTTCATTTTTTTCTCTTTTTTTTTTTTGCTATCTTTCTGTTTCTCTTCATTCTCAACATTTACTTTTTGTCATTATTTCTTTCCATCTGCCTCTTTCGTCACCGTCTCGGTTTTCGTTTCTTCTTTATTTGCTTCTTTCTTTTTTTCTTCTTTCTTTTCTAGAACATTTCTATCTATTTCAGTTATTTGTATTTAAACTTTCCCGCTTTTTTAGCGATGTGGATCACTTTCTTTCGTTTATTTTATTTTTGCTTCCCTCGTTTTCTCATTTGCAGATAAAATACAGCCGCTCGTATTTAGATCTAGTAGCTTCGCTTATAAATCTGAATAAGAAACATTCTTAGAAACAGTCTTGTTTTTTTTTTAATGTTATTTCACTCACTAAGTATCTTTTTATTAGCGTTTTTGATTCCCTTTGTTTTCATTCTTAGATTTTGAGATAATTTCTTTTTATAATAGAGAATAATACACACACATACACACACACACACACACACACACACACACACACACATATATTATATATATATATATATATATATATGTTGTACCGGCCGTTCCTGCAGTGGAGAATATACACCGGTTCTCACTATAAATAGTGAGAGACCGAATGAAAAGGTTGTACTGTTACCATTTAACGGCAAGCTAACCGTTCCTGTACCATTATTGTAAATACACTTGTCTTATTTTACCCTACCTCGACTTGACTTCTTTTTTACTGTTGGATTAACATCACAACAATATATATATATAAGGTGTGTCATAAAAGTGCAGAGTTTGAAGCTGTATTTACCAAGATTGAAATGAACAATGAATGGAACGTTAATTTTTTTCAGAATACAAGGCGTGTCAACAAGTACAAAAATCTTGATATCTTTTGACACACCTTAATATATATATTGGAGGGGGAAAGTTCTCAGCTCAACAAGAATGGGAATGGAACGAACATGGTATTTCCCATATTCATTCTTTCTATACACATTTAGGTTTACAAGCTTCTATAACACCCCTAAAATAGTATATATATATATATATATAATATATATATATATATATATATATATAAGTTATGGTAGTGAAGGTATGAAGTCAACAGCGCTTGGTAACTATCACTTTCTTGCCAATGCGATTTTCAAACCAAGTGAAAAAGATATAAATATATACATAGTCATCCACAGATACCGTGTTTCGACGTTTCGAGTCTCTTCAAGTGTGGCTAGACTTAGCAACTACTTTTATCCTGAACTGAAACCGGACTGACATTTCATCAGTCCGATTTGTTAAGCCTTTGGCAGTCTTCAGCTGCAAGTAAGGAGCGGAGTTTTAACTGATAAATACATACATCGGTATATATATGATCACTAGAGAGCTTAAATCCGTAAATAACAGACGATCCTTGCTTTACGCAATTTCTTTTTAAGCTACTTCTTAATATAATATATATATATATATATATATATATATATATATATATATATATATATATATAAAGATAATCTAATGAGTCAGACGAACCTACTATTAGTTTCGCATAAAGCTCTTCGGGGCTAAAGTCGGACTTTAGCCCTGAAGAGCTTTATGCGAAACTAATAGTAGGTTCGTCTGACTCATTAGATTATCTTTTTATTGGCTCTACTTAGGTATCGAGCACTTTTTACTTATTAGCTTTCTCCTAGCGGTTATATGAATATATATATATATCTTATATACATATATATACATATAAATTGTTTTTTCTTTTGGCCAAATACTGTACCAATAAATTATTTTTCGTTGGTCCGAATATCTTGGTTCTTTCTTTTTTTCAAAAATATTTTCTTCCTGGTTGATGTTTGGTAGTATATTTTTACAATCAAACTTTCTGCCGGTTTTTTTTCTCTCTGCAAGGATCTACCACACGCTTGGTATATTAAATCATATATATATATATATATATATATATATATATTATATAATTGGTTTATCTTCTGTTTGTCTGTTCTATATATATATATATATATTATATATATATATATAATGTATATATATATATATATAAGTAAGTAAAAGTAAAGTCGGCGGGGCGGCCTAAAGTCGGTATCAGCCAGTCAGCGAGGGAGTCTATCACCTTTTCAATAGCGCTAGACCAAGGAGATTATTTTTAGCATCTGAAGTGGAGCGCCACACCTACCATCAGCTCCTTACTTTACCGCACAGATCCCTGTGCTACTCATACGCTGAGTTGGCGAGGGCCGGAATCGAACTAGGAACCTTGTGGTTTTTTCTCTCTGCAAGGATCTACCATCACGCTTGGTATATTAAATTATATATATATATATATATATATATATATATATATATATGGTCTATCAATCATATCGACCACTCTTTGCTGCCTTATCCACAAACACACACACACACACGTCAACAGGGATTCCTGACTATCAGTTTTCACCTATGTGATTATCCGACCAAGTCGAGAATTATATTAAATATATATTTACCAACTCCTCCGCACGAACAGGATGTGACACAACGTCAATTTCTTAAGCGGAGTTTAACAGGTTTGAATTCAAAGTTTTCCTTCTCCTAGTCTGCCCTACTATTTACCCATCGCTGAAGGAAGAGTAGAATTCATATCTTTCCCGAGGGTATTAGCGCTAAGCGAGGGCGTAGACAATTCAGTAATACGTAATAAAGAATTGTTTTAAAAGAAAATGCTTGTTCCTTGGATTTCATATTTAAGTATCATATACATATCTTTATATCTAATTATCATATATATATATATATATATATATATATATATATATATAATATATATATATATATATATCTGGCAGGGAGACCACGCCTACGCTTCAAAAATGTCTGTAAGAGAGACCTGAAGACATGCCGCATCGACATAGACACGTGGGAGGCTTGTGCAGAAGACCGTGCAGCCTGGCGCCTCCTCGTCAAACAAGAAACAAAAAGAAGTGAAGAAGAAAGGAAAAAAGCTGCCACAGAAAAGAGAGATAAAAGAAAGGAGAAATAGCAGCACCCCAACACCTACAGAAAGCATCAGCTGTTGTTTGCAGCCAGTGCACAAAGACTGCCATTCGAGGATCGGTCTGTTCAGCCACTCACGTAGCTGTAAGTGAGAGAGAGAGAGAGAGAGAGAGAGAGAGAGAGAGAGAGAGAGAGAGAGAGAGAGAAAGAGGAAAAAAAAAAAACTACGCCATCGTCTAAAATAGACGGAAGGTTGCCAACAACATATATATATATATATATATATATATATATATATATACCTCCCCATCCAACTCAACTATTAAAAAAAAGTAAATAAATAAATTTACCAAACCACAATAGAAAATACCGCAATAGATCCGCCAAAGCGTAAGTACCTTTTCCTTTACTACATTCACCCACAAGTACCCTTATTATTATACATCATTATGCACACTACAATTCCATGTTTATCACAATCTCCACTCACTGTAACACACCAATTAGCCATCTTATTTATCATACCTTTATATTACGTCCAATACGAAATATTATACCTGATTATACTGTAGAATAGCACTACACTAATACAATGTTCCCATCATAATACAAACGCATTACATAACACGGTCATTACATGCACCCATAACTGTTATTAATAGTGTACTAATAATATACTCTATTAATCACACAAAACCTTATACGTCACCAAGAACACCAAACACAAATACGAACATTCATACGCACAAACACGCGTGGATGTGACCATGACGTCGCACTCCTTACGTACTTTCATGTGTACGCGCATGCCAGCATACGCACACATACGAACAGGCGCATCCGACATTACACACGCAAACACGTAAACAATTAAAACATTTGACCATATTTATAACATTTGCATCATTTTCAGAAACACTTTCGTTACCTGATGACTGCCACGGAGCACGAAACCAATGGCAGCAAAATTGTTCCAATGATAATAGATATAAGCTAAAACTTTTATCTATTTATCTATGGCTCTATCACAGATATTGAGCACTCTTCTTCTATACGTTGGATTACTACCGCTTCTTCAAGTATAATAGTGCCAACCACACACACACACACACACACACACACATATATATATATATATATATATATATATGCTGAAATGAAAAATAAAGGAAAGAAAATGCTGAATGGATAAAATAGAATTTATTTCATTTTATCTTTACTGGCACGTGTTTCGGCCAGGAGCTTATCCATGCATACATGTATTCTATCTATTATTTTTGAATACAAAATAAAATAAACAATAACAATAATAGAAAAACTACAGAAATGTTTAGTATACAAAGAAATAGCGACCTTCGTCAGAGTAAATCCTTATCGTCTTAAATGAAATCGGTTGAAATACGGAGAATTTCCGAGATGTTCGAAAACCATATATATATATATATATACTAGCAGAACTATCTGCCGTAGCTTGGTTTTTTGAAAAATACTATGTCAACGAATATTTACAAACATGTCTTCTTAAATGGCCATGGCAGATTTACTTCAAAAGTCCGCACGTTTTTAAGGTATATGAAAGCAACACATTTAAAAGAAAGTTACGTTAAATTGAATCATAAATTAAGTATATCAGGGAGTCCGAGTTTGAACTCCAGTCGCACCATTACGTTCACATTTGGAGTAATCCCCTAATCAAGGTTTGAAGCCCCTGATCGCACTAGCTACGGATGAAATAGTACCGCTAGTATGTTATATACCCCTGTACTCGCATATATAATTGCGCGCGTGCGCGAGAGAGAGGGGCGGAGAGAGAGAGAGAGAGGAGAGAGAGAGGAGAGAGAGAGAGAAAGAAAGAGAGAGAGAGAGTGAGAGAGATACAGACAGACTGAGTATGAGAAATGAAGATGATTGGTTCTTACTTGTACTATCTTGACTACTTGTTACTGCTATCTTCTCTTGGGCTGATCCTGAGGGTTGCTTTCTTATTTCTTGATCGGTCTGATCATCTCTTGTTTTAACAAATTAACAAAACTTTGTTGTTTTTATTTTAAATCTTTATTAAATAACGCCAGAGCAGGACTCAACCGCGTGGAGAGAGCAACATCTTGGTGAGACAGCTTTACGCGTCCGCTCGCTCTAAATTTCTGACGCAACCGATCTAAAAACTAAGAAATTCTCTCTTACGCCTCTATTAGCGCGTTTTCGGAAGGGTCAAGCGGAATGTCCCTAAAAATCAATCATAAGGTTAGGGTGATTTTTTTTACTTCGGTCAGTTCGGTATAGCCAACGCAGCAAAGTTAGTCTGAATATTATTCGGCTAGTTAATCTACTTTAATCGTAAGCTATTTTAAGGCTATGAGCTAGTCCATCTGGTAGAGTGATGAAGGGGTGTTAGCTACTCTACAACACATAGACAAGCTTAAGATTGTGTACCTGTTGTTATATAGTCACCCAGATAGTAAATAATAAACACTTTTCTTTTGTTTCCATTCTTTTTAATTTCTTTTCTTCTTTCGTTTTTTCGGTTTTCATTCCTGTTTTATTTTTCATTATTTTTTAAAATTAATCTTTCGTTTTCATTACTGCTTTATCTCCTTTCTTTCTTATTTGATTTATTTTTTATCTTTTTATTCCTTTCGTCTTTCTTTCTTTCTTTCTTTCTTTTTTTTTCTTTTTCGTCTATTTTATTTTGAGAGCTTCCGTTTTCCTTTCTTTTTCTTTTTCACTTTTTTCTTTTATTCTCTTTTCTGTCTCTTTCATTTTCCTTCTTAGTCTTTTCACGATTCTTTCTTTTCAATTCCTTCTTTTTCTTTCTTCTTTTATGCTTCCCTTTTCCTTTCTCTTCTCATTTTTCCTTCCCTTTATATTCGATATTTTTATTTTAATGTTTATTCTCCTTTTTTTTTCCTTTTTCTTCTCTCTTTCCCTAATTTCTTTTTCAACAATTTTCTTCATTTCGATTAGATCTTTTTCTACATTGTTTTCTTTCTTTCTTTCTTAACTTCGTCATTCTTTCTTTCTTGTTTTATTTTCTCTTTATCTCTTTGTATCTTTTATTCTTTCTTTACTTTCCTTCTCATTTCCTTCTTTTCATTTCTTCTTTTATGCTTTCTTTTTACTTTCTTTTCTCTTTTTTTTCCTTCCTTTTATATCCGATATTTTCTTCTTTCCTTTTTTTCTCATTTTTCCTTTATATTTTAATTTTCAATATTTTCTTCTTCCTCGCTTCCATTCCTTTTTTCAACAATTTTCTCCTTTCCGGTTAGATCTTTTTCTTCATTGTTTTCTTTCCTTCTTCCTTTTTTTCTTGACCCTTTCATTCTTTTTGTATTATTTTCTCTTCATCTTTTTTTTCTCTTTTTAATTCTCATTTACTTCTTTTTCCTTCAGCTTTTTTCTTCCCTTTTCATTTCTTTTTCTGATTTTTTTCCTTCCTTTATATCCAATATTTTCTTCTTTCATTGTTTTTTTTCTTTTTCTTTTTTTTTTCCTTTTCAATATTTCTTTTTACTCCTTTTTTCAACAATTTTCTTTCTTTCCAAATACATTGTTTTTTACATTGCTTTTCTTCTTTTCTTTTTCTTTTGATTCTTTCTTCTTTCTTATTTGTATTGTTCTCCGTTTCTTTTTTTTTTTTACTTTTTTCCCTTCTCATTTCCTCCTTTTCATTTCTTCTTTTATGCTTCCTTTTTTTCTTGTCACAGTTATTTCTTTCGTTTATATCTGATATTTTCTTCGTCCCCTTCTTTTATTTCTTTTTCAACAAGTTTCTTCCTTTCTCTATAGATGTTTTTTTTTTACAATTTCTTCTTTCCTTCAGGATTTTTTTCCTCTATTTCTTCTATTCACTTCCTCTCTTTTATAGTTTTCTTTCCTTTCCTTTCTAATTTCTTCCTATCCTTCCATCTTCTTTTTTATTTTTCATTCTTTCTCATTTTTATTGTCTTCTTTCTCTTTGTCTTTCTCTTTTCTTTTCATTCTTTCTTTATTTTCCTCTATTTATTTATCCTCCTTCAATTTTTCTTTCTCCTCTCTCTCTCTGGACTTTTGTCCACATTTTTCTTTGGTTTCGTTTCTTCTACCGCCCCACCTGACATCCCCGGTTCCCAACAATATTTTTTTCTTTTTGACTTTCTCTTATCACTCACGAATCACTTCTTGAATTTGGCCGGCGTTCATACAAGAGAAGATCAATCAATCCGACCCGCCTTTGAAGTGATTAGCTGTTTTATTTCAAAAACAAGAGAAGTCGACTGATAAGGCCTTGATGTGCAAGTAGAAAGAAAGAAATAAAAGAAAGAAGAAAAAAGAAAAAAAGAAGTGTAGAAATAAGGACGATAGAAATATAGTCAGAAAGAGAAAAAGATAGAGGACAAGGCAATAAAAATACGAGGAAAAGAAAGAAGAAAGAAGAATGTAGAAGGAATGAAAAAGGAAAAGAAAAAAGAAGGAAGTGTAGAAAAAAAGGAAGGTAGAAATCACAGAGAAAGAGAGAAAGGAGGAAATGGGTAGAGGAAAAAACGAGAAAAATACAAGGAAAAGAAAGAAGAAAAGAAAGACGAAAAGAAAGTAAGAAAGAAAGATTGAATGTAGAAAGGAATGAAAAAGGAAAAAAGAAAAGGAGAAGGAAGAAAGGAGGTGTAGAAATAAGGAAAATAGAAATATAGTCCCAAAGACAGAAAAATAGGAAGAACAAGGTAGAGAAAAAAGCAAGAAAAATAAGCGTACAGAAAGAGAAAAAGGGGAAAGAAAGAAAGAAAAAGAAAAAGAAAGAAATGAAGGAATACGTGCCTTGATGTGCAAGTAGAAAGGAAGGAGGGAAGAAAGAAAGAAATAAGGAAAAAAAAAAGAAAGAAAGAAGTGTAGAAATAAGGAAGATAGCAATATAATCACAAAGAGAGAAAGATAGAACGAGAGAAAGAGAGAGAGAGGACAAAACAAAAAAATACGAGAAAAAGAAGGAAAGAAAGAATGAATTAATGTAGAAAGGAGGAAAAAAGGGAAAAGAAAAAAGAAAAAAAAAGTGAAAAAAAAAAAAGGAAGAGAGAAATAAAGTCCCGAAGATAGAAAAATCAGAAGAAAGAACAGCGTAGAGAAAAAGCAAGAAAAATACGAGAAAAGAAAGAGAGAAAGAAAGAAAGCAAATGCAGAAGGATGCAAGGAAGGGAGGAAGTTTAAGAATAAGCAAGATTGAAATATAGTGACAAAGAGAGAAAGATAGACAGAAAGAAAGAATATGATAGAAGAAAAAACAAGAGGAATACGAGGAAAGTAAAGATAGAAAGAAAGAGAGAAAGTATGTAAGAAGAACAAAGAAGAAAGGGGAAAGAAAGGAAAGAAAGAAACGTAGAAATAAAGATTTGAATATAGTCACAAAGGGAGTAAGATAGATAAAATAACTGGGTATGGCAGAAAACGAAAAAAATGCGAAGGAAAGAAATAGAGAGAGAAAGAAAGAAACAAAATTAAAGTAAACAAGAAAATGAATAATGAATAAGAGAAGGAAGAAAGACGGAAAAGATGAATGAGAGAAGGAAACGTAGAAATAAGGAAGATTGAAATACAGTGACAATGATAAAAAGAAAAGAAAAAGGGGATAGAGGAAAAAACTGGAAAACACGAGGAAAGAGAAAGAAAGAAAGAAAAAAGAAAGAATTAATGTTGAAAGAAGAGAAGAAGAAGAAAAAGAAAAAAGGAAGGAAGAAAGAAAGAAAGAAAGGAAACGTAGAAAAAAAAAATATAGAAATATGGTGACAAAGAGAGAACAATAGAAAGAAAGAACGAGATAGATGAAAAAGCAAGAAAAATACGAGGAAGAATGAATGAATGTAGAAAGAAGGAAGGAAAGAAGTGTAGAAAAAGGAAGATAGAAATATAATCTCAAAGAGAGAAAGATAGAAAGAAAGAACAGGGTAGAGGAAAAAGCAAGAACAATACGAGGAAAAGAAAGAGAGAGAGAAAGAAAGAATGAATGAAAGAAGGAAAGAAAGAAAGAAAAAGAAAGAAAAAATGAAGGAATCGATGAAGGAAGCAAGGAAAGAATGGATAAAGGGAGGAAGGAATTAGATGCAGATATAAGGAAGACAGAAATATAATGACCATGAGAAAATGATAGAAAGAAAGAAAGAAGGGAAAAAGCGAGAAAAACGCGACGAAAAGAAAGAAAGACAGAAAGTGAATGTAGAAAGAAGGAAGGAAAAAAGAAAGAAAGGACAGAATGAAGAAAGGAAGTGAACGAAGAAATAAGGAAGATAGAAATACAGTGTCAAAGAGAGAAATATAATAAGAAAGAACGGAGAAGAGAAAAAAGCGAGAAAATACAATGGAAAAAAAGAACGAACGAAAGCAAAGAAGGAAAGCGAATGAGGAACGAATGAAGGAGAAAAGGAGGGAAGGAAGGAAAAGAAGAAAGTGAATACAGAAATAAGGAAGATGGAAATAAAGAAAAAAAGAAGTTAGAAATACAGTGATAAAGAAAGAAAGAAAGAAAAAAAGAAAAGAAAGAAAAAAGAAAAAGAAAGAAAGAAGAAAGAAAGAAAGAAAGTAAAAGTGAAAGCAAAAAAAAAAAAAAAAAAAAATAAATAAATAAACAACCCCCCCCCCAAAAAAAAAAAAACAATTATAACGAAGAAAGACAAAATGGTGGAAGGAATTCTTTAGTGCAAAAAGGGACAAACCCAAACTCTTAATTTTGCTCTAAATCTTCATCTTATAACAATGTTTCTTTCTTTAACTGAAATCTCTTCGATATCTTAAAATTTGCCATCAATACAGCGTGTCCATAAAGTCTATGTGCACTTTTTCAAATAATTTAAATTTCAATGTGCACACGGAATTTGTGGACTACCTGTATTTTTTTCCATGTTATTGTTCTCCCATTACAACCTGCCGCATGGAAAAGACAACGAATCTATTACAGTGCACAAAACATGAAACACGCGATGAAACATGGTACCTAGATGAATTCAATACGTCTGGTACCAACCAAAATTGATTGGTATAACATGCTCTTTGCAAGCATTTAAAAAGATGTTTTTCTTATGATGAAAACCTAAGGTCGAAACTAGTTGAAAACAATAAAAACGTCTTTCTTTTTTTTTAAATCGTGCTAAGTTCGGCTATCAACGGATCACATGGGGCTAGGATCAGATATTGGCTATTTTAGAAAATTTTAGTTCTCTTATTTTCTTTCACAGTTTTCATTTCTACAATAGTGAGGAACCACCACTACACAGTGAGGTAGGCCAGATATTGGCTACTTTAGAAGATTGTAGTACTATTTTCTTTCACGTTTTTAATTTAATGGCTTTTTAATTCACTCGGTAGTCAATTATACAATGGTGAGAAATCACCACTACACAGCGAGTTAGGCCAGATATTGACTATTTTAGAAGATTCTAATACCATTATTTTCTTTTGCGTTTTTAATTTTAATGGCTTCTTAATTCACTCTGGTTATCAATTCTACAATGGTGAGGAATCACTACACAGTGCCAATCAGCGGCTAGGTCAGTGATAGGGGAACTGTTTGTCAATCACTTCTATAATAGTTATGCTATGATTTAATTTAAATTCATTTAAATTTATTTAAATTCCACTACACTACAGCACATAATTCGTTGACAACCCACAAATTACGTAACAGATACTCATGTTTAAATAATGGGAAAAATCCGTCTCCAAATCATTATGCGTAATTCAACTATACTCACTTACGGCAAAGAAAGGGTTAAATCCAAAAGCATTTTTCTAAGTGAGTCAAATTGAAAATTACTGTATATACTCGTGTATATGAGATTCTTTTCTTTACCTTAAAATCATTAAAGAACTGCTGTCGTCTGAGTGGCTCTTTCATGGTCCCAAACATATGAACTACAATGCAAAGCCTCCCAACAGCTTTAAGAAACCAGACAAGCAATCACTGCGCATGCCCGGACAATCTTACGTCTCTTACCCTACTATCATAACCTGGAAACCTCAGACGGATCTCTCTGACTAACTCTCTCAATATATATATATATATATATATATATATATATATATATATTATATATTATATATATATGGTGTGTGTGTGTGTGTGTATGTGTGTGTGTGTATGTGTATGTATGCGTTAAATTATGTGTACATGAGTGTGTGTGTGTGCATATGCGGGTGGTGTGAGAGTGTGTGTGCTATGTGTGTCTATGTGTGTGTATTGAAAGTATAAATTAGTTTATTGTCTGTCTTTGAATAGTCTTTATATATTATTATATATATAATATATATATATATATAATACTAATATATATATTCCTATATGTGTTGTGTGTGTGTGGTGTTGTGTGTGTGTGTGAAATCCAATCAGTTCACTGTAGACAATGAAAGCCTATATATATATACACATGTGTGTATGTGTGTGTTGATACTAAATTAGTTTCATGGTCTGTTTATATATAAATAAATATTTATTGTAATATATGTGTATATATGTCGTGTGTATGTGTCTGTATGTATAGCCTATGTGTGTGTGAGTCTGCGATGAAAAGCCTTAAATATTATATATATATATAAATATATAGTATATATATATATATGTATATATATATGTATTATAATTATATAATATAATATATATATATATATAATATAATGTCGTGTAGTATGTGTGTGTGTATTGAGTGTGAAATTAAATTAGTGTCATGGTCTTAAGCCAATAAAAGCCTTTATATATATGCGTGTATGTGTGTGTTGAACTAAGTAATGGT
Organism: Doryteuthis pealeii; assembly: GCA_023376005.1. NCBI lineage: Eukaryota > Metazoa > Mollusca > Cephalopoda > Myopsida > Loliginidae > Doryteuthis > Doryteuthis pealeii. The sequence goes on from CM042154.1 coordinate 62,723,363, forward strand.
CTGTATTTACATATGTATAACATATTATATAATAATATAATATATATATGTGTGTATGTTGTGTGGTGTGTGGGTGTAATATTAATTAGTTCAGTAGCGATGAAAAGCCTTAATATATGTATATATATATATGTGTGTGATTATATATATATAATATATATATATATATATTATCACGAAATCAGTCGAGCTTCTCGGGGACTTTAAAGGTACTAAGAGTTACGAATACACTTAACGGTCGCAGTCTAGAAGAGATTTAAGATGGCCGTTGACCTATAGGGCGGTTCATCTGTCTTACGTCTAGTACTGGCCGTCAATTAGAGGATACGACATGATAGTACATAAACACGTGTATGTGAGTGTGCGTGTGTCTGTCTGTCTGTGTGTGTGTGTGTGAGTAGTATTTCTTAAATGCACAGATACTACATTCTAATCCATGCCAAAAGTGCTGTGAACGAACGAAACTTTGACACTGCTGAGTGCGCAGCTACTTTCATCTAAAGCGTGGCATAATGGTTAGAAAGCTAGTCCGCAGATCCATTACTATTCGAAAAATAACAGCGTACACTTTGCCAAGAGTAGAAGTTCTTTTGAAAGTGTCAATTCAGCTAAATCGAAGATCCCAGTTCTTTTGTTCAGCAACAGTAGTACTGTAAGAGGATCCCTAGATCATACATACCCCGAAAATGATATTTTTACACGTTGTATTTAATCACATATTACCATACCCTAAACCATATATATATATATTATATTATATATATAGTTAAGAATCAATGGTAAATGAATGAATGGATGAAACAAGAATAAATGAAATGAGGTGGATATGAAAATCTCTCCAAGGGACCCTCAAAAGTATTTAAAACCCTTTTTGAAAGTGTCCCTGATAGAAGTTTTTCTCTATTATTATTAGACTCCTTTGAAGCATCAAGTTAATATCATTTTATACGTTATTAGAGAAGATAAAATTGATCTCTTACCTTTGAATATCTTGAGAATATGTTGAATTTTTGTTAATTATGATAATAACTAACTGTATTTTATATCGGTGATATATTGCTACATTGTAACTATCTTGAATTCAAATTGATAAATGATATTATATATATATAGGTTATGATATGTATATCTGCTTATATTGACGTACATTTATATTATTTATATTTAAACCTCAAAGGATTGATAAAAATAATGTATTAATAACCTTATAAATACTATTATATCTTATATAAAAATCAAATTAGCAATTAATCAAATATTATGCATTTTATTGTTAAAGTGCTTATTAAAAGTAATTATAATGCAATAATTGGGGATAAATTGCATTTTTCTTATATAAAAGAAATATAAGCAAAACTCTTTGTAATAAGAAAATATTAAATATTAGCATATCCAAGGCAGGAAGACTTAGTTTTAAAGTTGTTCTATTCTTCGATTATACCCCCTCTGTTTCAAATCATTTTATTTGGATTTTTATTAGTTTCAAAAGTATTTCAAATTTAACACATTTCATTACATTAAAATTCAAATACTTGCACCCAGAGGGTGCATATATTTGCTAGTATATATAGTAATAGTAGTTCTTCTCTCTACCACGGTTTCGGTGTTCAAGGTACACATTCCTCAGCTGAGGAAGGTGTAACTTGAACACCGAAACCGTGTAGAGAGAAAAACTACTACTATAAATGCTCTATATTTTACGAGATATATTGATCCCTTTTGGATTAACTACTAATTCTACTGCAATGAAAACGTAGTAGTAACTTTATGACGAACATATATTTATATATATATTTTTTTGGGGGTGGAGAATATGTGCTTAATTGAAGTCATACCTAATTTAAGAATTAATTAGTTGATAATTAATGAATTAGGCGAATATATCTGTTCAAATGTATGTACATTTCGGCCTATTATTGTCGGCTAAGGCCATGTCAAACACATTTTTTGTTTGTTTACTTTCATACTGTCGTGCAGCAAGTCTCAGAAAAATGTAGGATATATCAATTTATAAACAAAACGAGAAATCTGGGAAGACCAGCTAGTGTAACAGTTAGAATCCCCGCCTGTCAGCCTGGCAGTTAGGGTTCAAATCACACACAAAGCGGCTGCCAGTCTATAACTCTGCTGATGAGGCATAATAGGCCGAAATGTACATACAGAGATTGACTTTTTCTCGATTTGTTTACGCTTTACATTTGAACACATATATTCGCCTAATTCATTAATTATCAACTAATTAATTCTCATATTAGGTATGACTTCAATTAAGCACATATTCTCCCAAAAATTGTCGGCTAAGGCCATATCAAACTCATTGTTTATTTGTTTACTTTCATATATATATATATATAATATATATATATATATATATATATATATACAGATGTGTGTATTAAATATATATGTATACATACATACAGATGTGTGTATTAAAACAGAAAAAAGTATGTTTTAACGAAAAATCAAATCTTATTCATATTGCAATCTTTTTATTATTGTCTTTAAAATATTAATTTAGTTAGAAATGAAATGAAATAATCTATCTTACAAATATTTATTTGGTAAGAAAGATGTGGTTTTATGGATTGAATTATTTTTTACAGCGAAGTAAATAACAATAATAAGCGAAAACATCTAATAATAACTCAACTTTGTTTTTAATCAGTATTTAATTTTTTTGTATATACAAAAGAGTTTTAGAAAAAAAAAGCCCTTTACAAAAATAGGTTGTTAAATTATATAACTACTTATTTCGTAAATAAGTAAACATTTAGTTGTAATAACAATAGCAAAATTGTAAAAATAAAAATACGATGTAGTTGAATAAATCATACGAAGAAGTTTAACATAACATTTCGTATATAAACAGTGTTTGAAATGTTAAGTTAAGCTTTGTTTCTTTCGTGTTTATTCAAACACTAAAACATAATATAAAAATGATTCTAATGTACGTAACTTGAATAAGAAAATTTGTTATTCAATTTATCATAATTCTAATGATAAATAAATAGGCAGACTTTTTAAAAAATTAAGTCACCACTTCCTTTTTTTCTCTCTTTCTTTTTTTTTTTACTAAAAACCGTCAAAATGGTCTTTAGAACTTCTCTCGGCTGAACTTGAAAAACGGTTGGAAAATTAGGTGGTATTCAGGGTGACCCAGAAAAAACAGAACCCACAAATGTTGTAATAAAACTGTTAATTTTAACTAAGGGGTTTAGGATTAGGATTAGGGTTAGGAGCTAGGGTTAGGTTTTGAGTCAGGGTTGGGGTTTAGGGTTTGTTTAATGGGAAAATAAATAATTTGTGTTCTGTTTTTTTGGGTCACCCTAATTTTCCGACCGTTTTTCAAGTTCAGCTTTTATCTCGAGATTTCTTTTAATCCTTTATCAACATTTTTTAAAAACTTTAGAAGTTACTTTAATTAATTCATATTAGTGTCGTCTCGAATATAACATTTATTTCGACCGTTTATTCATTAGACAATTCTAAGCGATTTTTTTTTTAGATTTGATAAATAATTATCTCTTATTAGTTACCACCAATTTTCCCTGTGAAATTTACCACCCTATATTTAACACAATGAAACTTGAAAAATTAATATTATCTTGAAAAAAATTTTCCATTCGAAAGAAGAAACATTAAACAAATTCCTGATGATTTTCTTTTAAAATTTCAGCTCACGGAAATAATGAAAATTATGATTGAAAAACAACGCTTTCATTTTTGCACCGTTAAATCAACTGAAATTTAACGTAGCCAAAAACAACTTACGACAAGAAGATTTAAAAAATATACTATGAAAAATCAATTAATGGTCCGATTTTCACGAAAATATATTAGGGGAAATATTTTTTACGAGGTCTACCCTCATCCCCTATTTTATTTTATGAGATATTAAAAAATGAACCGAAATTGGGTATACCTATCCTTTATTTTCTCCCCACTCACACTTTGGTGTTCCTATTTTTTTTAGTCCGGTCATGGACCGGGTACTTTAGCTAGTATATATATATATATATATATATTATATATATATATGTGTGTGTGTGTGTGTGTGTGTATGTGTGTGTGTAATTGGAAAAATGATGGGTATGTGCTTGTGTGTGGGGGAGCTGTGTGTGTGGGTGTGTGTGTGTGTGCATGCATGCATATATATATATATATATATATATATATATATAAGAGAGAGATAGAGAATACGTTCGTGTTAATGTAAGTGATATGTGTTTTTCTATGTGTTTAGTGTATATATATATATACCTGTGTATATTGACACACACAAGCACCTATACATGAATGCGAATACGTTTGTTTGGACGTGCGTGGTATATGTACTTGTATTTGTGTAGTACACACACGCGCGTGCGCATATATATATATATATATATATATATATATATATATATATATATGTGTGTGTGTGTGTGTGTGTGTGTGTGAGTGGAGTGGAGTGGAATATATTCATCTGAAGTCAAATTAGAAATCAAATTTTTTAAAAAGACAAAAAGATGAACAAAAAGACTAAGAAAAATAAAGTCTACGTGTTATCTTTCTCTCGGAAAAAAAAAAAAACACAAAAATGCCGGTCCTTGTGAGAAACATCCTCCACGGAGCAAACCAGCATTGGACAAACCTGGACGCAAAAAATTTACTTCAAGTAAAATCTAATTCAATATTTTGGTTTTAGCCTTGTTTATCTATTTTTTAAATTTTTTTTATTAGAAATTTCAAAAACTATTAATTTATTTTTAAAAATCCATTTGATAATTTCTGACGTAAACATCAAAGGGGGTTACAGATCTTCTTTTTTATTTTTATTTTTTCGACTTCTTTCTTTTTGTGTTTTTCTGACGAATCTACTTCCAGGGAAATTGATCTGAGTTCTATCAACAACTAAAGCGCGGGATCTCTTTAGAATATTGGTAGTTAATTCAATAAACGTTTATAAGGAGTTTGTTTTGTTGTCCGTCCGGTTAACAAAATAATGATGGCCATTTTAAGTTAAGAAAGATGTTTACTACTCTCCTATTTCTTGTATTCGTTATACTTAGCGAATATATAATATATATATATATATATATATATATGTGTGTGTGTGTGTGTGTGTGTGTGTGTGCGTATATGTATATATATGCGCATACACGTACAAATATATATATATATACATATGTATATTTCCGTATTTTCATACCCCCCATCCTTTATTTTCGTAATAAAACATTGTGTTATTCTATCATCCCTCATCTTGTATGATCTCCAAACATACATATGATTCCTTTACTTTTGGTATTCTATAAATTCTCTTGTACTAAAAATGTATATATATATATATATATATATATATATATTCACTCATACACACACACAAACACACACACACACCCATATGTGTATGGAGATATACGGAGGTACATTGTGTAATGGTTATAGTCGTAGGAAATGGACTAGTCGACGCGAGTTCAAATCCTGGACGAAGCCGTATGCATTTTAAATAGAGCTAATATCCTTATAAGGTATGTATCCTACGACTCTCCCTCCAGTTCTGGGTAAATATTAGGGCAGATTTGGCTCGCAAAAACGTAACACCATCCAATTCGATTCTTAGTCCAAATACACAAGGTCCGTCAATACGAATATCGAGATCCTTCTTATTTATAATTTCCAGATCTAAGTCTTCGAAGAGAGATTGGCGAAGGATCACCAGTTAAAATTATTCCTCGGTTATACGAGGGTAATCCAAAAAGTAAGGTCTCCAAAGCGCTTAGGAAACAGGGAAACTGTTCGTGCAGCTATGGCCAATACTGTTGTGTTTTTAGCGCCTGCACTTGCGCATGTGAGCGCCTCTTTCCCACGTGCGGTCTTAACTTTCTGTCATTTCTGATGGAGCTCCCGATTGATGCTACTGCTAAGTGTGAAGTTCGCACAGTTATTCAGTTTTCGAATGCAAAAGGCATTAAATTGATTGAAACTAATCGCCAATTAAAGTGTATGCCGAGTCGTACATGGATGTCATAAAGTCCCGCAAGAGGTGTAGGGAGTTTGCAACACTTCTTCAACGACAAGGCGGGAACCTGTTATGACATGGACATAGAAAAAAACGGCTACAACGCCTACAAAAAGGAATTGACCGAAGTGATGTAATTTTAGCAGTTATTTAAAAATTATTGTTCCCTAAGAGTGGAGAGAGTTTACGGAGGAGGAGGAGTGGGCGGAGGAGGAGGTGAGAGACAACCATCAGGACCCAAATTTTAATGACAAAAACACCACTTAACAATTGACATGGTATATATGCATGTCGGAAATTCAGGGATCATTTCGATATAGTATTTTAGTTTTGAAAAAGCTTCACCTAATAATGAGGCAAAATATTAATTGAATTTAGCTCTTTGTGTTGTTATATCCATATTTTCCTCTATTCTCAACCACATTATTGTATTAGGCAAATACATTGACAAAGGATTAGAAGAGATTATGTTGATAAATAGATAAAGAAAAAAAATAATGTTTTACATCATGAGGCCATAGTTCCATAGCAGGGCAGACTGAACTCTTTAACTTTGGTTAGGCAACCAGTCTGGGAGAAGAAAAACTCTGAATTCAAAACCTGTTAAACTATACTTAAGAAACTGACCATGTGTCACTTCTTAATCATGCAGTGAAGTTGGTATATATATATATATATATATATATATATATAAATGTAAATATATATAAATGTAAATATTATTGGCAATAAACAATAAATGTTTCTGTGATTTCTAGATATTTTGAGGGCCGGGTTAGCTTAGTTGGTTAAAGCCTTCCTGGTTCAGTACTAGCCCTTGTCAACTCAGCGCATGAGTAGCACAGGGATCTGTGCCGTAAAGTGAGTAGCTGATGGTAGGTGTGGTACTCCACCTCAGACACCCAAAAAAATACCTTGGTCTAGTACTAGTGAAAATGGGACAGACTATCTGGCTGATACCGACGTTATGCCACTACTTTTGGGATAACCCTCGTATTTAATTGTTTATTAGCAGTAAAGATTTAAATTAAAAAAGCAGAAAAAGAAGAGAAAACTCTTATGATTGGCATAAAAAAACTACCACACCTACAAAATAGTTGCGATTATGTATAAAAATAGATACATGTTCAAACTTTAAAATGATGTAAAAACCATTGACCATCTATACATATATAAAAGGCAGTTGTGTGAATCTATATGTCCGGAGGGAATTTCGAAAATAAAACAATTAACAACAAAGTAAATAATATATATACACATTAAATATCACCAAAGCTTGGTTTTTGAGCAAATATAATGAAGATTTGATTTATATTTGGGAAGATATTTAAAAATTCAAATTTGAAAAGTAACAGAGGGGAAAGTCATTTGTATGTTATTTTGTTTATCTTTTTTTTTGTATGTTTTTATTTTCGCTTTGAAATATAATATTGATTGATTGAATTAATTGCATCATTTATATCTTTTTAAATGTAAATCATTGAATGGAAATTTCTTACTATATTGTTATATATTTCCGTGGGGATTGTTATGGGGTAACCAGCGACGATCTCACTCGCGATAAGTAATAATGGATCTGCGGGACTAACTTTAAAAATGCCGCCTCTACCCAGGCGACGCCGGGTAGCCAATTCAAGTAAACAATAAACGTTTCTGTGATTTCTAAAGATTTTTAAGACCTTAGCTTTGGTATAATAATCGTATTTAGTTTTTTTTATTAAGCAGTGAACATTCAAATAAAAAAAAGAATAAAGAAAAAATAAAAATAAAATTGTCAATAATAATCCACTCATCAGCTTCAATTCTTCGGTGTGAAATTTTAAATTTGAATCGATGATTTAATTGAGAATAAAACGATGAATAATGTTTTTCGCCAATTCTCAACAGGAATTTAAAAGGAATTCCTCTCGCTACAAGTCGTCACCATTAACTCATTTACTATCAAACGAACATCTAAGAAATATCATTCTCTCACACTGGCCATTCATATGAAATAATTCATTCAAACTAGTACTGTTTGTTAAACACAAGGTTAGTCCAAGGTCATAGTTTTATAAGATACTAGGATGAGTCAAAATGTAATGCCATTCTGTGTAGGGTAGGTATAATCACCAACACAAGAACATGTTTCATACATAAAAATGAAGCTGGTACCCTGTTGATCACATCCCCAATTCTCCACATAGTAACAATCTCTCTCAATAGCAAAGTTCCACCTTCGAATGAATGCCATTTTGTGTAGGATAGGTATACTCCCCAACACAAGAACATGTTTCCTACATCAAAATGAAGCTGGTACCCTGTGGATCACATCCCTAATTCTCCACAGAGTAACCATCTCTCTCAATAGCAATGTTCCACCTTCGAATGAATTCTGTTGACTGTTCTTTGAGCCACTTATTCACTACATATTTCACTCCCTCGTCACTGCAATAATGTTTGCCTCTCATACCCTCTTTCATGGGGCCGAAGAGATGATAGTCTGAAGCCGCTAAATCTGGTGAGTATGGAGGATGCGGTAAAGTTGTTCACCCGAATGAGGCGATTTTCTCCCCTATCCTGATGCTTGTGTGTGGTCAAGCATTGTCATTCAGAAAGAGGACGTTGTCGATTGGCATGTTGGGTCGTACTCTGAGCCTCCTTAGGGTCTCAATGTAAAAAAAAAAAAACCTTCACATGAAATAAAGAAAATGGCATTACTTTTTAACTCAACCCCGTAGTACTGTTTGCTAAACACTAGGCTAACAAAAGGTCACAGTTTTATAAGATAATACCGTGTTTCCCCCGAAAAAGTGACCTACCTGCAATATAATACGTCACGTGATTTTTCAGAATGATTTTAATATAAACCCTCCCCTTTAAATAAGCCCTAGTTGAGAGCGGCAGACAGACGAAAGTAATAAATATCACGTTATTTTCTACTTCGTAATGTCGTTTTTCGATATATGAACAATAAGACATGCCCCGAACATAAGCCTTAGTGTTATATATCAGAGTGAAAACTAACATAAGCCCCGTTGTATTTTTGGGGAAACACGGTAGTTGTGTGTCCACGTATGGATGTCCTTACGTGCAAATATTTCTGCGATGTCAAGTCGTATTCTAAGCCCTTTCCTACATTTTTAAATCATACTAATTTCAGCGTAAGCGCGTCTTGTAATAGTTAGCAAGCTAGTCTTGCAAATACATGACTAATGAATGGGGAGTTCGATCCTTGCCCGATGCCCCATACTTGCAATCTTTTGTCACATCCTACCCTTAAATTTCTACAGGGAATACAGTCAGCGTATTCTAAGCCACGGCAGGAGGACGATCCCGCTGTCCAGCACGTTTCCCACTACGCCACGGGAACACCCTCTACTCACGCTATATTAACTTTATACCTCCATTCAAATTTTTCCAAATAAGCTAAATTTAGTATTATCTGCGTTATTCGGACTATTGTCCTCATCTTCATTGTTATCAGTACAACGTTTCGGTCGATGTACCCTCCGGCCTTCTTCAGGTATTTCTAAATTTATAAGTAATTAATTTATTGTGATTCTATTATCATTCGCCGAATTCTAAGATTCGACACTATAACTTAAAAATAATATGATGTCCTGATCTCCATCTAAAACATCAATCAATAAGTACCGGGCCTGACATATAGATAACGCTAATAATTAAAAATATCCATATATTTTTTTATAAAGTACTAACCTTCAAATGGCACGTGTCAAAATTCGAGCTCAATCGGTTCACAAATTACAGTTATTCAAGTGAAGCTACTGTTGCAAATTTTCAAAACAATGGAAAAATTAAGTAGTTAGAAAGGAAATGGAAAAAAAATACATACATGAGAACGAGAGACGGACACCTGCTCCTTCATATTTAAAAGTCCCCTCATTTTAACAAAAACGAGATGCGTTCAAGAAAAATGGCGGAGGAATGGAAGAAAGCAGAGGTAGCTGTTATGCGCACCTGCATATCATCCCAGGGGTAAGTACTTGGTAAATCAAGATGTTGCACCAATTATTTAAATTTTTCCCTTTTCGGGTGTCCTGACTTTAAAACAAAAGACCCGTATTTACACGGGTGGGGGGATCCTTGTTGCTTGGCTGGTTGTTTGGTTTAATGGCATATCAACCCGTGTGGGTTTTCTAATCTCAAATCTTGTTCATATATATATATATATATATATATATATATATATATATATTCCGAAAATCGTCTCTGAAGATAAAGTTTTACTTTGAAATCGATAGGACACAAAAAATAACATCTTTTTGTTTTTATTTTTTACTTGCATTGTAATTGCTTTCAAATTAATACATTCAAAAAATATATATATATATATATATATTGGTTTTTTCCGTAGTTAGGATCTTTCCATGTGTGGTTTAACCAAGCTGGTGCAGGTAGACCATAAGCAGAGCTCAATGTGCCTAATACCAGTGAGTAAAAGGACAGAGCAAGATATTTAGTAAATAAGAGTTATGTTCTTGTGATTACCTGAAGATGCCGTATTAATACGGTTGAAATAAATTATTGTAAAGAAGCAAGTTTAGAGTTTTTTCTTCATTAAAAACCCCCTTACCTATTATGGTAGAGGCGTGTAGTATCATTTGACAAGCTTAATTTCGCTAAGGATTGTGGTCGAGGCGATATAGTGGTTCACTATGCTCGCTGAGGTCCCGTTTCGATTTCTGTCGGAGGGAAATCGTTAGTATATGTCGCTGATGAGACTTAATAAAGTCGAAACAGTATGTACGACATTCTACACACCGAGCGATCCTTTGCCGGGATTACACTTGTCAATTTCATTTTCTATAAGAAAAAGTATCGAATTTTATGCGATACATGCGTTGTAAGTGCCTTCAAGTAAAAATTATATATATATATATATATATATATATATATATATATATAAAGTTAAATCTAATGAGTCAGATATACCTACTAAAAGTTTCACTGAGTGCTCTTCAGGGCAAAGATCTGAATGGAATGTTTCGTCATATGTACAACCATTTTTTTTTTAAAGAAAAATAAAGAATGTTTCAAAATACTCACGAGTTTAAGGTTACATTTTTTATAATGATATTTTAATCAAACTATTTGCCGGGTTTTTTGCTTACCGCAAGTGTTTACCAACAGTTTTGATATATATATATGAAGGTTATTGCTGAGGTGGGGATTACCCGAAGCTATTTGCCATTTTATTTTTTTTTCCCCTATTTGCCTTCATGTTACCCACCATTTTGCTTGACTGAATCTCTCTTTTACCCATTTGATTTACATTGTGACTTTTAAACGATCTACCAGTCGTTACTTTTGACAAAGCACCGGTCGAAAGGGCCCTAAAATTTCCATTTTCTTTTTTCTCTTTCGAAAAAAAACATTTATTGATCAATAAAGTATGTCGTTATTTTTCAAAATCCTATACAAATTCAGCTGTACCAAAAATTTGTTATATATATATATATATATATATATATATATATATATATATATATATATATATATATATATAAATGGATATACACCTTGTTTTGAATATGAATTTATTTTTTGCATATTGTTTTTCAGTCCGGTGTTTGCTGATTTTTGTTTTTGTTTTGTTTTTAAGACCTCATACCCAGTTTCACTGGTATGATTTTCCCGTTTTCCTAATTTTTGTCTTTTTCCCTTTTTTGCCCTCAAATTCGGCGTCTGTTGAACACGCCAGTTCATGCCTGAAGAGACAATATGTCGAAATAAATTTATATCCAAAACATGGTATATATCCATTAATTTATTTATAATACTCCGTATATGTAAACATATATACGCAAATCTTTATATGTACGCTTGAGTTAGTGGATGACCATTTAGTTGACAGGTAATGTAAGAAACCGAATATCAAAATAACTTGATACAGCATTAAATGAACCGATCAGGGTTGATATGTCGTAAAACAAAACAACCAACCAATTAACTGGGACTACCATTCCGGTGTTTGAGTCGATCTAGAGGTAATGAACAAAAGGGGTGACTCTACACTCCACTGGACTCCATAATTTGAGCCTCAGCTCCGGATGCATTTTATTGTCGTACCCAGAACACGACTGCCCTGTCGGCTGGGGTGTTAGAATGCATTGACTGCACTCTGCAGAGGGTAAGACTCCCAAGTAGGACCACCTGTGGCGACCCGTGATGCTTAAGGATAGAACCCGGTGATTGAGCAGTCCATGACTTGTAATACTCCACTTTGGCCCTATCTTGGGATAGACGGGCGGCCGGAGAGGCTCCTTCCAATCAATCAGCTGGTCATGTCAAACCCTAGCACCTATATGATTGCCCGACCCTTATAACGATCACCCTTTTTGCCTATGGATGCTAGAAGGTGGTGACTGGGGGTCTACATCTCTTGGGAATGACGTTAAACTCTATCTGATGGTGAAGTTCCAGTTTTGGAGGTTTGGGGAATGTAGAGCACCCCTTCATCACCATTACTCCCTGGTCCACTCTGACCCGGAGTGGTAGTACCTGTTAGGGTCACATCTATGGGCTAAATAGGAAAACATGAGTTTATAAGCAAAATTGATTATCCATTAAGAATTAATTTATTTAAAAACTTTATTGGCATTAAATGACCCACCGAGATTGATATGCCGTAAAACAAAACAAAACAAAAAAAAGAACAAAACCAAAAAACGATTCTGTTCGTTGTTTTTTAAAAGCTTCTCTGGTGCTCTGAATATTACATCAGTCGATGATTCTAGTTCTTTGACTAATCATGTTCAGCTTTTTCTCTTAGGATTAAAGGATAAATGGATTAAAGGATTAGGAGCGGCGACTGAATGTCTTGCAATTCTTGGATTTATTTTAAAAAATGATATCAGTTTTGTGCTGTGCAGTTAAACATTGATTAATTTCCTTCCACTTTAGGAATTATATGAGCATCTACAGTGGTTCTGAGGCCTAGTTTATTATAAGCTTTCAGGAAATCTCACTTATTTCTAAGAACAAAATACATTAATTTTTAATCAGTGTAACTCAAAAAATTAGAAACGATGAAATAAACTATTCATAGAATAAACGAATAATTTTCATTTTTCATTTATACGCAAAATTTTCCACCTACACATATTGACGCAATAAAGTAAGCAAAGTAATCAAGTAACCTAATGTCTGTATCAACCTGACAACGAGGTAGTCTATCCCCTTTTCACTAGCGCTAGACAAAGTAGATTATTTATGCGTCTGCGTGGGCGCCACACTTACCATCAGCTCCTCACTTTACTGCACAGATCACTGCTCTGCACATACGCAGAGTTGACGAGGGCCGGTATCGAACCAAGAATCTTGCGATTCTCTAGTCCAGAACTCTATCGACTGAGCTATACCGGCTCATAAAGGCGAAAATGAAAATGAATTAAACGAATACATTTTTGTCACTTTAATTTAACAGGCAATGAAGAACCCAATTAAATTTTTGTCATATGTCAAAAAAAGTTGTTTTTTAGAAAAATAAAACTATGTTTCAAAATACTCACGAGTTTAGGGTAACATTTTTTGTAATGATATTTTAAATGTAAAGAAAAAAACAATTCCTAAACTAAACGAATTGAATATTACACGAATTCTGAATGCCTTGCGAATCTTGGCTTTATTCCCAAAGGAAAAGTCAGTGGTCTTAAAAAATGGAAACAGCTTTGAGCAGTGCAGTTAGATATTGATTCATTTCCTTCCAGTTCACGAATCTTGTGTGCTAGCCGATTGATCAGAGAGGGTCGCTCGAATCGCTTGTCTAGCATGAGCAAGGGTTAAAGTGGCATGATGCATGTCTTAGACTGCTCAGGCACTAGGATTCTGTGCTTAAGCACGGGTCCCGTAGGAAATGAATCCTAGATGAAGCTGTATGCATTTTACATAGTACTAATACCATGCTTTCCCTCCAGCAATGGGTAAATAGGGCAGATTGGACTCGTTAACCTTGACTAAGTAACCAGTCTAGGAGAAGGAAAACTCTGAATTTAAATATGTTTTAACTCTGCTTAAGAAAATTGACCTTTTGTCAAATACACACACACACACACACATATATATATATATATATATATATATATATATATATATATATATATATATATATATATTAACTTTCAAAGAAAGAAAATCTTAAAAAAAAACCGTCATTCCGTTATATTTTTATTTCGACAGTAATTCAAAAAATGAGTCTAGCCTCATCAGACGATTTTACAAATACAGGGAATATTTTTTTTAGTTTCCTGGTCGAAATAAAGTTTTTCTTTTTTGAAATTTAAATATTGCTCTGTACATGATTTAATTTGATTAGCTCAGTCGGTAGCGCGTTCGGTTAGGAATCACAAGGTTTCTGGTTCTAGCTTGACACCGGCCCACATCAACTCAGCGTATGAGTAGCACAGGGATCTGTGTGGTAAAGTGAGGTGCTGATGGGAAGGTGTGGTGCTCCAACTCAGACGCTAAAATAATCTCCTTGGTCTAGCGCTATTGAAAAGGGGATAGACTCCCTCGCTGTCTGGCTGATAACAATATTAGTCCGCCCCGACGACTTTACTTTATTATACATTGAGCTCTTTTTAGAGTATGAGTATATATGTTTGCACCTACAAGAGCATACAGTATGGTTGTACAGTGAGATTTCGATGATCCCAAATAGAACCATCCCGTACTTACCAGATTTGGATTACCGGAGAATTATATATATATATATATATATATATGACGCAGCAACCTATAAAGCATAGGATAGCGCAGCATAGGCTATCATTTAGGGATAGAAAATACGGAGAAGCAACAACACTTGCAAAATAAGTGTGGGAGTTAAAGGAAAAGAATGGTAGAGATCCAGGGGTAGAGTGGAGAATCATAAAGAGGGCACCTTCTCATAAAGGAAACGAAAACCCTTGTATGCTGTTCTTACAAGAGAAACTAAAAATAGCGGAATGCAGAGACCCAGAGATGATCTTGAACTCACGATCAGAATTGATAAACAAGTGTAGGCATTTGAACAAACTCTGCCTGGTAGGTTCAGGCATTACGTAGGGTGGGAGGCACACCCACGTACTTAAGAATGGGTACAACCCGGATACAAATAAAAGTAGTTGGCTGGAATAAAAAATAATTCCCTGAAGAATTGCTACGGCAAGAAACTGCAGTCGGAATATTTTATAACATTCGCTTTTAAAACCGTATAAATATATATATATATATTTTTTATTTTGAATTTTGACATGGCAACAAACTTGGAACATTTGACCGGATGACAGACAATATTAGATACATTTGTTCTCAACAAACATTTAAAAAAAGAAAAAAAAAAGAAAGAAATAAGAAATTACAGTTATTCGCCCATTTCATTCATAAAGGAGGAGAAGAAGAAAGAGAAAAGAAAAGGAGAGGAAGAGGAAATAAGAAGAGAAATTATAACCACACAAAGAAAAACATAAGCACGTCCGTTTCTGATACGAAACTCTGATGATGAAGTTTATGCTTCGAAATCGATAAGACAAAAATAACATATTTTTGTTTTCATTTTTCATACGCATTGTATTGGCCTTCAAAATATATATATATATATATATATATATATGTGTGTGTGTGTGTGTGTGTGTGTGTGTGTGTGTGTGTTGAGGCAGACAGAGATTGAGAATGAAAAAGAAAGGAATGAAATAGTGTAAACCAAAGCTTTTTTTTTTTTCTTTCCTTTCCTTTTCTTTTTTTTTTTTTTTTTGATGTGAGCAAGGGCAAAATTAAAATAAGGAAGCCGGCGAAGTGACGAAGAGCGATAATGGGAGAGAATAGATGGATAATGGCTCAAAAAAAAAAAAAAAAAAAGAGGCGAAGAAAAAATGAGAAAAAAAAAAAGAATATTCTTTAAAAAAAATATATCTGGTGTTTTGCGCATTTTTAACACTTGTTCATCGGTCGAATATAGATTCAAGTCAACAGGCGAATGAGAAGCGGAAAAAATCACGCTGGGCAGTGCGCTCATGTTGCTAGCGGGTTCGATTCTTGTCGGGGCCCCTGCCTGTTGTTTTTGTCGTTAACTAATTGGTCGTTGGAGAAAATGGGCCTTCACACTTCTCACTTTTCATGCCTTTCGACTACTACATCTCATCCTCCACCTCTTTCTTTCTTCTTCTCTCTCCCCCCTCTCTCTCTCTCTCTCTTTATCTCTCTATTTTCTCTCTCTCTATCACACTATTTTTCTCTGTATCTCTCTCTCTCTCTCTCTCTCCCACTCACTCACTCACTCTCTCTTTTTCTCTCTTGTGCTCTCTCTCTCTCTCTCGCTCCTTCTCTTCTCTCAACCTCTTCTCTCTCTCTCTCTCTCTCTCTCTCTCCTCTCTCTCCCTCTCATTCTCTTTTTCTCTGTATCTCTTTCTTTCTCTCTCTCTCTCTCTCTCTCTCACACACACACTCTCTCTCTCTCTGTGTCTCACTCACTCTTTTTTTATCCTTCATGTTTCTTCCTCCCCCTTCTCCTCTACCTATTTTTCTTCATAATTTTGTAATTTTATTTCAGTTCTTTTTCTATAAATTACTTCTTCATACTACACCTCCTCCTTCTCCTCTCTTTTTCTTTTTTTTTATCTTTTCTTACACAGCCACCCCTCCTTCTTTTTCTTCTTTCTATATTTTCCTTCACGTCCACTTTTTCCTCCTTCTATTCCCTTCAAATTTTACCTTCATTTCTATCTCCTTTTTAATTATCTTTATGGATTTTTCTCCTTCTCCCTCTGCTTCTCCTTCTCCTTCTCCTTCTCCTTCTCCTTCTTCTTCTCATTCTCCTTCTTCTCCTCCTTCTCCTTCTCCTTCTCCTCTCCTTCTTCTCCTTCTCCTTCTCCTCCTTTCTCCTTCTTCTTCCCTTCTTCCTTTCCTTCTCCTTCTCCTTCTCCTCTCTTCTCCTTCTCCTCTCTCTCCTTCCTTCCCTCTTGCCTTTTCTCTTTCACGATTTTCCCTCCTTAACCTCATTTTATTTCTTCTTCGGGCTTGTTCTGTCAATTCCTTTTTCTTCCTTCTATTTTACTTCTTCGTGTTTTTTCCCGTTCCTCCTCCTCCATCTCCTTCTTTTTCCTCTTCATGTTTTCCCTCACCCCTCCTTTTTCCTTTTTCCTCTCCCTCCTCCTCATTCTTTTTCTTTTTCATGCCTTTTCTCTTCCTTTATCTTATTCATGCTATTTCCTTCTCTTTATATTTTTCTTGTACATATTTGTTCTTCTTCTCCCTTTTCTTCTTCTTCTTGCTTTTTCTTCTTTTTCCTCCTCTAATTTCTTCTTCTTCTTCTTCTTCTTCTTCTTCTTCTTCTTCTTGCTTTTTCCTCACTAATTTCTTCTTCTTCTTGCTTTTTCCTCCTCTAATTTCTTCTTCTTCTTCTTCTTCTTCTTCTTCTTCTTCTTCTTCTTCTTGTTTTTCCTGCACTAATTCTTCTTCTTCTTCTTCTTCTTCTTCTTCTTCTTTTCTTCTTCCTCTAATTTTCTTCTTCTTCTTCTTCTTCTTGCTTTTCTCCTCTAATTTCTTCTTCTTCTTCTTCTTCTTCTTCTTTTTCCTCCTCTAATCTTCTTCTTCTTTTTCTTGCTTTTTCCTCCTCTAATTCTTCTCTTCTTTTCGTCTTGCTTTTTCTCCTCTAATTTCTTCTTCTTCTTCTTCTTCTTCTTCTTCTTCTTCTTCTTCTTCTTCTTCTTCTTCTTCTTCTTCTTTCTTTTTTTAGGCTTCTCTTCAGCCTCCTTTGTCGCATTCGTTTTACCCTTTTCTAACTTCTATTCTTTCTTTTCTTTTCTATCTCCCAGCCTCCACCTCCAACAATCCTCATCTTCCCACTCTCTACTCTTCATCTCTTCCTTCACCTCATCTATCCTTCACCTCTCCCTCCTACTCACTCTTCTTCCCTTTTTCTCTACTGAACATCGTGTTTCTTGACATCCTCCTTCTCCCCTCCTCCTCAATATCACCATCATCACCATCATTCTCATCATCATCATCAAGATGGTCCGAGTTATTATCATCACTGTCACTGGTGTCATCTTTCGTCGTATTCGTTTTACTTTTTTCCAGCTTCCATTCTTTTTTTAATATCTCACCCCCCACCTATAATAATCCTCCTCTTCCTACTCTCTACCATTCACCTCTTCCTTCACCTTATCTCCTCCTCCTTCCTCTTCACTTTACTAATTGCTTTACTGAGCATCGTGTCCCTTGACATTATCCTCCTCCCCTTTCTCTTCATCATCATCACCATCATCCTCATCATCATCATCAAGATGATCCACGTTATCATCGTCACCGTCACTGGTGTCATCCTTCGTTTTGTCTTTTTGTAACTTCTATTCTTTTTTCTTAAATTTTAATTCTATCCCCCCCCCTCAAATAAACCTACCCTTTCTTTACCTCATCCTCCTACTCCCTCCTCTTCACTTCTCTTTGCTTTACACCATCCTCTTCCTCCTACTCCTCGACAATGTCATCATCATCATCATCATTATCATCATCAAGATAGTCCTCGTTATTATCGTCACTGTCGCTAGTGTCGTCCATTTTTCGCAGACTCCCCACCGATTTAGACAGTCGATTAGACGTCAATTCTGACACGCATATCACTGGGGCAAAATTCATTTATTGGAATTCTTTTCGGAGACCATTTATTTCTTCTTTTTATTTTTTCATTTATTTCGTATATTTTCGACAACTTTTTTTTTTCTAATATGCTCTTAACTAACGAAGGAAATGCTGAAAAAAAAATGAAAGATGGAAAAAAAAAAGTTGTCAAGATAAATTTTCGCCGTGTAAAATAAATAGGAAAAAAAAGCAGTAAATTACTCTATAGAAACCCCTAGACAATAAACACGCGCGCACTCACACACACAACACACACACACACACACACACACACACACACACATATACACACACACACACATATATATACGTATGTTATATATGTGTATTTATATATAATGTACATATATATACGTATGCTTATATATATGTGTGTATTTATATATATGTATATATGTATATATATATGTATATATATGTATATGTCTATATGTATATATATATGTGTGTATGTGTATGTATGTATATATGTGTGTATGTGTTTGTGTGCGTGTATACATCTCTCTGTGTTGGTATCTATGTAGATGAAGATAAATTAATTATAGAAAAGAAACCCAACAAATATATATATATATATATATATATATATATATATATATATATATATATATATATATATATATATATAATATAGTCTGTGTGTGTGTGGTTTTCTATTGTGTAATTATATCCCTATCTATATTTCTACAATTATATTTCTGTAACTAAATATGTATATTTGTGTGTGTTGTGCGCGCGGCGTGTGCGTATGTGTGTGTGTGTGCGTGTGTTTGTGTGTGTGATAATAGTGTAATTATGCGTGTATATACACTTATAAATAAATAGACATAATATATGTATGATATATTTAGCTCTATGTGTGAATATATATGCGCGCGTGTGTTGATGTCAATCTGATAAATTTCAGCTAATATATATAAATATATATATATATATGTGTGTGTGTGTATATATATATATATATGTATGTATATATGTATTCTATTGAACACATTTCATATCTTTTAAATATCAATGTGAAAGGGCGTATTTCACAACATAGTATTGATAAAACGTTACATTTTTTCAAAACAGGTATTAAAAAAATGTACAATGTTAATAATGTTAGGTTAATAAATGCTTCCTTTTAAATAGGTATATATATATATATATATATATATATAATATATAAGAGATTTTTGGATGTTTGTTTTTATAGAAGCATTGTTGAATAAATTATTATTATTTTGCTTGAAGGCAATTATAAATGCATGTATCGCATAAAATTCGATAATTATAGAAAATAATCTTGACAAGTAAATCCCACAATATATATATATTATATATATATATATATTATATATATATATATATATACGTCCTTTAAAGAAAACATCCATTACTCTTCAGACAAGCATCTTTCCATCTTAATGAGAGTTTATTAAAAAACCGAAACGTTTTGACGTTGACTTCACCATCAACAATTCTCTTTTTGGAATACTTTGTTTTCCTATTTTCTACATATTCCCATATCTAACTCCCATATACATACATACATACATATATATATATATATATATATATATATATATATATATATATATATTATATATATATATACATATTATATATATATTGTGTTTTTATCTAATTATACGAGAAATTTAGCTCAGTTGGTAGAGCGTTCGGCTAGAAACCACAAGGTTCCTAGTTCGATTCCGGCCCTCGCCAACTCAGCCTATGAGTAGCACAGGGAACTGTGTGGTAAAGTAAGGAGCTGATGCTAGGTGTAGCGCTCCACTTCAGATGCTAAAAATAATCTCCTTGGTCTAGCGCTATTGAAAATGGGATAGACTCCTTCGCTGACTGGCTGATACCGACTTTAGGCCGCCCCGCCGACTTTACTTTTACTTACTTATATATATATATATATATATATATATATTATATATATACAGACAAACAGAGAGATAAACCAATTTATATATATATATATATATATATATATATATATATATATATATATATATATACCGCAAAATTCTAACTGAAAATACACACACACTACATAGAGAAAAAAACAAACAAAAACTTCAAATAATTGAAGCTTTATATATAAAACAAAAAACAAACCTACCCGAAACAAAATAAAATTTGAAGTAAGTCAACATATCCTAAAATGCTTATAATTTTCTGCCTACATTACTTCCATTATCCCCCCTTTTATCACAACCTGTGCCCCCCCCCTCCAAAAAATCACCACTGCTTTTTTTAAACTACTACCATTCCAAAAACCTCCCCCTACCAATTGATATTACCTCCCACTAATTCCTTGCTTCTACTCGTTCTCGTTAAAAACGAGACATGAAAACTATTCCATCGTTTCCCACCTGAGGATGGCAAAGTGCATTGCCGAAAGCGCTAGTGACGAAACATTCGGTGGACTGGTATACCAGTTCCACCCTGACACCAGAAGGATGGCCCGACGATTAGAACGGATCAATGAAGACATGTCAGACAGGAATTGTCTGTTCAATTCAACGAAACCTGTATATATATATATATATATATATATATATATATATATAATATATATACAGGTTTCGTTGAATTGAACAGACAATCGATACTTTTTCTTATAGAAAATGAACTTGACAAGTGTAATCCAGCAAAGGATGGCTCGATGTGTAGAATACCGTACAGACTGTTTCGACTTATTAAGTCTCATCAGCGGTATATACTAACGATTTCCCTCCGACAGAAATCGAAACCGGGACTTCAGCAGACACAGTGAAACACTAGTGAAACACTTTTATCGCCTCGGCCACAGTACACAGCTGACCATCCTAGCGAAATTAAGCTTGTCAAATGATACTACTACACGCCTCTACCATAATAGGTAAGGGGCGTTATTGAGAGAATAATAACAACAAACAGACCGTATGCCCTTCGGCGAAGTGAATAAGATTTTTGGATGTTTGTTTATTTAGAAACGTTGCTGAATAAAGTATATATTAAATTTTTACTTGAAGGCACTTACAACGCATGTATCGCATAAAATAGTATATCGCATAAAATTAGTATATACCGCTGATGAGACTTAATAAAGTCGAAACAGTCTGTACGGTATTCTACACATCGAGCCATCCTTTGCTGGGATTACACTTGTCAAGTTCATTTTCTATAAGAAAAAGTATCGAATTTTATGCGATACATGCGTTGTAAGTGCCTTCAAGTAAAATTTTTATATATATATATATATATATATATATATATATATATATAACACGGCCGCTATTATAGTGTTGATTATGTCAGTTCAGTAGACCTTAAAATTAATGTATCTCATGCGCTACTGATTTCCTTCTTACTGATGATAAGTGATGAAATGGGTTACATTTAATCTTCTTTTTAGTTAGTATTCTTTTTTTAAATGCTATATAAACTCGTACGTTATTTAATATCAAATACATCCTTGTAGAACCATAGTAGTAGTACTATTTAACCCATAGCGTTGTGGATGATAGGTATATACCTTTAACAAGAATATAACTCCTAAAGTAGACCTAATTGGTTTTGTTTGATTAGTTTGATTTTACGGCATGTCAACTCTTGTTGGGTTATCTTATTCTGAACACTCCTTCTTTTATTCGGTCTTGATGGTATTCATTTCTTTTTTTCGAACTCAATTTTTAGACACATTTTTAAAACACATTTTTTCTATTTAAACAATAGATGGGACCTTAACAGGTACTACCACTCCGGGTCAGAGTTGCCCTAGAACTAATGGCGATAAAGGGAGACTGAAATTGAAACTCGCTTACTAGGATGTCGCAGTCGAGCACGTTAACAATTACGTCACGTGGACTCCCCATTTTTTAATATATAATCTGATCGCATTTTATTCATTTAATGCATTTTTACAGTTATTTGTCAGAGGTCGTCTATACTACATCAATTTTCTATACTCCATGAACTAATACATGAGTAGGTGCGTGGTGTAATGGATATTGTCGTAGGAAATGGACGAGTTCAATTCCTGGCCGCGGCTGTTTGCATTTTACATAGTGCTAATTAAATACCGTTGGGAAAGGTATGCATCTAACTATACTTCTTCCAGCTTTGGGTAAATAGTAAGGCAGAATGGATTCTTTAACCTTAGTTACCAACAACAACAATGCCTTGCCAACTCCACCAAGGAGGTGCGTGGTGTAATGGTTAGAGTCGTAAGAAATGGATTTGGCGACCCAAGTTCAAATCCTGGACGAGGCTGTTGCATTTCACATAGTGCTAAAGGTATGAATCCAACTACTCTCCCTCCAGTTATGGGCAAAAGGTAGGGGAGACTGGACTCTTTAACCATGGCTAGGTAACCAGTCTAGGACAAGGAAAACTCTCAATTCAAACCTGTTAAACTCCGCTAAAGAAATTGTCCTTGTGTTACATCCTGCTCGTGTGGAGTCGTTAATAAATATATATATATATATATATATGTATATAATATATATATTAATATATATATATATATATATATATATATATAATATCAGCCTTGTAATTTCGTACGCTTTTTTTTTAATTATCGTAATGTTCATTTTACGATTTCTCTTTTCCCTTTTTATAATTATCACTCCCCTTTTTATAATTCTTTTTTTTTCTTTCTTTTTTCTTGTGAATTTTCTTTTTCTCTATTCGCTCCCATATAATTCGCTAATTCTTCTTGGGAAAGTAAATTATTTTCAAGTTGAGTACAGTTGATATGAATGCAGAGTTTTTTTTAAATCCTAGACTGCTTGGCAAATCAAGGTTAAAGAACCCAGTCTACCCTACAATTTACCCATAACTGGGTAGGGGGCAGATGAACCCCTGCCTTTCCCAAGGACATTGCATCCAACTACTCTCCCTCCAGCTATGGGTAGATAGTAGGAAAGAAGGGACCATTTAACAACAACAATAATCCCACCAGGATTTCAAACGGCACCACCACCAACAACTCCACCAAAGACAACACCAGACCAACATCATCATCACTATCAACACTAGCAACACCATCAAAAACGATCCCTGTCGGCAGTGGCTTTAGAATACACCGACTGTACCTCTGCAGAGGAGAAAGACATCCATCCCAATGGGGCCACCTTTTTGGCCGTGTGTAGCGACCCGTGATGCTTAAGGACGGAATCCTGGTGGATGAGCAGTGCATGACCTGAAACACTCCACTTTGACCCTTACGTAGGTTAGACCGGCAGTCTTCGATCAATCGTATGGTCACATCAAGCTCTACCCACTATACGATTGCCCCAACCCTATTGTCCTTATTGCAACCCTTTTAGCATATATGTACTAGAAGGCGGTGGCTGAGGGTCTTTATGTCCTGGGAATGATGTTAAACTCTATCTGATGGTGAGCTTCTAGTTTTGGAGGTTTGGGGAATGTGGAGCACCCCCTCATCACCATTGCTCCATGGTCCACTCTGACCCGGAGTATTAGTACTTGTTAGGATCCCATCTATGGGCTAAATAGAAAAATGTATTTATAAAAAAAATGAGTATCCATTAAGAATGTATTTATTTTAAAACTTTGTCGGCATTAAATGACCCACTGTGGTTAATATGCCGTAGAACAAAAAACAACAACTTATAAACCAATTCCACCGATAACTCCACCAAAGACAGCACCATACCAATATCATCAATATCACTATCAACAAGAGCAACACTATCAAAAACCATATCACCACCATCAACAACACCAAACCAAAACCTCCAACACCAAACCAGCATCACCACTAACAGCAACAGCAACTCCATACCAAGACAACCAACACAAACACAACCACCACCACTACAACAACAACAACAATAACATCACCAGCTACACCACCATCATCAACATCATACCAACAGCAGCAACACCAGTATGGAGGTGCGTGGTGTAATGGTTAGAATCGTAGGAAATGGACTCGTCGACCCGAGTTCAAATCCTAGACGAGGCTGTATGCATTTCAAATAGCACTAATACCCTTGGGAAAGGTATGAATCAAACTACACTCCCTCCAGCTATCGGTAAATAGTAGGGCAGACTCTGCTCTTTACTCTTGGATAGGTAACCAGTCAAGGAGAAGGAAAACTCTGAAGTCAAACCTGTTAAACTCTGCTTAAGAAATTGGCCTTGTGTCACATCCAGCTCGTGCTTGGTAAATATATACCAACACCAGCAAAAACAAAACCCCCATCAGCATGGAGCCCCACCGCCACTGTGTGTGTGATTTTTATTTTTTTTTAGATCTCACTTTTCTGTGGGGGGAGGGGAGATCTCACTGAAAACCCCAGTTTTTCACCTTTGCTCATGCGTTCATATTTTCATTTAAAACCTTCGTTTCTTCTTGGTTCTCATATCTCCGCCGAGGTGACACCTAACATAAAAATTGTCAATTATTAAACCGATTTCGATATGGGAGAAATGCACCCACTGTCCTCACATACGATGTTTGATTATTATTTACATATTTATATACATTTTTTCATTACTTTCTATTTTTTCTTTTTTTTTCTCTAAAATGTGAATAGATAACTTTTGATACGCTTTACATCTGGGTGCACAATGCAATTTGACACGTAACTAAAAGCAATATCGTTTACTCTGGGTTTATATTATGTTTTACTAGTGACAGAAAGAGATTATTATTATTATTATTATTATTATTATTATTATTACTAGCAAATATATGCACCCTCCGGGTGTATGTATTTAAGTTTTAATGTAATGAAATATCGTATTAAATTAGAAATGCTAATGAAACTAAATAAGAATGCAGATAAAAAGATTTGAAACAGAGGGGGATATAATCGAAAAATAGAATAACTGAAATTTATTCTTCCATCACTCTCGTCTTTCATTGTTATTTTTTCCAATTTAAGTATTTAGTTAAAAGATGAAGTAAAGAATAAAATGACAGTTATCTTTTCTTGTTAATGGATTTCATTTAAGATTCATTGAAGAGATTTTTGCTTATATTCATTAAAATAAAGCCAAACAATTAGAAACCAATAATACTAAGCATATATTTATTAAAATTACATTTTTAATATCAATATGCAAATTAGCATTCCCGTTCACACTGTTAACCGCTATTTTGTTGTATATATATAAATACAATTGCATGCTATTAGTATGTAGATATGGTTAACAGTATAAATAATGTTAAACAATTTTATTAATAATTGAGGTTAAAATAAGGATAAATTCATGGTGAATTTGATGTCAATAACTAAGGGAATTGTGACTTGAGTAGTGATTTAGTTTCGGTTACAGACAGAAAAACACACAATCTCCATTATAATAAGATTA
>CM042154.1:62754322-62758834 GCA_023376005.1 Doryteuthis pealeii
ACCATGGCACCACGAACAGGAATATCTCTACAAGGAGATCGTATAATATATAATATATATATATATATATATATATATATATATATATAACAGTAGTGTGTCTGTTGGTGGAAGCAAATAACACCATTATGATCTGGCGATTAAAATTTAAAATAATTGATAGCACTAAGCTCTATGTTTCGATCGGGAAGGAAAGCAAAGCTAAAATTTTCACCAAGTAAAGAACATATGGTCTACAATAATATATCCAAAATCCTCTCAAATTGGACAAGAGGATAAAAACTTATTGAGATTTCAATATTTCTCAAATATTTGACTAAAATGATGAAAAAAATAGGAAATGTGATTTTGAACTGCTAAAATTATTTCGACTAGTGGGAGGTTGTTGATTCGAAGGTCTATTTCGCCCCATATATTCCCCCCTTCTATAACCGTTCTACTAAATCTGCTCTACTAACGTAAGCACATCGTATTCTTTACAACCTGACTTAATCGGTTAATATTTGTATCGACGGTCGATACTACGATTAAATCGATATTCTATTCCCCGGTAAGGCTTCTTTTTTATCATATATATATATATACATATATATAACCGACATGTATTATTTATTATATCTCCGTTTCTAGTTAAATAGTGTTAAATAATTACTAAATACCAGGCTTCATTTAATTATTTATTTAGTTATCATTCCCACTTTGTTTCCCTATGTTCTCTTAAAAATAATCAGTCCATTAATAGTTTTTCTCGTCTTTTGCATTTCTTCGAGTGGCGTCACGCGTCATGACACCTTCGCGTGAGTAGATCGCGACTTGCCTTTCAAAAATAAAACGCTGATCAAATACAGTTACATAACTAAAAATATTTTCATCTCCTGTCACATATAAAAACATCCATCATTTTCTTCACTCCAAGAGATATCCTGATGAAGGTTCAATGTAACCGAAATGTTTTAAACATCGATTATTAAATTCATCCCATTTTCGGAACACTTGTTTTTTCTTTATTTTCTTTATATATATATATGTGTGTGTGTGTGTGTGTGTGTGTGTGTGTGTGTGTTTCTGCTGAACTAATTAACAAAATATGAAAATATCATAAGATTGCCTAAATAAAAACTAATAAGAACTGTCTGTAAGTTATGAGAATCTTTTGTCTGTCCATGCAAATTAGAGCAAGTTTGGGCAAATCCGGGCAAACCTTGGCAGGCTGAAATACATACATTTTTGAACACATCATTTCTTTTTTCTTACAAGACTAGCACTCCGACATAATAAAAGGGGTGTGGTTAAAACCTGCGGCACCTTATATTGGGCTCCACATGGGTTGGTCAGTTTCACTTGGTCTTTTTACGAAACGCTTAGAGACAAAGCTAGATGGGAACTAATCAAGGTTGCTACATGTCTCTTGAACAAATCTTGGAAGCAGCACCCCATAACAAAACAAAAACAAAAAAAATCAGCTGTTCGGCCACTTACCTCCTATCACACAAACCATCCAAGTATGACGGATAAGAGATGCTGGACGAATTCTCTGAGACAGTGAGAGTTCCGTTCGCAATGATTTTGGGTTCAACACCTTTCAATTTAAATCCACTGTAATTTTCCCCAGTGTTACCGTTAATCATCACATCTACACTACACTTCCTTACAAAAAATGATAAGATATGCTTATCCATTATGTAACCACTCTAAAATTAGTTAGTATCGGGTTAGCTCAGTGGGTAGAGCGTTCGGCTAGAAAGCACAAGGTTCCTAGTTCGATACTGGCCCTCGCCAACTCAGCGTATGAGTAGCACAGGGATCTGTGCGGCAAAGTAAGGAACTGATGGTAGGTTGGCGCTCCAAATCAGACGCAAAAACAATCTACTTGGTCTAGAGCTAGAGCTGAATACCGACTTTAAAGTTAGTGAAATAGGGACTAAGCCTATTGACCACTCCAAGCGGAGGCCTAGACTTGGCTGAGCGCTTTATGGCCCCGGAATGTTAAATTAAGGGAAATATTGTGTTTAATATTTAATATTCTTTCCAGAAAATGTTATGAGCGTCATCTTATTTAGAGTTTAGATTGAAATTTTATATCAGTTCATCAATTGATCATATATACACACACGCATACACACACACACATACACACACACACACACACACACACACACACATATATATATATATAATATATATATATATATATACATACACACGCATATATATATACATACACATACGCATATATATATATATATACGCACACACACACGCACACACACACATATATATATACACATACATGAATATATTCACTCATATATATATATATATATATATATATACACTCACATATAAATACCCACACATATATGCACATATACTCATATACACACATAATACACATACACACACACTATATAATGAGAGAGAACATTTTTCAAGCAGGTTTTTAATGGTTTTTATTTCAATATTGAGGATTTTAATGCCGGATCTGTGAACCATAATTAATTTTTTTTAAATTTCTTTCTTTTAGTTTTCTTTCATAGTAATAATTCAGACTCAAATCATTCTCAGTAAACAGTGCACACACACACACACACACACATATATATATATATATATATATATATACCAACCCCTCTGCGGGAGCAGGATGAGACACAACATTAATTTCTTAAGCGGAGTTTAACAAGTTTGAATTCAGAGTTTTTTTCTAGACTGATTACCTAGCCATGGTTAAAGAGCCCAGTCATTTTTTGCATAGCTTAAGTAAAAAAAAAAGTATGTAAAATCGTCGGTCGGCCTAAATTCGGTAACAGCCCGACTGCGAGGGTGTCTATCCCCTTTTCTCTAGCGCTAGACCAAGGAGATTATCATGGCGTCTGTGGTGAAGCGCCACACCCATTAACTCCTCGCTTTACCGCACATATCCCTGTGCTACTCATACGCTGAGTTGACGAGGGTCAGTACCAATCCCGGAACCTTATGGTTCCTAGACGGACGCTCTACCAACTGAGCTAAACCGGAAACATAATTTTGAACATTTTCCGTTTCATTCTTTTAAAAGTTTAATAATGATCGGCGTTCCTATGGCAACTACATAGACAGTTGTATTGTTCTCCAATATTTTTCCTTAAATTAAAAAAAGAAAAAAAATTCCAATTGTTTGATTAATTTTGTACAGAGGAAACATTATTATAAACGTATAAACCATTTACAATTTTATTTTCCTTTTTTATATCCGGATCAAAATAAATGATCAAAACTCATCGCCCCTTCCAAAAACATAAAAAATAATAATAATAATAATAATAATAATAATAATAATAATAATAATAATAATAAAAATAAATAAATAAATAGCATAACGGAATCAACAATAGAATTCTCAAATAAGAAAGAAACAAATGAAGTATTACATTTCTTATCAGAACTAGTAAATATATGCACCCTCCGGGTGCAAGTATTTAACTTTTAATGTAATAAAATATTGTATAAAATTAGAAAGGCTAATGAAACTAAATAAGAATACAGATAAAAAGATTTGAAACAGAGAGTGTATAATAAAAGATTTGAAACAGAGGGAGTATAATAAAAAAAATGGAACAACTGAAACTTACTCTTCCATCACTCTCGTCTTTCATTGTTTTTTTCTAATTTAAGTATTTAGTTATAAGAGGAAGTAAAGAATAAAATGACAGTTATTTTATCTTGTTACTGGATTTCATTTAAGATTCATTGAAGAGATTTTGCTTATATTCATTAAAATAAACCAAACAGTTAAAAATCAATAATACTAAGCACATATTAAAATTCGATTTTTAATATTAATATGCAAATTAGCCTTCCCGTTCACACTGTAAAACCGCTATTTTGTTGTATATATAAATATAATTGCATGTTGTCAGTATGTAGACATAGTTAACAGTATTTATTGTAAGACAATTTTATTAATAATTGAGGTTTAGATAAAAAATACAATCATGGAGCATGTGATGTCAATAACTAAGAGAATTGTGGCTTGAGTAGGAATATAGTTTCGGTTACAGACAAAAACACACAATCTCCATTATAATAAGATATTATGTAACCGGATTAATGAAATGCATGATTATTTCACTGAAAGTCATGTATACCGATACTGTTGGAAGTGGAATCCCATAAGGAGAGAATGTGATATCATAAAAAAAAGTAGCATTGTTCGGAGGTTTATATATATATATATATATATATAATATATTATATATATATTTGATTGAAGGCAATTACAATGCGCATATCGCCAAAATTCGATAATTATAGAAAATAATAATGACAAGTGAATTTTCGCAAATAAATTATTTGGGTGTAGAACATCGTACAGACTGTTTCAACTTTATTAAGTCTCATCAGCACGTATATACTAACGATTTCCCTCCGACAGAAATCGAAACCCGACTTTCAGCAGGATAGTCAGAAACTATACTGCTTCGGCCATCAACATACCAAGCACGAAAAAATTCACTGCAAATTACCCCCATC
>CM042154.1:62758934-62761434 GCA_023376005.1 Doryteuthis pealeii
GGATTTAAATGATACAAAAGAAAAGGAATAATAGAGAAGAATTTTGAAGTGAGAGGCGACGATAACGCCGTTGCTGCAAAAAAAGCCTATAATTCAGTATAGGTCTGCAATTGATAAGGAATGAAAAATAATGAGTAATTTTTTTTTAAATTCAAATTGGGGAGAGTATTTCCAAAAAAAAAAAAAAAAAAAAAAAAAGAGGAAAGAAAGAAAAAAATGAACAAATAAGTAAGGAAGGTCAGAGCACAATTGTGGAAACAGAGAGAGAATATCACCTGCTTTAATGATTTTGTAAATGTTCTTTTTACTTATATATGTATGTGTTTTTTGTATTATTGTAAAATTGAATTGCTCGTGTGGCTCTATCGGAGAGAGGAAGTCTATATCGGATAGAAGGGAAAAAAAAAAATCTAATGAATAATTACGCATATTCTTGAAAAAAAAAGATACTTTGAAAATTTTTACGGGTAAAAATTTTAGAATGATGGTAAGGGAGGAGTGTTGCAATATGACTTGTGTGAGCTAGAACTGCTAATGGAAGGAGGAGGAATAAATAACAAAGGCTTAAAAAAATAGTGATGACCCAAAAGAGGAGAGCGTGGTTTTGACCGTAGCGTGACCCCGAACGAAGAATTGAGGGGCAAGCGGAATCGGGTTGTTGACCGGAAGTCGGGTGTTGCCGGAAGTCACGTGGTGACGTGGGGAAGGAAGAAAGGCTTCGTCTCTTTTTTGCCGGCGTCCCGTCGTGGGGCCACAGACCTGATGAGGACCCCAGGAATCTAGTAGTATTCTCTCTCTCTCGTTCTCTCTGCCTCCCTCCTCCCTGTAGAAGCCACTAGACGAGCACGTAATAAAGGCTGGGAGTTGTGACGACATGTTTCTCGGGTTATTGATTTTTTATCGGAGTTTAGTACCAAGAAAGAAAAAAGGGACTACGGTGCTTGTATCGTTTTAGTACCGTGAGTATTACAACGTAACAATGGGAAAGATAGAGAGAGGAGGTGAGTGCGTGGAAGCGATAGCACTAATTTATTTCAATCAAACCTACTGAAAAGATAAAAAGAAGGAAAGAAAGAAAAAAGAGTAAGAGAGAGTTAGATCAAGATTATTATACTTTTTACATTTTGAACTATTGCAATAGCTTTACGTAAACACATCAAATAATTATTCTGTGGTATATCCGTAGGTCCTGCTAGTAATGAAGTAGGGAATAAGAAGCCCTCAATACAATGCACTAAATTCTACCAACGATACAATATCAAGAACAACCTATTCTACATACACCTCAAACCGACCAACTTATTCACTAGCTTCACAATTAAAACCTATTTTTAGTAAACATATCAAACTTTGCAATAATTGAATTATTATATTGTGGTATATCCATAAGCCCTGCTATATATACACAAATATATATATATATATATATATTATATATATAATATATATATATATATATCTAGAAAGAAGGGAAAAAACTCAACACCGTAATTCTATAATAAATTTATTTCGACCAAAATTGGGACCTATATAAATCTAAGTTGATTTAATATAGCTCCCCAAAATCCAGTCTCATCAGATGGAAGATCAGGTTATTTACAGAATAAAATAACCTGATCTTCCATCTGATGAGACTGGATTTTGGGGAGCTATATTGAATCAACTTAGATTCATATCGGCCCCAATTTTGGTCGAAATAAATTTATTATGGAATAACGGTGTTGAGTTTGTCCTTCCTTTCTAAGATAAATATTGCTCTGTATATAATCTAAAAAGATTATTATACATTGAGCTCTCTGTATCGATTTAAAGATTCACTGTATTTATACATACTGGATCATACAATAATAATACAGTGTATCTTGAAAATCACATATAGAATCATCCCGGCGGCCGAACGGATATGGTCTCTGACTATGCCTGTGAAGTCCCAGTTTCGATTCCTGTCGGAGGGGAGTCGTTAGTATACATCGCTGAAGAGACTTAATAAAGTCGAAACAGTCTGTACGGTGTTCTGCATGGCGAGCCATCCTTTGCGGGGGATTTACTGTTCAAGGTTTATTTTCTATGATTATCGAATTTTATACGATACATGCATTTATAATTGCCTTCAATCAAAAATAAAATAATAATTTATTCAACATTGCTTCTAAAAACAAACATCCAAAAATCTCATTCACTTCGCCGAAGAGCTAAAACGGCCGGGTTTGTTTTCTAAATAAACGTCTACTTGCCTGCTATTGGCGGGGGCGGTAATAGTTTCCTTGACAAGGTTAATTTCGCAGGGATTGTCGCTATTGTACCGGCGGCCGAACGGATATGGTCTCTGACTATGCCTGTGAAGTCCCGGTTTCGATTCCTGTCGGAGGGGAGTCGTTAGTTACACTCGCTGAAGAGACTTAATAAAGTCGAAACAGTCTGTACGGTGTTCTGCATGGCGAGCCATCCTTTGCGGATATACTTGTCAGTTTATTTTCTATGATTATCGAATTTATACGAT
>CM042154.1:62766434-62793934 GCA_023376005.1 Doryteuthis pealeii
TTGTTTTGGTCAATTTCGACGCGATCCACGATTCTGTCTATTTTTCAATGGTTTTACGTGCTTGTTTACAATTTTAATGTAACATTCGCGATTGCAAAAAAAAAAAATTACCAAAAAATCAGGTAATAATCCGATTTTAATGAAATTTTCAGTATTGATTTATCAATTAATGACTTTTATAATGCACCAGTTATTTATTTCAAAACTTTAGTTTAGTATTTTTGCTATGAAAAATTAATACATAAAATTCATTTAAAATGGGAAAAGCATGATGTTAAGTTTAAAATTTTATATTTTTAGATTCTAGAAATAAATATCTACTTAATGCAAACCTTATTCTTTTAGACGAAAGTAATAAGTTTTGAAGAAAAACTCGATTGAAAATGTACCCCCCTTAAAAAAGCATAATGTATAAATTTTTCTTTTAGAAGATAATAGCCAATTAAATAATTATCGAATTGAGTAAAAAAGAAATCTCCAAAAAATTAATTAATTATTATTTTTTACATTTTATTTTTCAATTTTCGGTACTTATTTTCTCATAGAAAAGCCACGGTAAAAAAAAATTGTTTCTATTCATAACTTCGGTCTTTTATCTCATTATTTATACTGTAATTAGTACAGTAAAAGACCAACTCGAAAAAATGTTACGCCCCCAACATAAGGGGTCAAAATTAAGTGACCTGAAAAAAATGATAAAGTTTTGAAATAAAATAAATAATGCATTATAAAGATCATTTAAAATTATAAAGATCAATAAACACTAAAAATTCATTAAAATCCGATAATTCCCTGATTTTGGTAAATTATTTTCTGTAGGGGGGACTAAAGTCATTTTGTCAAAAACACATTTTAGGCTCATTGTGCCAGTACCTACAAATAACTGAAGCTATATCTATTAGCATACCAAAGCTGATTGAATCAATGATTGTTTGCTAAAGGCTTTTATCCTATTTATTTTAATGACACCAAATTTATATAAAATATTCCTTAGTTCTAGGATAGAGCTATGTTAAAAAGAAAATCCATTTTAATTGGTTCTAATTAGTCGTAATTTGTGATTAAGTCTAAAACTGACCCGTCTCTTACTCACATTATGCCTGTCACTTTCCCCTCTCTGATTATCCCTTGATTACCCCCCGCGTTACATATGTTAGTTTCTCTGTGAGCGTAAAGAGAGTGATTAGAGAGTGTGAAATATATTTGTCTGTTAATTTTTAGAAGCAGTTAGCCCTTAGCTTAACAACATCTTAATTGGGTCCATTCAAATTTAAATTAGGTCAAACGTTCTTTTTCTTAGAAATCTTACTAAATGATTTTAATGTTTTGTTTTGATTCTCCGGTCGTATTTATAAAAAAAATTATTCGCTTTGCAAACTCATTTTTTCCTAATCCCAATTGTCTACTAATAGCTCAATGGGTGACTCAACGGTTTTATATATATATATATATATATATATATATATATATATATATATATATATATATATAGTAAAAGGCTTAAATACCGGTCATATAGCAAACTCATTTTTTCTTAATCCCAATGAACTACTAATAGCTCAATGGGTGACTCAACGGGTCACGTTTTGTTTAGTATATATATATATATATATATATATATATATATATATATATATATATATATATATATATATGGTAAAGGATCATATATATATATATATATATATATAAGGCTTCATATATATATATATATATATATATATATATATATATATATATATATATATATATAAAGGCTTTATATATATATATATATATATACATATATATATATGGTATAAGGCTTCATATTAGCAGTTATAGATCTATTTCCGCTCACAAGTATATATACATACATATGAGCTGCTGCTGCTGCTGCTTCTTCTTCTTCTTCTTCTTCTTCTTCTTCTTCTTCTTCGTCTGAGAGATAGAGATAGAGAGAGATAAAGGAGGAGAAAGAGAGCGAGAGAAAGAGAGAAAGAAAGAAAGAGAGGGAAAAAGAGAAAAAGAAAGAGAGAGAGAAAAATAAATAGAGAGAAAGATATATATATATATATATATATATATATATATATATATATATATAGATAAACACAATACATAATGTATACAGCGTGATATATATTCATTAAGAACAAATTATATTTGAGAATGATGAATTGGGTCATGACTACATCTATGAGTGTATAGGCATATTTAGGTCAGATAGAAAGATATTCAAATACAATCAAATATTGTATTCTATGAAGAGTTTACGATACTGAAAAAAAGCTGCAGATATATATTAGTGGACAGGAGACAGAAATGTTTTGTATATCTAAAGATATGATTTTTTTGAACGTAAAAGGTTTATTCTAGAAATGGAAAAGAGAATCTGATTGCAAGAGCAAAGGGAAAAAAAACGTTTGAGCGAGCGAAAAAAAAAAAAAAGAAGAAGGAAAATACAGTACGCGCGAAAGACGAGAAAATGAGGGTGGGTGGTGCGAATGGGTGACTAAATAGATAGATAGATAGATAGATAGATAGATAGATAGATAGACAATATGAACAGACTGCGATGTAAAAAGAGAAAAGATCGAAGCAGGAAAATTAGGGTGATATACTACAAATGGAATGATAGATAGACATATAGTTAGATATGAAAAGTATAGGTTAGATAGACCAACAGACAGACAGACATATATATATGTATATATATATATATATATATATATATATTATATATATATGTGTGTGTGTGTGTGTGTGTGTGTGTGTGTGTGTGTGTGTGTGTTTGGGCACCATTCTTTCATTTATGCATGTTGAATTAAAACACACAATACTTCAATGTTTAACAATTTTATTTGTGATTTTTTCAAGTTTTCTGGCCAACTTTTTAATATTTTGGTGGAATTTGTGGATTAGTTCACCAAAGTTCATGTCCAGAGTACTTTCGGCACTTCGAAGTGTTAAACAGATGTGTCCTTTGTTTAATTCAACACATATATATTATATATATATATAGAGAGAGAGAGAGAGAGAGAAAGAGAGAAAGAGAGAGAGAGAGAAAGAGAGAGAGAGAATGAGAGAGAGAGAGAGAGAGAGTGAGAGAGAGAGAGAGAGAGAAAGATAGATAGGTTTATAGATAGACATGAACCGCCTTAAATAGATAGATAGGTAGATAGATAGATATACAGATGGATAGAATGAGTTAGGAAATAAGAGGAAAAAAAGAATGCAAGCTTAAAAGATGGGAAAGAAGGGACATATGGTACAAACGGATGACTGAATGGATAGCTAGCTAGTTAACTATCAAGCTAAATATATATATATATATATATATATATATATATATATATATATATATATATATATATATATATTACCAATCGACTCAGATAAATAGATATGAACAGACGAAAATACACACACACACACACACGGATATATATATATATATATATATATATATATATCTTCCTCTGTTCATACCCATCTATCTAAGTATATATATATATATATATATATATATATATATATATAGAGAGAGAGAGAGAGAGGGGGGGGATAGATAGATAGATAGATAGATACGATTAGAGTATAATATCTAGCTAGCTGATTACTTGCGTAAGTATGTACATGAGAAAACTTATTTGGTAATCTAGAAATAGATTTGGATAAATTTAGCGTGTATAAGATCCGAATAATTTAGGATACAAAAAGTCGTTGATATTGATTGACATAAAATAGAAATGGAAAGAAGGGACATTAAATAATAAAGAAAGTAAAACACACAAAAGCACGAACAACATGTGAAAGATAAAATATGGGAGCGAATAGAGAAAAAGAAAAATCACAGGAAAAAAGAAAAAGAAAAGAAAAAGAAAAGAAAAAAAAAGAAAAAAAAAAGAAAAAAGATAATTATAAAAAGTGAAATGAGAAATCGTAAAATGAAGATCGATAATTAAAAAAAAGAACATATGAAATTGCAAATCTGATATATAGATTTACGAACCCCTCCGCACGAACAGGATGTGACACAAGGTCAATTTTTTAAGTGGAATTTTTAGTAGGTTTAATAGTTTTAATTGAGAGTTTTCCTTCTCCAAGACGGGTTACCTAACCATGGTTAGAGCCCAGTCAGCGCTACTATTTGTCCATAGCTGGATGGAGAGTAGTTGGATTCATACCTTTAGCACTATGTGAAATGCAAACGGCTTCGTCCAGGATTTGAACTCGGGTCGACGAGTTCATTTCCTACGACTCTAACCATTACACCACACACCTCCAAGGCTGATATACATACATATTTTCCAACCCCTCCACATGAGCAGGATGCGACACAAGGTCAATTTCTTAAGCGGAGTTCAACAGGTTTGAATTCAGAGTTTTCCTTCTCCTAGACTGGTTACCTAGCCATGGTTAAAGAGCCCAGTCTGACCTGCTATTTACCCATAGATGGAGGGAGAATTGGATTCACACCTTTCCCAAGCGTATTAGCGCTATGTGAAATTTAAACAGCTTCGTCCAAGAATTGAACTCGGGTCGACGAGTCCATTTCCTACGAGTAACCATTACACCACGCACCTCCAAGCTGATATAGATTAATACTAAGATGAGCCTTCAGTCACTATCAAGCTTGACATTGATCTAACCTCCTAAGCAGCAAGATGCAACGGTCTCTATGTGAAACTCATATACAATTCAGTTCTTTGCCTCAATCAAATGTGTGCCATTTCCTTTTTAAATGTCAAGCCTCGGTAATTAGTAGACAGGCTCACATTTTATTTACCCCGTATCCCACTTCTACGGGTTAGGCACAAGGCCCTATTAACGTGGGTGGCGGGCGAAAAATTGCGTCGATCCCGTCGGCATTCCCCCTCAAGGGGGCGCTGGGCAATAAACCCAGCCCTGCTCCTTTAAATCTAGGGGGCAGGTGTTGCCTGGTGGGATGGCAATCCCCACCCATTCACATACTTCGGTAGCAATATCTCATTTACTAAAAGCAATATCAACAAACGCATGCACTGCTATTGACAAGTTATCAACCATATGATATTTAAATCTCTCTTATAAAATAAAGCGGCGATACTTCAAAGCTGTTGCCGTGTCAGGACTGCTGTATGGTTGCACAAACTGCACTCTAACGAAACGATTGGAAAAAGGCTACTCAAGGATGCAGAGTGATGATTTGAACAAATTGAACAAATACTCGAAGTAGAAAAGCACAAAACAGCAACTATACGGCTACCTTCTCCCCCTAACACAAACCACCCAAGTAAGACAAACATGACACCCTGAGCAATGCTGGTTTAGTAAGAACGAACTTATAAGTGGCATTCCGATATGGATATCCATACATAAACACATCAGTATTGGTCAACCAGCAAAAATATACAATCATTAGTTCTGTGCTGAAACTGGATGCTATATAGAGGACTCATCAAGAGCGATGACCGATAAGGAAAGATAGTGAGAGAGAGTAAAAGGAATCCGTGCTGTTGGTATTCTTTGATGACGATTATTATGATGATGATGACAAAGCAATTGGTAGCGAATAGTTAATTTACCAAAAAGGCCAGTAACCATAAGAAAGACTACTCGACAAAGTTCAATATCTCGTCCAGTGGGCTAGGTGTAACAAGATATGCTTGATTTAGTATCCCGGATCTAGTATTGCCGAGGTCACCAGAGCTCAGCCACCTAAGAGGTGGTGAGAGGCTGGCCACAAAATAAGAGCATGTGTTTTGCGATTCTACCTTCCTTTTTCTTGGGTACGTGGCTGGGGTACGAGGAGACAAAAATTCATATAAATTGAAAACGAGTCGTTTCTTAAAGAAAATAGAAGCAGGCCCACACGTTGTGTCTGCATTCCATTTCTTCCCGCTTCTACGTCTTCAGAGAGTGGAGCAAGATAATAAAACAACACTGTCCTAATGCTTAAGATGTTATTTCTCTGAATGTTTGAGATGAGGCTTGAAGATTCGTATTATTAGTGTTATTCGGACTATTGTCCCCATCTTCATTGTTATTTGTACAACGTTTCGGCCGATATACCCTCCGACCTTCTTCAGGTATTTTTGTCGTCGGGGACTCGGGAACCTTCTCGGACTCGGGAACCTTCTTTTCGAACTCGGGAACTTTCTTGTCGTATTCGGGAGCCATCACGGAACTTTAAACCTAACCCTTTATTTATTCCACGGGGGTATCCTGTTTTCATTCCGCTAACCATATCTGGGGTAGGAGTTGTGTTAATTAATTATTTTTCTAACTGCTTTCACCCAGGATTGAACTCGGGAACCAGAGATAACTGTCACTTAGTACTGTCTTTTAATCTAACTGCCTAATCCACTCGGCCATGTGTCCAATTGGAAGGTTCCCGGGTCCGACAAGAAATATCCGAAGAAGGCCGTACAAATAACAATGAAGATGGGGACAATATTCCGAATAACACTAATAATGCTTAAGATGTGTTTCGTATTTTTGCGTTTTTGTGCGTTTTTTTTTGTTTTTTTTTTTTCATTTTTCCCTCCAAATACGACGATTATTTATCGTTGATATGGCTGTAATGGTTGACTACGCTCCAGTACTATTTGCTCAAAATGTTACAAATTTGTTGGCAAGCAAAACATTGG
This sequence comes from Doryteuthis pealeii, assembly GCA_023376005.1. NCBI lineage: Eukaryota > Metazoa > Mollusca > Cephalopoda > Myopsida > Loliginidae > Doryteuthis > Doryteuthis pealeii. The sequence continues at coordinate 62,773,049 of CM042154.1, forward strand.
GAAAACTAATATGTACTTATCCGACTCCTTCGCTCTAGTAGAATGCGACACAAGGTCAACTTTTAAGCGAAATTTAACAAGTTTGAATTCAGAGATTTAGACTCTGCAATCCGAGTTCAATTTCTGAACGAGGCTGTTTGCATTTCATATACCGCTAATAACCTTGGGAAAGGTATTCATCCAACGATTCTCCCTCCCGTTATGGGTAGATAATAAGATAGACCGGGTTATTTAACCTTGGTATGGCAACCCGTCTAGGAGAAGGAAAACTCTGAAACCACACCTGTTGAACTCCGCTCTCAAGAAATTGACCTTGAGTCACATGATGCTCGTGTGGTGGGCTTGGGTAAATACACATATCAGGGAATAATAGTTCCTTTTAGTTTATTGGATGGCAGAATAGCTTCTTTAATCTTGGTATAGCCAGAAAGGAAAACTGTTAAATCCACTTAAAAAATTGACCTTGTATCAAGATTTACTCGGGCGGGGTTGGGGGGTTGGAATATATATATATATATATATATATATATATATATATATAAAGATAAATCTAATGAGTCAGACGAACCTACTAAGAGTTTCGCTTAATGCTCTTCAGGGCTAAGATCTTAGCTAAGATTTATTTTTATTATTTGCTCTACTTAGTTATTGAGCACTTTTTACTTATTAGCTTTAGTCTCCTGGCGGTTTTGTATGAATATATATATCTTATATATATATATATATATATGCATATAAATTGTTTTTCTTTTGGCCAAAATATTGTACTAATAGATTATTTTTTGTTGGTACGATTATCTTGGTCCTCTCTTTTTTCCAAAAAAATTTTCTTCCCGGTTGAAGTTTGGTAGTATATTTTTACAATCAAACTATTTGCTGTTTTTTTTCTCACTGCGAGGATTTACCAATAAGTTTGGTATATTATATATATATATATATATATATATATATATATATATATATATATATATATATATTGTTGAGGATATTTGCCAAACCTTTCAGCTACGAGCAGGATGCGATGCAGTTGCAGCTGGTTTGCAATTAGTTTTATTTCTCCTAGACTGGTTGCCAAAGCAAATCTCAAGAGCATTTAAAAAATAGCTTGCTTTTCCCAGGATGAAACGCAAACAACCTCCTCCAGAAATTGAACTCTGGTCGCTAATTCCATTTCCTGAGTCAGTAACGAAAGAATGTATTATGAAGCAAAAAGAAAAGAATAAGAAAAAATTAAGTAACAAAAAAAAGTTTTAAAAAACACTGATTTAAATAAAAGATATAAAATTCCAAAGAAAATTAGTTTAAAAGAAAAACAGTAAATAATGTTTAATAGAAAAAGACAACGAATAAAATACTTAAAGAAACGGTTGAGAAAACAAAGAAATAAACAAATTAGCTTTAAATAATATAATAAAAGTGAAAAAGAAGAAGAATACAGTATGAAACCCGGTAAAAATAATACACAACAAAAATTAGATACAAATTTTAAAAAGTAAATAAAGAAAAATGTAAACAAAGTAAAAAAGTAAATAAATAAATTTAAAAAAAACAAAAAGGTGAAACGATAAGAAATGACACCGAAGAATCGTTTGGTGCAGAAAAAAAAAAGAAAGAAAAGAAAAAAAAAGAGTTTAAAAAAAAAGAAAAGAAAATTAAATAAAGAAGTAAGGATTACTCGCTATTCGGAGATGTAGAAAGTGAGAGAGAAATAGAGAGAGAGAGAGAGATAGTGAGAGAGAGAGAGAGAGAGAGAGGAGGAAGTAAACGTGAGTAACACGGAAGTGTTAGAGAGAGTGAGTGAGAGAGTGTTGGCGAGTCGAGGTGACTTGGTGCAAACATGAATGGGGCCTGCCTCCGTCGTTCTGATTGGTCGGCGCGTAAGCATCGGCGCGCCGGTGAAGCGTCATCATCATCATCATCATCATCATCATCATCATCATCATCATCATCATTCTCATCATCAAAGCGGCATCATCAACATCATCGTCAACAGTGACGAGATTTACACGTGACTGCTACTGCGTATTTCAACAGAAAGACGATCTAAGAAAAATCAATAGGGAAATAATTTTTCGACGGCGAGTACATATGTATGTATGTATTAATACAAGTATGTGTATGTATGTGTGTTTGTGTGTGTGTGTGGTGTTGTTTGTGCGTGCGTGCGTTTACTGCATATGTACACACTAAAGTTAGAGAGGGAAAGAAGTAAAGAGAATAAGGACATAAAAAGAATAGGAAGTTAATAGGATGGAAAAAAGATGAAGATTGGTCGGCTGGTTGGTTGGTTGGGTTTTTACTACAGGTCAAACCTTTATGTTATTTTATGCCAAAGACGTTTTTTCATCCATTCTTGTTGGGTATTCCAACATTTTTTTAAACTCATTTTTTTGTATAAATACAATGGGACAAAATATACTGAAAATTGTGATAATACGAGGGTAAGTCAAAAAGTAATGCCATTTTGTTTAGGACAGGTAGAATTATCAACACAGGAACATTCATCAAAATGAAGCTGGTCCTCCGTGGATCACATCCCTTTCTCTCCATATAGCCACCGTTTCTCTCAATAGCAATGTTCCACCTTCGAATGAGAGCATGTATCCCTGCCCCGCAAAAGTCTGTTGATTGTTCTTTGAGCCACTTCTTCACTACATATTTCACTTCCTGGTCACTGAAATAATGTTTGTCTCAGACTATCCTCTCTTCGGACCCATGAAAGAAGGTTTGAGAGGCAAGCATTATTCCAGTGACGAGGAAGTAAACTCTGTAGTGAATAAGAGGCTCAAAGAACAGTCAACAGAATTTTGGGGGGTCCTGTTTCCAGGATTTGTTCCGGACAGCACACAGCACACACAGCACACAGCACAGCATCCTTGCAGAGTTCCCGTCTAGCTTTTTCTCCAATCATTTCGTTAGTCTATGTAGTGCAGCCAAACATTAGCACAGACATGGCTACATCTTTGAAAAAATCTTCGCTTTGATCAGTGAGATCAGATTTCCATACGATCAATAATCTGTCTACATCAGGCCAAGACTTTCTTATACGTACTAGCAAATATATGCAGCCTCCGGGTGCAAGTATTTAAGTTTAAATGTAATAAAATATTAGATTAAATCAGAAAGGCTAATGAAACTGAAGAAGAATTCAGATAAAAAGAGTTGAAACGGAGGGGGTATAATCGGAAAATAGAACAACTGAAACTTACTCTTTCATCACTTCCGTTTTTCAATGCTAAATTTTCCTAATTTAACTATTTAGTTAAAACAGGAAGTAAAGAATAAAATTACAGTTATTTCTTCTTGTTAATGAATTTCTTTTAGGATTTATTGAAGAGATTTTTACTCATATTCATTAAGATAAAACCAAACAATTAGAAATCAATAATACCAAGCACATTTTTATTAAAATCAGTTTTTTAAATATCAATATGCAAATTAGCTTTACGTTTACACTGAAAACTGGTATTTTGTTGTATATATAAATACAATTGCAAGTTATTAGTATTTAGGTAAGGCCAACAGTATTAGTAATGTCAAACAGTTTTATTATTAATTGCGGTTTAAATAGAAATAGAATCATGGAGAATGTGATGTAAATAACTAAGGGAATTGAGACTTGAGTAGTAATATAGTTTCGGTTACAGACAGAAAAACACACAATCTCCATTATAATAAGATATTGACATCGTCTTCTGTAGATGAGATATTACTACATAGGTATGTAAACTGGTTTAATAATCTCAGGAGCTTATCATTCAGTGTGGAGATTTTATCTTAATTGTAACACAAAAACTCTGTTTTATCCCTAGGCTGTGCAGGAATGGTTCAGCCTGTGAAGGCACACACACACACACACACACACATATATATATATATATATATATATATACATGCCTCCGTAGGAGACTGTTCCTGTCTGAAGTCACCCTGGCGAGACACCATGGAGCCAAGAGGTCCAGAAGAAAGCAGCGGCAAGAAAGCACCGGCACATCGACATCTTCAGGGACAGCCTTCAAATGCGAAATCTGTGGTCGAGGAAGTTTTTCAAACATTGGACTTCACAGTCACAGGAGCCGCTGTAACTTCAGGGGCACACAAACTATATTATAGTCTTCCGAGACTGAAATGCCAATAATATACTACATTATATACTATATTATAGTCTTCTGAGGCTGCAATGCCAATGATATATATATATATATACATATATATATATATATATATATATGTAAATGCTCAGCGTGGATATGTGCACGCGAATGCGTTGCCACCATGTTGGGAAGTCGTGACTCCGTGAGGTAACCGTGTCCTCAGTTGTTGTGGACACACTATGTTAATGCAGTAGCGCATTTATCATTGACTTGATCTATGATTTGGTGAGATTCGTGTGTGGTATAGTAGAGTAAGTATAAAACCTAAACTAATCTTATAATCATGAACACTAGATGTCAGTTTCTTGATCTTGCATGGGGTGTGCACAATCATCAGAGAGAAAATTAACAAAATTAAGACAAAACTACAAGAGATGCTCACAATAGGAATATATATATATATATATATATATATATATATATATATATATATATACTCACACACACTTATATATATATATATATATATATATATAGAGAGAGAGAGAGAGAGAGAGAGACAGACAGAGACACAAAGAGAGAGAGCGAGAGAGAGAGAGAGCGAGAGAGATGGAGGAGAGAGAGAAGTCGAAATAAAAGGCAAAAACTAAACATTGAATGTTTCCATTAACATTTTAAGAACAAATTGTTTTGTGAGGAACACAATAAAAAACATAACTTAGACAAAAATATCTACATACATAAATATATGATCAGTGTTCTTATTTTCATATAGTATCATACAAGTTCTAGTGCGCCGGGGTCGGGGCATTTTTGTATACGAAATAAAATTTAAAACCAAAATCAATAATTTTTTTTGCATGAAAATTGATAAAATAAAAGTAACTTTACTAAAATATTTATGCGTAAATAATCTATAGGAATTGTGTAGTTTTTTTGTAGTAGACTCCTTTCTTCTTTCTTAATTTCCAATACCAAAATTTCTCTGGGTTGGTCATGTTGGCTGGAATGGAATGAATGAAGGGGCAACAAAAACTAGACTTCACAGTCACAGGAGGCGCTATAACTTCAGGGACACAAAAACTATATTATATATATTATAATATATACGGCAAGTATCAGTGTTTAAGTATTGTATCAGTCCACGCAGTATGGCTAGTGATTGGCCAGAGGAATAGACTACCTGACCTTGGCTAGTTTATAAATCCAGGTGTGGGAATTGGAGCACACCTTATATACACAAAATATTCTAACAGTACATATTCAGACTTTATTTCTTGGTTGGTTGGTTGGTTGGTTGGTTGGTTGGTTGATTTTACGCCATGTCAACCCTTGTTTTATTTTATACCGAAGACGTTTTATTCATTGTTATTCAAAAAAATTAACTCATTTTTTAAACACATTATAATACTCATTTTGTATCTATTTAACCTATAGATGTGACCCTAACAGGTACTACCACTCCGGGTCAGCGCGGACCTGAGAGTAATATCAATGAAGGGGTACTCCACACTCTCCAGAGTTATAGAATTGGAGCGTTACTTCAAGATGTAGTTTGACGTCATATCCAGAACACACAATATAATGAAGAAAAAATAACCATTGATCAAAACAACCACTAAAGTGACATAAAAGTAGGAAAGCAGGAAGTAATGTTCCATAATTCATTGGCTATCCATGAATTATGTAAGTACTGTAGTTATATATTTTTAATCAGAGTTCGTTAGATTAAAAATAACGAGAATTCAGTGGAAAATTACCCTAACCATTAGGGTTATAATTGATTTGTGGTAACATTCGGCTTGACCCCTCGAAAAACGCGTCAGTAGAGGTGTGAGACATTAGTTTTAGTTTAGTTCAGTTGCGGCCAGGAATCCAGTGTGAACGGACTCTGTCTGTTTCTCCAAGATGTCGCTCCTAGCCGCGCGGTTCAATCCTAGGCTGGGGTTGTTCAGTAAAAGATTAAATAAAAACAACCAAGTCTTGTTAATTTATTAAAACAAGAGATGACCAGCACAACAAGAAGTAGAATCAACCCGGAGAAGCAATCCTGAGGAAATGGGCGACAATTAACAGCAGGAAAGAAAGAGGAAAGTAAGAACCCCCTCATCTATCGTCCCCTCTACACTGTCTTTCTCTCTCCATTATATACCCGAGCAAAGGGGTACATGTTACAATATGTTGGGCCATCCTGTAGGCCTTAAGCCAGAGCGCTTATCCAGTGGAATTGGATCCTTGGTAAAGAGTCCTCTGATAATGAATCCTTTAGTTCTTCTGATAAAAGTCCTCAGTTCCTTCGTCAATGGTCGTGAGTTCCTCCTCAATGATTGCAAGGGAACTGTGGCAAGTATCAGTGTTTAAGTAGTGTATCAGCCACGCAGTATGGCTAGTGTTTGGCCGGAGGAATAGACCACGTGACCATGGCTAGTCTATAAATCCAGGTGGGGGAATTGGAGCACACCTTATATACACAAAATATTCTAACAGCACATAACAGTAAATCCACATTGACCACACATAACGCACTCATATCTGCTTAAAGAGGCAGACCCTTAAGTCTATTATGTCTGTCATGGTACATTTACAGTGGAACATATATTGGAGAAATTGCGAGTTTTTCACACCAGCGTGAGATGATGGTCTTTCACTGGAGACTAGTGACATGTGTAGGTGCGCGGTGTAATGATTACAGTCATAGGATATGGACATGGTGAGACGAGTTTATATTCTGGACAAGGCTGTTTCACATAGCACTAAATATATGAATCCAACTCTTGTCCCCCCAGTTATGGGTATATAGTAGGGCAGATTGGGCTCTTTAACTTTGTTAGGCAACCAGTCTAGGAGAAGAAAAACTGAATGAAAAACTTGTTAAAATCAACTTAAGAAATTAACCTTGTGTCACATTCTGCTCGTGCGGAACGGTTGGTAAATATGTATGTATAATGGTAAAATGTACTAATTTCAGTAAAATCCGTTCTAGACATTACCAGCTTGATAACCTGTTGTATACTGGATCATACAATATTCAATATACTAGTACATCTAAATACAGTTCGCGCCAGACATAGAGTAACTCACAACAGAGTGCTAAAGCATCGAGGTAGACGGTTCGCGTACTGGTTCCGTAATCTTCCCAGTCTCAGGGTATTTGCCTCTCATCCCACTTATGAGAGCGTGACACAAGGACATTTTTATGTTGGCCCACCAATAGCCGAATCTCATGTGTGGTAGGCACAAAAAATGCGTCGATCCCGTCGGCATTCCTCCTCGAGAGGGGCGCCCCAGGTGTTGGGCAATAAACCCAGCCCTGCCCCTTTAAATCAAGGGGGCAGGTATTGCCTGAGGGTATTGCATGGGGGAGGATAGCCCCCTGGGATCGACGCTGTTAATTTTATTACCTAGCCACTCCAGAGGCCGAAGCGCTCTGAAGCAGGCTCAAGCAGTCACACCGAAGCAAGAACCGGTGATATTTAATGTGAAAATATATCTACTTTGTTTTTAATTGTTTTATTTTCGTAGTTTCATCCGGATATATATATATATATATATATATATATATATATATATATATATATATATATATATATATATAATTAATGGTGATATTATGATTTCACACTCATAACTTAAAGTTTCTTGGTAATCCAATCATCAGATGAGAAGTGGTTGAGATGTCAAAAACCAGTTGTGAAATGGTTGAGAAATGAATTTTTTTTTAAATAAATAAATAAAAGGAGAGCGAAAATTCAGGGATCAACTAGGGTCAGGTGGTAAGTGACACAGTAAAAATTTGTTTAAAAAAAATTCATCTGAACACCGCGTGCATTAACACCAATGCAAGTTTGTTTGATTATAATGTTTTTAAATACAAATTTAACGTCATGACATTACATCCCGTGAATACGATCCACGTCACATAAACGTTAAACAAGCCACAGTTTAAAAAAACAATTTTTAGATTTACATTTCCCATCGCATGAAAAACGCTTCATATAAACGCTAAAAAATTTGATTTTTAACATCTCAACCATTTCACGACTGGTTTTTGACATCTCAACCACTTCTCATCTGATGATTGGATTACCAAGAAACTTTAAGTTATGAGTGTGAAATCATAATATCACCATTAATTATAAATCTGCTCTGCTTTATTAGCATTGAGCACCTTTCCATGCAAATACTTTTTCTCATTATTTCATTCACTATTCATTATATATTATATATATATATATATATATATATATATATATATATATATATATATATACCAACTGTCATTTATACGTGTATAAATAAAAGGTCGGCCTTTTTTATTCTCTGGTGATCAGTGTTCCAATTCGAGTGTCAGCATCACATTTATCGCATAGTGCTAATACCCTTGACAAAGGTATGAATCCAACAGTTCTCCCACATAAATAATAGGACAGACTGGGCTCTTTAACTTCGGTATGGCAACCGGAGTAGTAGTGTTGCATAGTCCCCTTAGATCTTCTGCTATTGTGTTTCTATTCTATCTTTCGTCGGTTCGTATCGGGGTTTCACCTTACTCGTAACAGGGCGGGTATCTCTCTACTTCTGGGTTCCATTTTCTGTTCTGTTCTGTTCTTGTAAGGAAAACTGAAAAATTAAACAATTTTAACGATATTAATCGTCAATAGCATGACCTCTCATCTTTATAACTTGCTGCAATGATGAGATTTGAACAAGTCTTTTCGGGGATTTTCTTCCATTCTTCAATGGTTACACGTCTTAATTTATGAAAATTTGTGGTTACTTACAATTCTTGCTATATATTTTCAATAGGATTCAAGACAAAACTCATTGAACATCTTGATAGAACTGTAATATTCTTTTTCTGAAGCCAGGCAATCACTGATTTTGATGTATCTATGGGATTATTATCTTGCTGGAAAGTGAATCGCCGACATAGATCAATATTTTTCACCTATGATGTTTAAGACGCAGGGCAATTTTTTGAGCCAAAATTTTGGAAAAAAAAGTGTGTCCTATACGCCGTCAAATACGTTAATTTTCTGTGTGATATGCATATTTCATTGTCTCTAATTTTACTTTGTTCTTTTCTGCATAGTTGTGATTATTTTAGCTTGTTTTATTAGAGTGTAAATATATAAAGCTTTGCACACTAAAAAGTGTTTATAGGGTGGTTGGTTGCTGGTTATTTTATGGTATATCAACCCTTTTTCAAGTCATTTAATGTTGAACCAAGTCATTTTGATAAATAAAGGACTAAGGTCGCTTACAGTATCTACTGTTGCTTAAGTGATCACCCAATTAAGTCCGCCCTGTCAGCTGCAGCGTTAGAATGCACCTCTCCAGAGGGGTAAGACTCCCCCAATGGGGCTACCTGTTGACCATGGGTGGTGACCCGTGATGCTTAAGGATAAAACCCAGGTGATTGAGCAGTCCATGACTTGCAATACTCCACTTTGGCCCTTTCTTGGGCTAGACGGGCGGTCGGAGAGGCCTCTTCGATCAATCGGCTGTTCACGTCAAGCCCTAGCACCTATATGGCAAGCCCCAACCCTTTGATCAAAGCTTTATTGCCCATTTGTGGATTTCCATCTAAAATTTTGATAATGAATTCATATTTCCTTATTCCCCTTATTGCGATTAATTGTCCAATTCCGTTTGAGCCAAAACAACCCCCAAAACATCATCGAGCCACTTGTTTTAATGTTGGCACTCTGTGAGGAAAGCTTCACCTTTCTTGTGCCAAACTTTCTTTACATCATTGTGCCCCAAAACCTCATTTTTTGTTTCATCACTCCATATTACTTGTGGTTGTGAACACAGAAATGCATATCGTTGCCAAATGTTGTATACTCTTTCTTCCTTACTTCTATTATTCTTCTGTTCATCTTTGGTATCTTACGTTCTTCTTCCAGCGTTTGGACCTAGTCTTGGGGACTTTGTGTCTGGTCTTCTATTTCTCTGTTCTTGCTGGTTGGTCGTCCTTGATTCATTTCCTCTTCTAGGTCAGTATTTTTGCCAAGACATTCATCAACCACAAAACCATATTATTTATTTAAACCTTTATTTACTTAACTAAACATTTTTCCCTAACTAAACACAGCGCGCGTGTGCAGTGAGCCCCAGCTAAAGCAGCTATATCTTCTCTGCCTGACGTCCAAGCTGAAACTGAGAGCCAACCAGGACCCACGTGACTTCACGTATTTCGCGGGCCTTCTGTAATATTCCATGGAAAGTCCCGCCCGTGATATGAAAAAGGGCCATCCCTTCAGAATTACAGGGGGTTGACAATAATCTATGCATAGATTATGTAACACAAAGACACAAGCGTGAAGCGAAATGCAAACAGCCTCATTCAGAATTTGAAACTCGGTTCGTCGAAGCTATAACGTACAACAAAAAAAAAAATGTTCTATCGGTTGGTTACGTCAAGCCCTAGTACTTATATAATTGCACCAACCCTATTGCCCTTATGGCAAGCCCCAACCCCTTTTTATCATATGGGTTCTAGAAGGTGGTGACTGAGGTCTACTTGTCCTGGGAATGACGTTAAACTCTATCTGATGGTGAGGTTCCAGTTTTGGAGGTTTGGGGAATGTGGATCACCCCTTCATCACCATTGCTCCCTGGTCCACTCTGACCCGGAGTGGTAGTACCTGTTAGGGTCCCATCTATGGGTTAAATAGAAAAATGTAATTTATAAAAAAAATTGTGTATCTATTAAGAATTAATTTATTTTCAAACTTTATTGGCATTAAGTGACCCACTGAGGTTGATATGCCGTAAAACAAAACAAACCAAACCAAACCAAAAACAAAAACAAAAAATGTCAATTGCGTTACTGATTTCGGCGACTTCATGTAGGTAGGTAGTTGCTTCTGTACGGAGGAAAGAATCGCGCACTTTCTCATTGGTGCGGGCGTGGGTGGGATGTTGACTTCAATCAGTGCACAGGTCTATACTTGCATGCTCGATCGGGGATTAATAACGAAATAAAAGCATCTATTTATCAACTGTCATGGTTGAGTGATCGAAAGCATTCAGCTATAAACAAGACAGCACTGGGTGTGGTTTACACCGAACTCAATATGATTATGTATTTAAAGGCATATCAATCCAAGTCAATACTCATATATATATATATATATATATATATATATATATATATATATATGGGTGCGTGTGAATTTACAAATTTTACACACATACACGATATATATACACATATGGGGAGGGAATTCAAAATTTTACATATACACACACACATATATATATGTATATATAATGGAAGCGCGTGGTGTAATGGTTAAAGTCATGGGAAATGGACTCGTCACCCCGAATTCAAATCCTGAATGTGGTAATTGCATTTCACTTAGCGCTAATACCCTTGGGAAATGTATGAAACCTATTCTTCCGCCAGCTATGGATAAATAGGAGGGTAGACCGGGCTCTTTAACCTTGGTTAGGCAACCGGTCTAGGAGAAGGAAAACTCTGAATTCAAACCTGTTGAACTCTGCTTAAAAATTACCTTGTGTCACATCCTGCTCGTACGGAGGGGTTGGTAAATATATATCTCTATATATGATGGAGGTGCGTGGTCTAACGGTTACAGTCGTAGAAAATAGACTCGTCTACCCGTGTTCAAATCCTGGACGAGACTGTTTGCATCTCACATAGTGCTAATACCGTTGGGAAAGGTATGCATCCAACTACTCTCCCTCCAGCTAGGGATAAATAGTAGGACAGACTGGATTCTTTAACGTTGGCTAGGTAACCAGTCTAGGAGAAGGAAAACTCCCATTTTAAACCTGTTAAACTCGGCTTTAGAAATTGACCTTGTGACGCGTCCTGCTCATGTAGAGGAATTGGTAAATATATATATATAAATATATATATATATATATATGTGTGTGTGTGTGTGTGTGTGTGTGTGTGTGTGTGAAATTTTACACTAACCCATTATATTTGCATGCATATATGCGCGTCTGTGTGAATTCATAAATTTCACATACACACAATATATAATATATATGTATGTATACACATACACACATATATATGTATATATATATATATATATATATGTGTGTGTGTGTGTGTGTGTGTGTGTGTGTGTGTGTGTGTTTACCAAACCCTCCACACGTGCAGGATGTGACACTAGGTCTTTTTGTACTAGGATTGAATTCAGATGTTTTAGCCATTACACCACGCGTATCCATGGGTGATCACGTGTATGTAAAAACTTAGAAAGCAAAACCTCAGTGTCACCTGTCAAAAGGCGACCTTCGTACTCTTTTTCCTTTTCTGTTTCATTTATCTTGGCACCTAGTTTAGATTACATTACACCGTTTGTGTCTTATAGTTAAAATAAGCTGTTACATGTATAAACGGTATATTAATTGTGCCAACCATTTGAGACAAACTTTAGGGATCCCGAAAACTTTGTACATCAACACTGGAAATTTAAAAATGATTATCATCATCCCCGAGGAGCCTTATATAATATTTGTGGCTTTAAATCGCGGGGAAATAAATTGTACGCCCCAAGTCAAAAAAACATTCTTGTGTTATTTAGAGACTTAAGGACGGTCTATTGACAGAGTTTCTTAGATAAAAAACGGGGCAAATGTCATCTCAACACACAAGAGAGACAGAGAGAGACAGAGACAAAGAGATAGAGAGACAGAGAGACAGAGAGAGAGAGACAGACAGACAGACAGACAGATACTGAGACAGAGACAGAGAGAAAGCAGGTTTCTTTGGTAGTTCTCCGTACGTGTGATGTTTGCCGCAACAATTAAGATAAAACGCTTTCCTCTTTTTGCTCGAGAGCAGAGTCCCCTATGAGGATTGAGAAGAATTAAGAAATTAAAGTAAGAGAGAAAAAGGGAAACTCTAATATTATATCATTAAAAAGGGTTAATATCAAACACAGAGATGGGAAATACGTATTTAATCACCCCCTCGACCCTGGAATATGTATATATATATATATATATATATATATATATATATATAATATATATAACCCACCTCATAGAGGTTCTTCACGGAGCAAATGGACATGCTACTACTAACACACTCGTCTACCCGGATTTTAATAGCATGCCAAACCCTCAAAAACACTTCAATTTTTATAGTTCTTCTATAATGCTCCCTTTCAAAAAATCTATAAACAATTTCTTCAAAAAAGAAATTTTCTCCTGACGATGACCTAAGATCGAAACTAGTTGAGAATAAACAACATATAATAAATATTCCTGCTTGTCTTATTACTTTTGTTCATACTATATATATATATATATATATATATATATATATATATATATATATATATACACACACACATATATATATATATATATATATATATATATATATATATATATATCTTATTATAATGGAGATTGTGTGTTTTTCTGTCTGTAACCGAAACTACATTACTAATCGAGTCACAATTCACATAGTTATTTACATCACATTCTCCATGATTTGATTTAAACCTCAATTATTAATAAAATACATTACATTATTAATACTGTTGACCATATCTACACAGTATTTACCGCGTACCCCACTTGTACGGGTCAGGCACAAAGTCCCTATTAACGTGGGACCACCCACAAGCCGAGACTCATGGAGTGGCAGGTGAAAAAATTGCGTCGATCCCGTCGGCATTCCCCCTCAAGGGGGGCGCCTCAGGCACTGGGCAATAAACCCAGCCCTGCCCCTTTAAATCAAGGGGGCAGGTGTTGCCTGGGGGGATGGCCCCCTGGGATCGACGCTATTAACTCGTAAAGATCCAGGGCCGAAGCCACTGGACCCCCCGGCGTGGGCCAGATCTACATGATATTTTCCACGTACCCCACTTGTACGGGTCAGGCACAAAGGCCCTATTATGTGGGACCACCCACAAGCCGAGACTCATGGGGTGGCAGGTGAAAAATTGCGTCGATCCCGTCGGCATTCCCCCTCAAGGGGGGCGCCTCAGGCGCTGGGCAATAAACCCAGCCCTGCCCCTTTAAATCAAGGGGGCAGGTGTTGCCTGGGGGATAGCCCCCTGGGATCGACGCTATTAACTCGTAAAGATCCAGGGCCGAAGCCACTGGACCCCCGGCGTGGGCCAGATCTACATGGTATTTACCGCGTACCCCACTTGCACGGGTCAGGCACAAAGTCCCTATTAACGTGGGACCACCCACGAGCCGAAGCCCATGGAGTGGTAGGTGAAAAATTGCGTCGATCCCGTCGGCATTCCCCCTCAAGGGGGGCGCCTCAGGCACTGGGCAATAAACCCAGCCCTGCCCCTTTAAATCGAGGGGGCAGGTGTTGCCTGGGGGGATGGCCCCCTGGGATCGACGCTATTAACTCGTAAAGATCCAGGGCCGAAGCCACTGGACCCCCGGCGTGGCCGGAGCTACATGATATTTACCGCGTACCCCACTTGTACGGGTCAGGCACAAAGTCCCTATTAACGTGGGACCACCCACAAACCGAAGCTCATGGAGTGGCAGGTGAAAAATTGCGTCGATCCCGTCGGCATTCCCCTCAAGGGGGGCGCCTCAGGCACTGGGCAATAAACCCAGCCCTGCCCCTTTAAATCAAGGGGCAGGTGTTGCCTGGGGGGATGGCCCCCTGGGATCGACGCTATTAACTAGTAAAGATCCAGGGCCGAAGCCACTGGACCCCCGCGTGGGCCGGATCTACATGATATTTACCGCGTACCCCACTTGTACGGGTCAGGCACAAAGTCCCTATTAACGTGGGACCACCCACAAACCGAAGCTCATGGAGTGGCAGGTGAAAAAATTGCGTCGATCCCGTCGGCATTCCCCCTCAAGGGGGGCGCCTCAGGCACTGGGCAATAAACCCAGCCCTGCCCCTTTAAATCAAGGGGGCAGGTGTTGCCTGGGGGGATGGCCCCCTGGGATCGACGCTATTAACTAGTAAAGATCCAGGGCCGAAGCCACTGGACCCCCGGCGTGGGCCGGATCTACATTCTAATAACATTCAATTGTATTTATATATACTACAAAATGGCGGTTTGCAGTGTGAATGGGAAGGCTAATTTACATATTAATATTAAAAATTTGATTTTAATAAATATGTGCTTAGTATTATTGATTTTTAATTATTTGGTTTTATCTTAATGAATATTATAAAAAGTCTCGGGAATAAATCTTAAAAGAAATCCATTAACAATATTAACTGTAATTCTATTCTTTACTTTATTACTATTTTTACTCTTTATCCTAATTTAACTAAATAGTTAAATTATGAAAATTTAGCAATGAAAGACGGGAGTGAAGAAAAAGCAAGTTTTAGTTGTTCCCTCTCTGTTTCAAATCTTTTTATCAGCATCTTATTTAGTTTCATTAGCCTTTTTAAGTTAACATATTTTATTACATTAAAATTTAAATACTTGCACCCGGAGGGTGCATATATTTGCTAGTATATATATATATATATATATATATACAAAATAATTGTTCCAAATAGGTTCGGTTCTACTTTGAACCATTATCAAGGGCCTTTAAAGAAGATGCTAAAATGACGTTAAATAAAGCTAGCGTTTTTTTAGAGGGGGATAATTACAGTTTTTAACAATGTGTGACATTATATAGAATAAAACTTTGTGTAATGTGATGTAGATTTTTTTTCTTCTATTTATACAAGACAATTAAGAATCTTATCGTCGGTATCATTATTATTTCTATCAATTCTTATCTTATCTTTTACACACACACACATACACACACACACACATATATATATATAAATATTATATATATATATATATATATATATATATATATATATATATATATATATATATATATATATATCAATAAAATGCAATAACATGTTCATTCATTGTCTTCTTAATCAATCCGAAATTGCAAAAATTCAAGGTTACAGATTTCTCAAAAATATCACTTGAGGACTACCCTTTTCAGAATGATGTACGAAGCTTAATTAGAAAATAATTATATCGAATGGATATTCAACTATTTAATAAAAAACATATGTTGTCTATGTGTTCTATTGATACCAGTAATGTACAAACATTTTTTTAAATATAAAACATAATTACTTCATCTAAGATAATTCGTTTGGTTTCATATTGATATTCAAAAATGTTATTTTATGCTTCAATTCTTTTTTGTCAGTAAGGTAAAAAAGAAACTAAAGACAGATAGATTTCATGAATAGATAATATACTATACTATAATATACTATACTAATCCTATTGGTAAACCCTTGCAGTAAGGAAAAACCCGGTCAATGATTTGTTACGAAAAATGTATTACAAAAAATTGTCTGGGAAAAAATGAAAAAAGAAAAGACCGAGAGATCTACATGATCTAAACCAAATCATATATTTACCTAACCCCGCCACACGAGTTAGTTTTTAAGCGGAGTTTTACGGGTTTGAATTCAGAATTTTCCTTTTCCTAGACTGGTTGCTATACCAAAGTAAAAGAGCCCATTCTATCCCACTATTTCATCCATAGCTGGAGGGAGAATAGTCTGATTCATGCCATTCCCAATGCTACTTGCGTTACGTGAAATGTAAACAGCCTCATCCAGGATTTGAACCTTGGTCACCAGATCATGTAGCGCCAACGTTTCAGCTGCCTATTACAATTCTGCTAAGACTACAACCTATAATTAGAAAGCCTTATCCTATATCTCAGTTAAGTATTTTAAGGTTGCACATTTGGGGCAGTGAAATCTATTTAACCCATAGATGGGACCCTAACAGGTACTACCACCCGGAAATAAACGATTAACATTATATCACTTGGCCAAAAGAAGAAAAATAATATATGTCGCTAGTTTTGTCTAAAACTAAAATGTAAAGAATACTCGGTACCTAAATAGGACAAATAGTAATATTAATCCTAATGAATCAGGTCTACCAACTAACAACTTCGTTTACAAGCTCATGAGAGTAAGAACATATAATATATATATATATATATAATATATATATATAATATATAGTATATATATATATATATATATATATATATATACTAGCAATATATGCACCCTCCGGGCAAGTATTTAAATTTTAATGTAATAAATATGTTAACTTAAAAAGGCTAATGAAACTAAATAGATGCTGATAAAAGATTTGAAACAGAGAAGGAACAACTAAAACTTGCTTTTCTTCACTCCCGTCTTTCATTGCTAAATTTTCATAATTTAACTATTTAGTTAAATTAGGATAAAGAGTAAAAATAGTAATAAAGTAAAGAATAGAATTACAGTTAATATTGTTAATGGATTTCTTTTAAGATTTATTCCGAGACTTTTTATAATATTCATTAAGATAAAACCAATAATTAAAAATCAATAATACTAAGCACATATTTATTAAAATCAAATTTTTAATATTAATATGTAAATTAGCCTTCCCATTCACACTGCAAACCGCCATTTTGTAGTATATATAAATACAATTGCATGTTATTAGAATGTAGATATGGTCAACAGTATTAATAGTGTAATGTATTTTATTAATAATTGAGGTTTAAATCAAATCATGGAGAATGTGATGTAAATAACTATGTGAATTGTGACTCGATTAGTAATGTAGTTTCGGTTACAGACAGAAAAACACACAATCTCCATTATAATAAGATATATATATATATGAGATGAGAGGTATCCCAAACTTTGTAGAAAGGGATGATTCTATATGTGATTTCTAAGATACACTGTATTATTATCATATGATTCAGTATGTATAAATACAGTGAATCTTTGAATACCTAAAAAGAACTCAATGTATAATAAACTTTTTAGATTATATACAGAGCAATATGTATCTTAGATAGGAAGGAAAATCTCATCACCGTAATTCCATAATAAATTTATTTCGACCAACTGATGAGACTGAATTCTGGGGAGCTATATTAAATCAACTTAGATTTATAAAGGCCCCAATTTTGGTCGAAATAAATTTAGAGAGAGAGAGAACGTAAAAACAATAATGCTAATCTGTTTCAATCTTTGATGAAAAGAAGGTAAGAAAGAAAAAAACGAGTGAGTGAGTGAGTGAGGTTCTGTGTGTGTGTCTGTGTGTGTGTGTGTGTGTGTGAAAGAGAGAGAGAGAGAGAGAGAGAGAGAGAGAGAGAGAGAGAGAGAGAAGGAGGGAGGTAGAGATTTAAATCATCATTATCATACTTTTTACATATTTAACTACGTGGCAATAGTTCTTAAGTAAACATATCAAATGTTGTAATAATTAAATTAGCATACTGTGGGCCTGCGAGTTAAATATGAAATTATATACCTTAACATTTAGGAATAAAATAACCCTAAACGACTTAACATGTCCTTAAAGATTAAATCAATAAATCAGAGCGCTGACCTTGAGTCATCCATGTATTTTTTCGGGTAGCAACTAAATAAACAACTCGGAGGCAAAATCTGTAGAAGCGACCCATCACGAAGGAAAGATCTGGAAACAATGACTAAAATGTTAATAAAATTAATTTCTCTCTCTCTCTCTCTCTCTCTCTCTCTCTCTCTCTCTCTCTCTCTCTCTCTCTCTCTCTGTGTGTTTGCTCAATGAATATCTTAATCAGAATGCATATTTTTTTATAATGAATAAAAAAAAATAACTGAAATAATGGGGGAGGGCTTCAAGACCTTGATAAAAAGGGATTTAGAAACTTGTGTCACGTTGGGGTGAGCTGTAAGCCCATTATTCGTGTGTTCATAACAAGATTCGAAAGCAAGCGAGAAAAAGGCCAGGTTTTTAAATGTTGTATTTCAAGGTAGAAACGACCCTCCCCCCAAAAAAAAAAATAAAATGAGGGACAGACAGCACGCACATTTTGAAAAAAAAAAAAAAAAAGATTACATAACACACACACACACACACACACACACACACACACACACACACACACTCCATTACGTGAGATACTTAAAATCTTTATTCTTTCATCGCACAACATTTTTCATTTATACCAGAATGATATGCTCTTCATGTTTCTTTTTCTTCTTTTTTTCTTTTTTTTGAAAATGGCATGTATTTTATGATATTTGTAAAAAATAATTTGGGTACAAGGTCAAAATATTTCCTACTAAAATATTTATTCCCATGTGAGAAAAAGTTAAACTACTCAAAGAAATTATCTCAAAGGAGATTATATAAGATGCTACGTTGAGTCAAGTCAACGATCGTTCCTCGTTATTGGTACCATGTAACCCAGTACAGTCTGTCACTTGGATGGGAGTGGAGATGGGCCCACAAAAGTGACCCTCCTTTTACCCACAGAGACATCAGATGTTTGACCTCCTCTTTCGGTTTGCCAGCGCGAACGTGAGAAAGAGTTTAGGAAATTCAGATTTTAGTTGGGCGCTGAACAGGACGGTCGCAATGGCGATCTTTCCGTTTAAACTAAATTCTCGAACGTGTGTTTGTTGATCTGGGAGTTATCTTATAAAACAATGAAGAGCTCTAATCAAATTAGAAATGTCTTGTGTTCATTAACTAAAAACAAACGACAACAAAAGACGTCCTAGTATCAAGTACAGAAGAATCCAAAAGAAGACCAAATAACCTAGATCCAGAGATAGCTCCAGCTAAGAATAACGGCTACCAGCGCAGAGCAACCCAGATAACAAGATAGAATATAACAGACTGACGAAGCCATCTTCTCAGAACTATGGAAACAGATAATAAGATAAGTATAAAAGAAGATAAGTATATCTATTCAACCACGGGTATGCAGGTATACTCTACAATATACTACAATATACTATACAATACGTAAGATACGTCACGATTGAGTATGATATACAACAGAGGAGATACCCCGCAGCCCCGAGAAGCACACCGAAGGAAATTTTTTGCATTGATCAGGTCAAGAATCGTTTCTTGTTATTTGTACCATGTAACCCATTACTGTCTGTTACATGTTACTTGGGGATGAGGAATGCATTGAAAAAGGTTTTACTATAAAATGTATTGGAAACGGTTTTACTATAGAAATGTATTGAAAAAGGTTTTACTATAGAAATGTATTGGAAACGCTTTTACTATAGAAATGTATTGTCAATGGTTTTACTATAGAAATGTATTGAAAACGGTTTTCCTATAGAAATGTATTGGAAACGGTTTTACTTTACAAATCTATTGGAAACGGTTTTACTATAGAAATGTATTGAAAAAGGTTTTACTATAGAAATGTATTGACAGGGGTTTTACTATAGAAATGTATTGGAAACTGTTTTACTATAGAAATGTATTGGAAACGATTTTACGATAGAAATGTATTGCAAATGGTTTTACTGTAGAAATGTATTGGAAACGGTTTTACTATAGAAATGTATTGCAAATGGTTTTACTGTAGAAATGCATTGGAAACGGTTTTACTATAGAAATGTATTGGAAATGGTTTTACTATAAAAATGTATTCCAAACGGTTTTAATATAGAAATGTATTGGAAACCGCTTTCCTATAGGACTCTAATAGAAAAGCCCTAGACGACCTGAATACTTGGAAAGTGTTATGGGACCCTAACTACAATTATAATTCAACGTTGTCTCTAATGTATTTCCCCTTGGATGTCATATAGAGACAAAAAAAGGTTGTTAATATATTCAACTGACCCTAGATTCAGTTGTCATTTATTGTTTTGAACATGGTTTGAAGTATGGGACATTCACAGTGAATGGAACTTACTAACAATGGTATGCTAGACTACCTAGCGGACCATTACATCACGCGAAGTGGGATGAATTGATAGATAGGAATAATTTTACATAGTAAT
>CM042154.1:62796434-62908934 GCA_023376005.1 Doryteuthis pealeii
AAGTTTATTCTTTCTTTTTTTCTTTCTTTCCGTTTTTCTTTTTCTTTCTTTCTTTCTTTCTTTCTTTCTTTCTTTCTTTCTTTTCCATGCATCTATCTTTGCTCTTTCATCATTGAATTATTGTCTCCATCTTTCTGTTTTTCTTTTCCTTCTTCCTTTCTCCCTTTTTCCTTTTCTTTGACTCAACTTAATTTTTCTTCATCTCTCTTTCGTTTTTTTCTATCTTTAATGTGTCTATCCTTTCTTTCTTTTAAAAATTGTTCTGAATCAATCTCGTTTTCTTTCTTTCGTTTTCTTTCTTCATTCTTTGTTTCTCTATAAACTCTTTTTTTCCTTTCTTAATTTTATCCTTTCTTAATTTTTCCTTCCTTTTATTCTTCACTTTGATGCGTCTATCTTTTCTTTCTTTTACCAACTTTCTTTTTTCTTTTCTTTCGTTTTTTCTCTCTTTTTTCTCACCATTCATTCCTCTTTTCTATTATATATTTTTCTTATGGTTTTCTTTCTTTCTTTTCCTCCCTTTAATGAAAATGTACTTTCTTTTTCATTTATATTATTCTGTCTCTATCCTTCTTTCTTCCTTTCTTTCTTCTTTCTTTATTCCTCCCAGTCAATTATATCTTTGCTTACACTTCTTTCTTTCTTTTCTTCTTCTTTTTTCTTTCTCATCATTTATTCTTCCCATCCTTTATATTTCTTTCACCTTTCTTTCTTCTTTCTTTCTTTTTTTCTTTCTTTATTTTATTACTCTTAATGTGTATAACCTTTCTTTCTCTTTTCATTCATTCTGTTCCTATCATTCTTTCCTCCTTTCTTTCTTTCTTTCTTTCTTTCATGCGTATATCCTCTCTTTTTTCTTTCGTTTATTCAGTTTATATTCCTCTTTTATTTTTTTTATTTTCTCTCTTTCTTTCTTTCTTTCTTTCTTTCTTTCATGCGTATATCCTTTCTTTTTTCTTTCGTTTATTCAGTTTATATTCCGCTTTCATTTTTTTTCTTTTCTCTTTCTTTCTTTCTTTCTTTCTTTCTTTCTCACCATTTATCCTCCCCCCCGCCATCCATTGTATCATTCTTTTACGTATCTTTGATTTTTCCCCAACTATTTCACTCTATATTCTGTGAATTTTACAAATTTTCAATCATCTTCACGTTTTTTTGTTTTTTTTTGTAAAGATATTTTATTTTTTATTTTTTTTATTATTTCGTCTTTATTTATTCATTGATCGATTTTCCCCTTTCTGATCACGTGATGCAAATAACCTAGTAGGTTACTGAGTACACACTTATTGATCAAGGCACCGTCTTCACCGGCGCCAACAAAGATGTAACGTTAGATGTCATCTCAGGAATAGATCAGAAAGGGGAAAGTGGAAAAAATCTTCCTTTCATGTCGGTCCGCCATTGTCAAGAATATAAAACATATTTTATTATTTGTATACACGAAGGCGACCGACCTAAAGCCAACACCCATCCCCCTCGCCCAATAAAAAGGAGGATCCACAGGTTTTTGTCTTGAGAGAGTATATTAGCTGTGAAGAGGTCAACAATTGGAATCTATAATTTTTCTTGACAAGAAATAAGGTGATTAAAAAAATTATATTTTCGGTGTCAAATATATGATTTTTATCATTAAGCTACAGCTATATTTATGAACCTATATAAATCAATATATATATATATATATATATATATATATATATATATATATATATATATATATGGAGAGAGAGAGAGAGAGAGAGAGAGAGAGAGAGAGAGAGAGAGATTTGGATGATTTATTAATATATATATATATATATATATATATATATATATATATATATATATATATATATAGTGGTACCTTGACACCGTCTCAAATATGAGATTTTTATCATTAAGTCACGGCTATATTTATGAGCCTTCATAAATCAATACATATATATATATATATATATATATATATATATATATATATATATACATATTTTATCTATACATATTATTATTATTTTATTATCTATACATATTTTATCTATACATATGTATACATATATAAGTAAATGTAAGTAAAGTCGTCGGGGCGGCCTAAAGTCGGTATCAACCAGACAGCGAGGGAGTCAATCCCCTTTTCAATAGAGCTAGACCAAGAAGATTATTTTAGCATCTGAGGTTGAGCGCCACACCTACCAACAGCTCCTTACTTTTCCGCACAGATCCCTGTGCTACTCATACGCTATATATATATATATATAATATATATATATATATATAGAGAGAGAGAGAGAGAGAGAGAGAGAGAGAGAGAGAGGGGAAGAGAGGGAGAGAGAGAAATAGATAGATAGATAGATATATAGATAGATATTGATTTATGAAGCTTAATCTATATGGGTAATCAACACCCGAAAAAGATACCAGAAGATCTGAAACACGTGTCGCAAATGTAAAATGATCATAAAAATAAAAAAAACATAATCCATTTTGCGGACCTTCTTTTTTATAATATATATATATATATATATATATATTATATATATATATATATATATTGATAATATGGAATGCTCTATTTATAAGTAAATAGTGTTAAATATCTTGGATAGAGTATTTATATTTAAGTTAAGGTAGCGTGCACATGAAGTAAACCGTGTTTGATTACTGAGAGTTTCTCGCCTTTGAAAATCGCATAAGCGAGAAACTGTCAGTAATCAAGTGATGTGTGCACGCTACCTTAACTCAGATATAAATACTCTATCCAAGATATTTCATCCACGTTAGCCAAACTGATATATATGAATATATATATATATCTAAAATAATAACAAATTCCGCCCATAACCTTTTTTTACTTCATATATAAAAACAAAACACAATAAATATTTAATCATTTATTAAATACAGAACTTAAAAATAATAATTAAAAATTAAAAATAATTAATCGTAAAATAAAAATAAAAAAAATAAAAAATTCATTTTCTAAAATAATAACATATTATAACTATTTTTTACTTTATATACAAAATACAGTAAATATCTAATCATTTATGAAATACAGAATTTAAAAATAAAAATTTTAAAAAATAAAAATAATTAATCGTAAAAATTCCTTTACTAAAATCTTTTGAATTCCAACCGTCACATTTCTTAATACCCATTCCCTTCCGTTTAAATTGTTTCGTCTTGTTGCCAACATCTCAAAAATCCGCTACATTTGAATGACAAAAGGTATACATAGAGATATGACCAACATATATATGGCGCGAATGCCCACATTGGTGAATATTGTAAGGACTTTCGTTCTTTTTGCAGTATTAAGGTTTTGTGTTTTGTAAACTGATTTGACATTCCTCTCAAACAACTACGGAGTGAATGAGCTCTGATGATGATTTTTGTAAAATCGAAATATTGATCAGTATCAGCTATTATTATATTATAAATTGTTTTCTTCTTTAACAGCATTGTGTGATGTTTTCATTCCACCTTTTCATACTCATATATATATATATATATATATTATATATATTGTGTGGTGTGTGTGTGTGTGTGTGTGTGTGTGTGTGTGTGTGCGTGTATCTACAGTGGTACCTTGACTTATAAGTGTCCCAACTTACGAGTTTTCCGAGTTCCATGGCTGAATGTTACCTTTGTTGAGATGACTAAAATTTGAGGTACAAGCGAGCTTCAGATATGCTTATTTAGAAAAATGTTATTTATAACAAAAAAATTAAACATATTAGAGCACATAATTAATTACACTCTATTTCATCACGTTAATATAATACTATTTTTTTTTATTGAAAAAAAGTTTTAAGTAATAGGCTATTTTTCATGTGGACTGGAACGGATTAATGACATTTCAGATTATTTAAATGGCAAGAATTGATTAGCTATATATATATATATATATATATATAATATATATATATATATATATTATATATATATATTATTTCGAACGATTACCATGATCGTATTTGTGTTACGTCACACAATTTCGAAAGAAAAATAATGGCTAAAAAACGCCAAATCCGTTCACTTCATTTATTTATGTTTTTGCTCTCATATACAGCATTTCATTTTTTTCTCCAGACCGTCTCATATCATATACCTTGAAAAAGGGTGAAGGTTCATCCGAAATATTGGAATTGATCAAACCAGGAACAGAACAACAATTGAATATTAAAATTCCGATTTTTGTTCCGTTTTTTTATTTTTATTTTTGTTCTTTTTTCCAATGCTTCAAAAGACCCAAGAAAAAAAACCCCAACGTTCACAAGAACAAAGTTTATACATACCAGGGACGGGTTATCCCATTCGGTAGAGCGTTTGGCTAGTAAACCACAAGGTTCCTATTTTGATACCAGCACTCGCCAAATCAGCGTATGAGTAGCACAGGGATCTGTGCGGTAAAGTAAGCTGATGGTAGGTGTGACACTCCACCTCAGACGCAAAAACAATCTCCTTGGTCTAGCACTAGTGAAAAAGGGATAGAATCCCTCGTTGATTGGCTGATACCGACATTGGGCCGCCCCGATGACTTACTATATATATATAGTCAAGAACGTGCTCAAATACTGGCAACATACCAACCCAACAAAGAATTAGGATGTCGGATTCTCTGCAAAAGGTTTAATGTATCAAACATTGAATCGTTTGGTAAAACACGATATATACGAATGTAAATCTCAAAGGTACGGTCTCTGAAATATTTAGAAATAATAGAGACGTTCGTTTATAGTCAATGATACTTACATCATTTTAAAGTTTGAACATGTATAAATTTTTCTACATATTTGCACTGCGGCAGTTTTTTGTATAACCATGTCATGTTATGCCAGCTCACCGCTACATTATTGAGGAAGCATTAAAACTTGTCGTCATTGCAAAATTCCCATACATCTTTCGGACATGTTTGACATCAATGATCAACTCCCTTGTGCTGACGCTTGTGTGTGGTCGAGCATTGTCATGTAAAAGGAGGACATTGTATTTGAGTTTGAGTTTGAGTTTTGTTTAACGGCATATCAACCTCTGTGGGTCAGTTAATGCCAAAAAGGTTATTTTGGATTTCAGACTTTAAAGTAGTGGTTCTATGGAGGTAATTGGTTATGTTCTGTTATATTTTGTTGAAAAGGTTGCTTTTTTTAATAAAATTTAAAATGTTTTCAGGGTTTTATTCTTGAAGATGTCTTTCAGGTTTCTTGCTTGATAGTAATTTGCGCGGATATGTTTAAGTCTGTTACAATTTAGAAGGATATGCTTGGTTGTAAGTTGTACTTTGCATGTTGGGCACATTGTTGACATTGAGAGCAATGTTGAGGACATTGTCGATTTGAAAGTTGGGGCGTACTGACCCTCGTTAGGCCTTAGTTTTATTTAATAAAAAAAAACTTTGCATGACATAATGAAAATGGCATTTTTGACTCCTCCTCGTATATGAGACATATAAAGAAGAACTTACAATGGTCGTATAAATCAGTTGAGGCTACACTCCACTCCGCCTCACCCCCTCTCTGTGTCTTGCTTAACGTTAAGGCGCCAGGCCACTCTATTTTTTGCATCCACTTCCCACGAGTTTGTGTCAATATGGCATATCCTCATAACTCTCCTGCAGAGATCTTTAAATCGTAGACGTGGTTACCAACCGATCGGGAGCCTTTTATTAATTCACCGTACAAAAGATCATTTGGGATGCGGCCATTTTCTATTCTCCTGACATGTCCTGGCCAGCGAAGGCGCCTCTCACAGAGAATGCTCATTTCGGCACAATCCGGCACAACTGTGTTGGGCACTTTATCCTGCAAGTGAATGTGTAGTAAACGTCGTAGACATCGGAGATGGAAACTATTTTGACAGCAAAGAGAGCCAGAAAGAGGGAGAAAATACAGCAGCCCTAGAAAGCATCACAGTTTGTGTGCATTCAGTGCACCAAAGACTGTCAGTCAAAAATTGACCTGCTGAGTCACTTGCGCAGATGCAGATAATTTTTTGGACACTACGCCCTTAGTGGATGGAAAGGTGCCAACAGCAACAATAAATCGGTTACCATGCTTCCCCTGGACAAGAGGGCATCACTATTGAACGTGGTTGGTATTTAGCCAAACCTTTCTCCACGGGGAGTACGGGATACAAGGTGGCAGTTATGGGCCATCCAACGTGGAACGAAACTCACTATTTTAGAAACGATGAGACGCCTGTAAGTGGTATACTAGGTTAGATAAAGTTCATTCAGTAAGACGTTTGATTTCGTGTATGAAAATGAACGCATGAGGCAGATTGTTGAGTACCACCTAGTGCGAATCGAGATCATTACTCAATAGTGAATAATATGCGATAATCACATGATAATCCTTGCACCAGTAGGCCAGTCTGCTTGGACTATAAATATACCCACTGCACCTCTGCATAGATTAAATTTCATGGACCCCTTTCTAAAGAAAAATAAAGTATCGTAGATACACATTTAAAGAAGAATGAAATATTACGCACCCTATATAGAGGATGTTCGGAATAAATTTGACATACTTATATTTGGTTATTTTTCTCCGTAGGTTGGTGGTATTGACGCACACTAAGTATCATTTAAAAGCTTCGACCCTTCTTTATTCATATACGTGAAGACATATAGAATGAACCCACCTGAATCATGGAAGAAAGTAACTTGTATCATGATGATCTGCGCCGGCCATGAAAATAAGGAGATTATGGTTGCTGCCCAATGCTCCCTGAACACTGTAAAAACAATCAGGCATGACCTGAAGAATTGAAATGAGACTACGAGGCTGTGGCTAGAAGAAAGCAACATAACAGACGATCTGATTGCGTTTGTACAGCAGAATTCCTCGAAAATCTGCAAATAAAATGTTGGAGGACCCTGGCATTGGAATCCGTCACGTGAATTGAATGTTTCAGCCTCTACCATGAAGCTTGCACTCAATGAAGACCTTCGTTACGACTCATAAAAGCGTCGCAGAGGTCAACTTCTCCCAAAAAAGTGAAAATCGTCTGACAAAGGCGAAGAAACTTCTGAGCAAAGTGAAACATCCTACTGAAGTACAAACTATCTGGTTCATTTCCGATGAGAAAAACTTTTGCCAAGATCAAAAGCACAACACACAGAATAACAGATGGCTTGCATATAGTTCAAAGGACACTCCGCGTGTCATGCAAAGTAAATTTCGCCAAAATGTGATGTTTTTTGTATGTGTCCTCTGAGGGTGATGTGACGCATTTTTCAGAGTGGATATCAGGTTGAATTCAGATGCCTACGTGGAGTTGCTAAACACTGTAGTCAAGCCCTGGATAACAAGGGTAGCCAATGGAAGGCCATATGTATGGCAGCAGGATTCGGCCCACTGCCACACCTCTTGGAAAAAGTAAAAAATGTTTGTCGGCGAATTTTTACGACAACACCAGTCCCAATGTTTGGCGTCCGAACCTCCAGATCTTAACCCCATGGATTATTATGTATGTGGCGCTGTTGAAAAAGACACCAATCACCGTTCAGTACTACAAAAGCCCAGTTAATCGATAGAATTAAGGTAGTTCTTGAGACCCTTCCCATGGAAACTGTAACATCAGCTTGCACCAGATTCCAGAGCAGGATTGAGGCTGTGATCGACGCTAATGGCGGTTATTTTGAGTGAAACTTGTTGACAGTAGTGTAATTTCTGTGCCTGATGGGTTTCTATACAATCCATTAAATTTTGTAGTTAACAAGCACTTTTTCTTTTTCCTCATGAAACTGTCAAATTTATTCCGAACACTCTGTATATATTTACCAGTATATTGTGACACAAAATCATTTTTAAGTGGAGGTTTAACAGGTTTGAATTCAGTTTTCCTCTTATAGAATGGTTGCCAGACCAAGGTTAAAGAAACCAATTTGCCTTACGTTTTTATCCATAGCTGAAGGGGAGAATAATTATATGCATATATTTCCCAAGCGTGTTAATGCTATATGAAATGCAAACAGCCTCGTCCAGCATTTGAACACGGGTCGTCGAATCCATTTCATACGACGATAACCATATAACCATGACCCCCCCCCCATCCTGAATAAAACATAAAATTATATAAGAAATATTTCTTGAAAATCACATCAAATATTTACACTGAATAATAACATCTAGTGAGAGGGAAATGTGTAGTATAATGGCGCGCCCTACCCAGGAACACCATATTTGTGGCCTTGTGCCAGACACAGAGAAACCTTAATAGGATGTAGCACGATTCTCAGACCTTACGGGAGTGGGAAAGCAAGAGAGTAATGTAAAACTCGTTATCAGCTGTGAGTCTATTCGTAGCCAGCAGGTCTGGGATTTTACTATTAAAATTTATCTTAATCGGTTTGTCAGAAGAGAGGATGGTTGACCCGTTCACCTCTTAATTGACACGTGCAATTTGGTAGAACAGTTAGAAATTTCGAAAGATTTCACGACATTCTAGAAAGTTCCCCGGCGAGAAAAGGCAATACGTTACAAATGCTTACCTTTCTTTTTGCAAATTGTCAATTCTTTGTGATATGTTTGACAAAGTTACAGCCAATTTACTTTTCACAAGCATAGATCCGTATTTGGTCATCATATTAATAAGTGCTTAAAATGCTGTTTAGCATATATATATATATATATATATATATATATATATATATATAGGATGTGACTCCCTTGCTGTCTGGCTGATACCAACTTTAGGCCACTCTGACGACTTTACTTACTTATTAATAAAAAATCCGGAAAGCATCAAAACACTTGAAAAAAAAAAAGAAAGAAGAAAATTACAAGTACCTGTGAATATTAGAATCGGACACCATCAAACAAGCAGAGATAAAAGAAATAGTAAAAAATGATGAGTACCTCAGAAGAAAGTAAAAAACTTCTAAAAACCAAACTCTGCAGCAGAAATCTCATCATAGGAATAAACACCTGGACAGTCCCCATTGTAAGATTCTGTGAACCATTCTTGAAATGGACAAAGGAGGAATTCGGATAAATAGATCAAAGGACAGAACATTGATTAATTTCTTTGTAATATTCTTTGTTTTATTCTCTAACATATTAAAATCAATCTTAGGAATGATTTTATATAGAAACCATTTAAAATGTAATTAAAATAAGTGTAATCTTTTTATGTGTTCTTATTTAATTTTTAAGTTGAGTTTAACAGATATGAATTCAGAGTTTTCTCTCTCCTAGACTTGTCAACTATCCAAAGTTAAAGAGCCAAGTCTGCCCTACTATTAATCAATAGCAAGAGGGATAATATATGGATTCATACCTTTCACAAGGGTACTAGCGCTATGTGAATTGCAAACAGCCTTGTCCCTGTTTTGAACTCGTGTCGACGAGTCCATTTCCTACGACTCTAACCATTATAGCACGCACCTCCGCATAAATATATTGTTGCAAAAGGTAGCAGCATTTTGATCACCTTTTGAGACAACAATGAAAAGCCAGAACTCTGGGAGTGGTTGATGTTGAAACTGAATTTTTATAGGTGTGAAGTAGGAAATAGAATTATGAATTTGTCTTTCTATCGCTAATTGGATAATATAAAATTTCAAAATATCTTTGAAGCGTCTGCGGACCACCTGCTGTTAACGTTGCCTCGGACTACTGTTTGAAAACCACAAATTTACAGCGAAAATATTTATGGCAACAAAATCAACTTAGTATAACAATATAAGAGATATGTTATCAAATAAATATTACAAAACATTCATTCACTAAAAACTATTGGTTATTGTCACAGTAAAAGGAATCACGACATGGCTTTAGATCCTGGTTTTTGGGATGAGGTTTGATAATTTGTTTGCGCACATGACGCAACGGATACAGGGCTTGAATTAATATAATTCTAAGTGTTGGAATGTTTTACTATATAAGGTGTGCTGGAGCTCAC
The DNA here is from genome assembly GCA_023376005.1 of Doryteuthis pealeii. Classification (NCBI taxonomy): domain Eukaryota; kingdom Metazoa; phylum Mollusca; class Cephalopoda; order Myopsida; family Loliginidae; genus Doryteuthis; species Doryteuthis pealeii. Next base: position 62,806,317 of record CM042154.1, read on the forward strand.
CCCATAAACTTATAGACTCTGCAGCGTGGATTCAATCAGCCAATCAACAAGCTCCAATACGTGGTTTGTTAACTATTTAATCGCGCTTTTGAAAGCCGTTCAGTTGCTCGTATTCGACATGGACTAACGGATCAACAACCAAGGACTCTGCTTAACACAGGATTCTGCTAACACCGAGGAACAACCAAGGACTCTGCTTAACACAGGGGTTCTGCCTAAAACCGAGGAACAACCAAGGGACTCTGCTTAAACACAGGGGTTCTGCCTAACACGAGGAACAACCAAGGACTCTGCTTAACACAGGGGTTCTGCCTAACACCGAGGAACAACCAAGGACTCTGCTTAACACAGGGGTTCTGCCTAACACCGAGGAACAACCAAGGACTCTAGTGCCATCAACTGAAGCGTTAAAATGGCCATGAAAATCGAAACACTAAGTGACAATCATCTGTAGGTTACAGGTTCAATCCTGGCTACGGGGCGCTAATAACAGAATACTTAACATACCTTAACTATTGTTCCTGGTCAGGGTTAACTGAATGAGGACAGTTTACTTCAGAGGATTGAATAAAGGTTTTGGTTCAAAGTTCCGTGAAGGCTCCCGATTACGACATGAAGGCCCCTGAGTTCGACGAGAAGGCTCCCGAGTTCAACAAGAAACACCTGAAGAAGGCCTGAGGGCACCACGGCCGAAACCTTGTGTACATAAAATAAACAAACGTTTAGCTGATGGTCTTTCACTGAATTCTGAGTGATACAAGTCTCCTCTGGTCTCCAGAACTCTGATTATTCTAGCCGATTGTAGCAATGCAGTAGTCTGGGTGGTCTCAATTCTGTCACTGATTTCCAGATCCTCCAGCCTTTTTTTCAACTTTTTGGGACCGTTCCAAGTGCACTAACTACAATTGGTGTCACTTTGACTCTCATATTTCATAACTTTTTCAATTCTCTGGCAAGGTCAGGTATTTGTCCATCTGTTTCGTTTTCCTTCATCTTCACCCTGTGATCTGCTGAAACTGCAAAGTCTACCAGTTGACGAATTCTCTTTTTTTAAAGATTAATACTACGTCTGATCTTCTGGCCGAGATAATGTGATCCGTCTTTATCTCAAAATCCCAGAGAATTTTATATGTTTCATTCTCAAGAACGGATTCTGGTTTATGCATATACCATTTTGTTGTAAGTTCAAAATTTAATTTGTTGCATAATTCCCAGTGGATTACCTTTCCAACTAAGTCCTACCTAGTTTTGTATTCCCGTTGTGCTAGTTTGCTACATTCGCTTAATATATGGTTCATCGTCTTATCTCTGCCACTACACAGTCTATATTACTGTTTTGTTTTGTCTTATCTATTTATTATTTTTGAGTTTTTACATCAGCATTAGCTGATAGTCTTTCACTGGAGTCTGAGTGACAACAATTCTCCTCAGGTCTCCAGTACTCTTCTGAGTATTCTGGCAGATTGCAGCAGTGCAGTGTTCTGGATGGTATCAATCCTTCCTCTGATTTCCAAACTTTCCAAACCCTTTTCCAATTCTTTTGGGACCGTTCCAAGTGCACCAACTACAATTGCTATCACTTTGACTTTCATATTCCATAACTTTTTCAGTTCTCTGGCAAGGTCTATTATTATTATTATTATTATTATTATTATTATTATTATTATTATTATTATTATTATTATTATTTACTCCTTTTGAGTTTTCACATCAGTGTTAGCTGATGGTCCTTCACTGGAGTCTGAGTGACAGCAAGTCTTCTCAGGTCTCCAGTACTCTTCTGAGTATTCTGGCAGATTGCAGCAGTGCAGTGTTCTGAATGGTTTCAATCCTTCCTCTGATATCCAAACTATCCAAGCCCTTTTCCAATCCTTTTGGGACCGTTCCAAGTGCACCAACTACAATTGGTATCACTTTCACTTTCATATTCCATAACTTTTTCAGTTCTCTGGCAAGGTCTATTATTATTATTATTATTATTATTATTATTATTATTATTATTATTATTATTATTATTATTATTACTTCTTGTGGAATATCATACTATCATTAATAGGTATTAATCCTAACCAAACTTTACAGACATGGCACTCTGTAGCCAAATATAAAATTACATAATTATATAGGATAATGCTAGAAAGTTTTATTGCAGTAGTATTTCGAATGGTATTACGTATAAATAAACATATCCTTAGGAGTTCTAAAATGTTCTCGGACCGACCGAGATGGAAACGTTAAAGAGACACGAAACGTACATAATATAAAACTCGTTCAACGCACTTGGCAAAGGTGTTACTCAATTTCGAAACCTTTGAAAAAGGCTATCAAAAATTCAATAAAGAAAGTTAATTCCATTTTTGGATGGGTCCGAAAACATTAAAAAAACATCTCAAATGATGTTTATTTATTTTTTTTGGGGGGGGGGGCGTTGTGTATGTTTGTCTTTGACCGAGACATAGAAGAAGAGAGGGATAGTGAATCATAGATAGATACAGAAAGAAAGTGAAAGAGAGAGACAGAGAGAAAAAGAGAAAGAGAGAGAGAGAGAAGAGAAGAAGAAGAAGAAGAAGAAGAAGAAGAAGAAGAAGAAGAAGAAGAAGAAGAAGAAGAAAGAAGAAGAAGAAAAGAAGAAGAAGAAGAAGAAGAAGAAGAAGAAGAAGAGGAAGAAGAAGAAGAAGGGAGAGAGTGTGTGTGAGTTAGTGAGAGAGAGAGAGAGAGAGAGAGAGAGAGAGAGAGAGAGAGAGAGAGAGAGAGAGAGAGAGAGTCTGTAGTGGGTAATACATAGCTCAGATATGGTAGTGAAAACCTTTTAAACAATCAGTAATCATTGGTCGCCTTAGTGTATTGTCATTTACGTTGATAACCACGTAAAGCATAGATAACCATGACACATCCTGGACCTTGTTGCATAATTTGACCATAAATAGATAAAAAAGAGAGATGACTAGATAAGCAGGGGATAGATTGGTGGACAACAGGTGATATGAATACACCAGTAGTTATAATAGTCACCGAATTTCTTAGATTGACAACTCATATCAATTTTTCATTCGTAAAATCATTCAACTTATTTCTAACGATTTCGATCGCGACTCCCGAGGGTTTAACAATCATAAGGTGACGATAAGAAAGTTTCAAGAAAGATAAAAAGTAATAAAATGAAAGAAATACTAATGAGGACTAATTGAGTGGACGCGTACCGTTGGAATTCAATTTCCTCTAAAATTTGTTTTATGACTAGCAAAAGAAAAGAAAAACGCACTCCGGGCGGTGTAAAATCAATTTTTGAAATATATTGTATGGGGGTGGGTATTTAAATATTCAACGTTAGTGGTTTGTATCATAAGTACGTAAAATCATCAAATTTATCAAAGGAGTAAAAAAAAATTAAAATATTTGAAATGAAAACTTAGTTCCGTCCCCCCTCTGATAAAATGTTGCAATCATCTATTAATTAAATAATTATTTTGAATATTAATTTTACACATTAATTTTGAATACTAATTTTACACAGTAATTTTACACATTAATTTTACACTGATTTTACACAAAATCGTTGGCATTTATTTATTTGTAAACATTTTAGTTAACCTCTTGATACTGAAAAAAATGACTCCTTCTTGTTTGTAGATAATTCTATACCAAAACTCCATACATTAGATAACTTTAAATATACTAGCAAATATATGCACCCTCCGGGTGCAAGTATTTAACTTTTAATATAATAAAATATCATATTAAATTAGAAAGGCTAATGAAACTGAATAAAAATGCAGATAAGACGATTTGGAACAGTTAAAATAGGAAGTAAAGAATAATATTACAGTTATTTCTTCTTGTTAATGGATTTCTTTTAAGATTTATCCCCGAGATTTTTGCTCATACTCATTAAGATAACACCAAACAATTAGAAATCAATAATACTAAGCACATATTTATTAAAATCAAATTTATAATATCAATATGCAAATTAGCTTTCCCATTCACACTGTAAACCGCTGTTTTGTTGTATATATAAGTACAACTGCGTGTTATTAGCTTGTAGATATGGTCAACAGTCTTAATCATGTAAAACAATTTTATTAATAATTGAGGTTTGAATAAAAAATAAAATCATGGAGAATGTGACGTAAATAACAAAAGGGAATTGTGACTTGTATAGTAATATAGTTTCGGTTACAGACAGACAAACCCACAATCTCCATTATAATAAGAAGATATAAAAATAAAACAAACTATACATAAATATATAATACCGGGCATGTATTTATCAAAACTTGTTCTGAAAAACAACAAGACCTGTCTAAGATGGCATACTCAAATTTTGAGAGTATATTATACAAGGTTGTTCTTTATTCTATTTATTGACAATTTTGGGTAATGTAACATAAGCAGTGGCGTAGTTTCGGTTACTGACAAATTGAAACCGAATCGTTTAATCTTTAGAGGAGGGGAGGGTAAGTTTGTTATGTTATTTGTACGTCAAACAGAACAACCCTCGGTCGGTAGTGCAACGGTTCTCGTCCACCGAATTTCTAGATCTGGACCACCTTGCTGCTCTCGTTATTTCTGCATTTTAACAGTATAAACACATCTCGGTAATTCTCATACCATTGTATGGCTATTTTGTTCGTAATCTCAACAATTTCTTGAAGATATTCTAAGATATTGCTAAACCGTAGTAGTCATGAAATCTCTACCCGAAGTACGAGGCACAAAATCGCACGTGACATACACAGGCATGCACATTACCTAATGGCTCAGCACCAATCACTTGCCGTTCATGCGTGTGATGTAAATCTGCATCACTGAGTGCGGCACACATAAAAACCGGCAAAATTCTCTCCTTTGTGGGAACGAGAATTTCTACGGTTGGAGTGTGTAGAATAGATTTGCGGTAGGTGAGGAATTTGAGTGATAAACAGAATACATGTTGGCAACTACCGTATTTCCCCGAAAATAAGACAGGGCTTATCTTTATTTTCAATCCGAAATATAACACTAAGGCTTTGTTGTGTGTTGGCTGGAGGTAAGTTTTATGTGGAATTTAACATCAAAGAAACAAACAAAACAGTACAAATAATCACAAAGAAGTTTGAGTCGTAATAAAAATTGTCCTTTATATGTGTATTATAAATTGTTTTAAATGAACAAGTTACAAAGGTGGGGTTAATGAATTTTTTTTTACAAATTATTATTAGTGTTAAAGCTTACATGTAGTTTGTTCAGTTCACCCGGTTCAAGGAGGATATTCGTGACTTGTCTGTTCGCAGGTCACTGCTTTTCTGTGCGTTCTGCTGCGATCTCCCTTTTCTCATCTCCTTCTCGCTATGTCCGTTAGTTCGCGGGAGTTTTGAATTTGGCGGCAGTCAGTCTGCCTTTGTCTATTTTTAGAATACAATCCTTTTTTCTTTGTTCCCCCAAACCTGATCTAACAAGAATCTAAAGCTTATGGACCATTACAGCTTAATTTCGGGGGTTTCCGATATATTATATAATCGAAAATTGACCTTAAATAGTAGAACATTACGAGATTCTAATAAATAGAAATTACGAAAAACGATCTAAATTTATTTACCATTAACAAGTTCAAAAACTTATTAACGACAATTCATTAAAAAATAATGATATCATCCTCTGGAAGGTTATTGCTCTCAAATAGGGCTTATTTCAAGGGGAGGGCTTATATTAAAATCATCCTGAAAAATCACATGAGGTCCTATTTTGCAGGTAGGAAATTTCAGGGAAATACAGTACTTGCAACATAAACATGTTCACAATTTCCACTCTTGGAGAGTCTGTTGTTGTTGTATACTCATATATGCCCACATCATACGTCGGGTATATGATAGAGAGAGGCAGGCTGATAGATTAGATGATGATAGAGGTGGTCTTACTTGAAGCTTCTATTTGTTGTCTCTGCCTCGGCCGCCATTTTATTCCGTCTAGTGGGGTTGATTTATTTTCTTTGTTAATTCTTCTTTGGGCTGAGCTTAAAATTGTTCTTAATGTTCCCTTAACAAGAAGTCTTGGTGTTCTTAATAATGATGCTTTATTTCCTCAGCCCATGTTTCCGCCGCGGGTGAGTTGCGAACGCTAAAAGAGAAACTTTCTCATAGGGTGTTGGATCGCATCTAACTAACTAAACTAAAACTTATTCTCATGCGTCTGTATACCGGAAGATGAAGTTGGGATCATCGTTATGTCAATCATAATCCCAAACGGGTATGGAAAATTCCCCACCTCCGCTTTTAAATCTAACGAACTTTATTTAAAATTCTAACTACAAGTATGTTCATGATTTATGACTCTTCATAAATTATATAACATTGTATCTGGAATGGAATTGTTTGGTTGAGTGGTCGATTGTTTTGTTTTACGGTATATCGACCCTTTTCGGATCATTTAATGTCGAATCAAATCATTTTTGATAAACAAAGGATTCAGGTTGGCTTACACTCCCTGCTGCTCAAGTGGTCACACTAAAGATTAAATGCTCATTGCTGCTTATCTTCGGTGATCTAGCAGAAATCGGTGCTTTCAGCGTGACTTGACTGTAATAAATTGTTTGGTTAAGTTTGTCATTATTAATGGAACAAAATGACAGAGGGCTGTCCACAGCACGACGTAAAATTAACGTACCAAACTGATGGTTCACTCTGACCTGGAGTGGTAGTACTGTTAGGGTTCCATCTATGAGTTAAATAGATCAAGAAATATATATATATATATATATATATATATATATATATATATATATATATAGATAGATAGATAGATAGATAGATAGATATTGATATATATGATCTGAATATATATAATTATATATATATATATATATGGACTGGGTTAGCTCAGTTGGTACAGCGTTCGGCTAGAAACCACAAGGTTCCTAGTTCGATACCGGTCCTCGCCAACTCAGCGTATGAGTAAGTAGCACAGGGATCTGTGCACTAAAGTAAGGAGCTGACGGTAGGTGTGGCGCCCCACCTCAGACGCTAAAATAATCTCATTGGTCTAGCGTAACTGAAAAGGGGATAGACTCCCTCGCTGGTTGGCTGATACCGATTTTAGGCCGCCCCGACGACTTTACACACACACACACACACACACACACATATATATATATATATATATATATATATATATATATATATATATATAATTTAGATCCTATATATCAATATTAGTCTGTTCACATATATCTATTTTAGTCAGTTCATATCTATCTATCTATCTATCTATCTATCTATCTATCTTCTAGCCCATTCAGTTCATATCTATCTATCTATCTATCTATCTATCTAGTTCATATCTAGTATAAACATGCAGAGATAGATATAAATAGACTGAAATATAGATATGAACTGAATGGGCAAGATAGATAGATAGATAGATAGATAGATAGATAGATGTTAACAGAGGAATAAATATAGAGACATAGAGGAATATCTATGCATATTTTTAACCACACACTCAATAGAATTAATAGATAGATAGATATATAGATAGATATTAACAGAGAAATAAAGGTAGAGACATAGAGAAATATCTATGCATGTTTTTTTTAACCATATTCACACACACAAAAAGAGCATCTGGGATTGACCACAAAGTTTTCTGGTTTATCATCCTTGAAAGCGAATCATTGTTTAAACTTACGCTTAAGCCTCCTCGTTTATTTCCATTAGGGGCACATCACAAGCTGACTGAAAAGCGAAATGCATCAGTGACTCAAACAAAATAATGGCGCTCTGATTCATGTGAAAATTATGTCAATCGTACTTTCAAAGCAAAGCTAGGGACAAAGAAAGAAAAGTAACTCCGACAAACATACCTGCAGTTTAGTCTAAAATCTAGAATATTTGGATCATATTACATTAAGGCACCCATTTTTGATTTCGTTTCATTAGTCATTTTATTCATTTACACCGTCAATATCCGGTTATTTGTTAGGGGTTAGTTTTAAAATAATAAATCAAAATCTAAAAATCGTCTGTTAAAACAACCGGATATTGACGGTGTAAATGAAATCTTAATCGAGATCAAAAAGGGGTGCCTTAAGGTCATATGGTCCGAATGTTTTACTAATATCCATAAGTCTACGGTCAAGTCACGTTAAATGCTCCGGTTTCCGCTCAATCCCCGAAGTTAAGCAGCAATGAGCCTGTTCGTTACTTAGATGGGTGACGATTTAAGTAAAAGTAGGTACTGTAGGCAATCTGATATCAAAATTACTTGATTCGGCATTAGATGACCCGAAAAGAGTTGGTATGTCGTTAAAAAAATCGGTAAATAGCAGATTAAAAAATGCTAAGCGGTGCCTGCTGAAAATCTGACCCGTGATAATTTTGAACTCCTTAGCATTTTGAAGGCGTTTTCCCACAAGTTAATGTGAGATGAAAGCGATATTTTACGCCCCCCTAAATCTAAATATTTTAACTCTCCCTTCAGTGAGCCGAGTATAACAGGTTTGAATTCAGGGTTTTCCTTCTCCTAGACTGGTTACCTATTCAAGGTCAAAGAGCCCAGTCTATCCTACTATTTACCCATAGCTGGTTAAGTTAATTTAGGGGCCAGTTTAGCTCCGTCGGAAGCGCTATCTGCCTCTGAACTGCAAGGTTCTGGGTTCGATACTGTTCCTAGAAATAGTTATATATATATATATATATATATATATATATATATATATATAGAGAGAGAGAGAGAGAGAGAGAGAGAAAGAAAGAAAGAAAGAAAGAAAGAAAGAAGTCCACATACACTCCCACACACAAAAAGAAAGAGTGCTGTAAAGGGCATGAACTAACGAAATAAGAGGACAGATGAAAGAAAAAAAAAAGAAAGAAACACAGAAAAAATAAGAAATAAAAAGAAGCATCCTCTCCCACTCTCTCTCTCTTCTCTCTCTCACCCTTTCTCTCTCTTTTTTTCTCTCTCTCTCTCTCTCTCTATTATCTCTCTATCACATACACACACATACACACACAAGCAGACACTCACACAGACACGGACACAGAAAGTTGGTAATAAGGAAAGAATAGTAGAAGACATGTACTAACGAAATAAGGGAAATGAAAAGAAGAAAGCAAAAAGAAAGAAAGAAAGAAGAAATAAAGAATGAAAAAAGACTAAGCGAAAGAAAAAATGAAAAGAAAAAAAGAAAGAAAGAAGCACCTCTCTCTCTGGCCTGGTTAGGACCAGAATGAAGACACAAGAGAGGAAATGAGTTAAACTAATATATTAACAAAGAACAGTAGTACAAATGAAAAGGTACTCGCAAGGCTGTCTTATCAGCTATCCGCTGAAATATTAACCTCGCTTAAATGCAGAACCTGCTGCTATTTATAGTTGGAAGAGTTCATGCGTGCGTAGTAAATTACTAAGTGAGAAAGAAAAAGACCTATGCAAACGAAATAAGGGGAATATCGAAAGAAAGAAAAAGGAAGAAAAGAAAGATAGACGAAAGAAAGAAAAAAGATGAAAGAAAGAAAAAAAAATTAAAAGAAGAGAGAAAGAAAGAAAGAAGAAAGAAGGAAAAAGTACAAAACGCACACATTCTCACACACAGATAAACTAAGTAAGAAAGAAAGAGATGTAAAAGACATCATCATGTCGCCCAATTAGCACGAATATCCACGACAATCTCTCGACAAACCTCCCTGTCACTCATTGTGACAGAGATGTCCTCTGCACAGCATCCAGTATCTTCGCGTAGTTGGTCAATGTAGTCCTTGGTGACCGACCCACATTAGCATGTCCATGTGTTGGCTTCCACAGGAGAACGTAGCTTATGAGCTCGTCTTTGTTTCTCCAGCAGTTTCCAGCATGCCTTGTCCGTCTCACTCGGATGGCTTGTGAGATGGGGGGCAGGTGGCCATACAGCTGCTTCATTGTGGGGTGCTGTTTCCACGACCTGTTCAAGTATTCTTGTGCAGGTTCCATCTAACTTATTCTCACGGCGCTTCGTTAGGGTCCAAGTGGTGTAGCCATACAGCAGTACCAGTATAACCACATCCGTCAGGGAGATCGGTTTTCCATATGACTGATAATTTGTTTGTGGCCAACCATGTATTTCCTATTCGTGTATTAACATTGCCTTCTGTGGATGAGAAAAAGACATACACTATCGAAATAAGGGGACTTGCGCAAAAGGAATGAATAAAATAAACCTAGAAATTAAGAAAGAATTAGGGTCCTCCTAGTACAGAATAATAAGGTCTTCATGTTTATGTACGACCAAATTCTAACTGAACATACCTACCTCAGACATATATAAGCGAGTAAGACGACCTCGATTATTACAATTTGACGTTGACGTCCGTTGATATAAGCAAGGAGAAAGATTTGAGTGATTGTGATAAAGGTCATATTGTTATCGCCATAAAACTGGGTTAGGCATTTCGGAAACGGCACAGTTGCTAGGATGTTTAAGTTATGTTTAGGAGAATAGATCAGTAGTTGTCCGGAAAAGAGAAAAAATCAACAACGGTTGATAACGCATTAGGCGGGCGAGATGTATGAAGCCAAAAAGGGAACAAAGACCTTACCAAGTCAACTTTGACAAAACTTCCAGGAGTTTTTAATCAAGGTGGATAAAAGGATACAGCACACACTTAAACCTGTTGAACTTACTTCTGTTTTTTTTCCTTCCTTCCTTATTTAAAAAAAAATCTATTTTTTAAGACGTGGATCGTAGCATCAAATTAAGGAAGAAGAGAAAATAAATTCAAAACCAAAAGAATTGGGGTCCTGTTAAACAGAGTGATTGAACAGAATAAGAAGGTCTTCATGTTTATGTACGACCAAATTCTAACGGAACATACCAACCTCAGATTTATATAAGCGAGTAAGAAGATAAATTCAAAACTAAAAGAATTAGGGTCCTCCTAAACAGAGTGAACAGAATAATAAGGTCTGCAGGTATGTGTACGACTAAATTCCTTCCTGATAGTAAAAAATATCTATTTTTTAAGACGTGAGTCTTAGCATCAAGAGTGTGACGTTAAACTCCATCTAGTGGTGAGGTTCCAATTCTGGGTCGCTTGGAAGGGCGGAATACCCTTTCATTGTCATCACTCTAAACCGGAATAGTACCACCCTGTCGGCTGGGGCGTTAGAATGCACCGACTGCACCTCTGCAAAGGATAAGACTCCCCAATGGGGCCACCTGTTCGCCGTGAATGGCGACCCGTGATGCTTAACGATAGAACCCAAGTGGATGAGCAGTCCATGACTTGCAATATTCCACTTTAGGCATTTCTTGGGCTAGACGGGCGGTCGAGAAACCCCCGATCAATCGGCTGGCCACGTCAAGCACTAGCACCTATATGATTGCCCCAACCCTATTGTCCTTATGTCAACCCCAATCCTTCTCATCATATGGGTGTAAGAAGGCGGTGTGTGAGGGTCTACATGTCCTAGGAATGACCTTAAACTCTATCTGATGGTGAGGTTCCAGTTCTGGAGGTTTGGGGAATGTGGAGCACCCCTTCATCACCATTGCTCCCTGGTCCACTCTGACCCGGGCTGGTAGTGCCTGTTAGGGTCCCATCTATGGGTTGAATAGAAATACATGAGTTTATAAACAAAATGTATTATGCATTAGAATGAATTTAACCACGAGATTGATATGCCGTAAAACAAAACAAACCAAACCAAACCAAACCGGAATAGTAATGGGGTTCCGTCTATGGGTCAAATAGATAAACATGTGTCTAAAAAGTGTTTTTTTAATAAATTCAATAAGAATGAATAAAACAAAATGTCTTCGGCATAAAATGAGGTACCAACAATCTACAGTACTATTTCAATTAAGAAACAGTCTACATACATTAAATTTCAACATCGTTAGAGATCAAATGACCGATCAAGAGAACAGGGAATCGTAGTTAATCTTTTACTGCAGATGCAAAGCTCGGAAAATTTAAACTTTAGTATGAAATAAGCCTTTGCCCTTTTCAACCGGCCGTGAAGGACAGCGAAGGTGGAACTTTTTCTGAAAATGGAACGTGAATAAGGAAGCACGCGAATTTGACAGCGACCATCAGTCAAGGGATTGGAATTGGGGACGTGCTGAACAAAGGAGTGGAGACAGAGGGGAGCGGTGTGGGTGGAAGGATGCGTGAATAGTCAGGAGGCGAAGTTGGGTATGGGGCGCTGAATGCACTCAGTAACCTCGGAAGCTAAATGAAAAACCTCTCCCTCTTTAGTCTTCCTTCTTCCTTTCCGACTATCTCATTCGATTTGTTTATTTATTTATGATGTTTGTACCAGGTTTGTCAGAGATTTATTTGTTTGTTTTTTCGTTCTATTTCTTTCTTTTTTTCTTTTGTTATGTTTTTCTTTCTTTCTTTTTTTTACTTCTTTTGTTCGTGTTTTTTTTTTTTTTTCGCTTTTTTTCTTTGCTTCTTTTAATTACTTGTTTTATTCTTAATTTTTGTTCTAGTTCGATTAATTTTATTGCTTCTTTTTTATTATTTGTGCTTCTTTACTTTTGATTTTTTTTCAATTTCTTTTCCTTTCTTTTTTTTTTTTCTTTTTTCATTCTTATTTTTGTTTCTCGTTTTTTTTCAGTCATTTTTTTCGTTTTCAGTTCTTTTTCTTTTTCTTTCTTTTTCTTTTTCTTTTTTTTTTTCTTTTTCGTTTCTTTTTCTTTCATTTTCTTTTTCTTTTCTTTTTCTTTCTTTTTTCAGTTTTTTATTTTTTTCCTTGAGTATTTCAGTTTCCTTCTTTCTTTTCTTTCTCGTTCTTTCTTTGAATCATTTTTCTTTCGTTTTGTTGTTCTTTTTCTTTTTCTTTCTTTTTTCAGTTTCTTTATCTTACTTTCTTTTTTTTTTTCATTCTTTATTTTATTTTCCTTGTGTATTTCAGTTTTCTTTCTTTTTGTTTCTCGTTCTTTTTCTATCATTTTTCTTTCGTTTTCAGTTGTTCTTTTCTCTTTTTTCTTTCTTTTTTCAGTTTCTTTTTCTTCCTTTTTTTTTTTTCATTCTTTATTTTATTTTCCTTGTGTATTTCAGTTTCCTTTTTTCTTTTCTTTCTCATTCTTTCTCTCAATAACTTTTCTTTCGTTGTCATTTATACTCTTTCTTTCTTTTTACAGTTTATTTTTCCTCTTTTTTTCTTTTTTTTTCCAAACTTTCTTTTATTTTCGTTGTATATTTCAGATTTCTCTTTCTTTTCCGTTTCTCGTTCTTTCTTTCAATCACTTTTCTTTCGTTTTGAATTAATATCTATTTTCTTCTGTCTTTATTATTTTCATATTTTTTCTTCCTTTTTGTCATCTTTTTATTTCTTCCTTTTTTACTTTCTTTTATTTTTCATTCTTTTTGAAAACATTTCTTGTATGTTTCAGTTTCAATCTTTTCCGTTTCTCGTTCTTTCTTTCAATCCCTTTTCTTTTATAATATTTTTTACATCCTATTTTTTTGTTTTTTGTTGTTTTACTTTGTAATTGATTTTTTTTTATTCATTCTTTTTTTTTTTTTCTTTTATTTTCCGATTTTTTCAGTTACTTTTTCTTCTTTTTCTTTCTCCTGTTCTTTTTTCTTATTTTAAAAAATTTTCTTTGTATCTTTCAACCTCTTTCTTTCTCTTCTGTTTCTATTTCTTTCTTTCATTTCTCTTTCATTTTCAGTTATTTCCATTTTCTTTTTACTTTCTTTTTTCGTTTTCTTTTCTTTTCTTTTCTTTTTCTCCCAGTTCCATTTTTCTTTTTAAAAAAATCTTTTATTTTCAAACATTTTGTTACGATTCTTATTTTCTATTTACTTTTCTTTCTTTTATCTTTTTTTTTTTTCTTTCCTTCTTTTTTCTTTTCCTTTAATGTGTCAGTTCCTTTCTTTCATTTCTGTTTCTTTTTTCTTTCTTTCTTTCTTTCTTTCTTTCTTTCACTTCTCTTTCGTTTTCTGTTATTTTCCCTTTCTATCTTACTTCCCTTTTTTGTTTACCCTTTTTAGGGTTTGTTTTACTTTTGTCCTAGTTCTATTTATTTTACTATTTATTTTTATTTTTTTAATTCTTTTATTTTTCGACTTTTTAGTTACTTTTCTGATGTCTTTTCCCTTTTCTTTCTTTAAAAAAAAGTTCTCTGTCTGTTTCTGTTTCTTTCTCTTCTGTTTCTCTTTCTGTCAATTCTCTTTCGCTTTAATTTACTTCCTTTTTTTTTACATTCTGTTTTTTTTTTTTTTGTTTTTTTGCTTTTTTTGATTGGTCGGTTTATTGATTTTAACGGCATATCAACCCGTCTGGAGTTATGTCATGCCTAACGGTTAGGAAGTTATATATGTTGTGTATTTATATTTATACTTTTTAGTAATTGGTTTTAATAATGTGTTAGCACCACTTATGATCATGTTGTATGTATTGATTAAGTTCATGACTATATTCTATAGTATAATTTTTGTTTTTTGTTGCTTTGTTTTTGTCCACCTTCAATTTATTCCTTGTTGCTTTCTTTCTTTTTTTAATTTTCTTATTTTCCAACTTTTTCAGTTACTTTTTTTTTCTTTCTTTTTCTATTTTTTCTTTTTTAAAAGAATTCCTAGTCTGTTACAGTTCTTTCTTTTTTCATTTTATCTATTTATTTTTCTTCAACATTTTACTTATTTTTTTTTCTGTTTTTAATTCATATTTTTCATTCTTTAGTAATATTTGGATTATCCGGACTATTTATTCCTCATCTTTATTGTTATTTATACAACCTTTCGACCGATGTGCCCTCCAGTCTTCTTCAGGTATTTATCGTCGGACTCAGGAGCCCTTTCGTACTCGGGAACCTTCTTTTCGAACTCGGTAACCTTCTTGTCATAATCGGGAGCCATCACGGAACTTTGAACCCAACCCTTTATTCAGGTATCCTGTTCTCATTCCACTAACCATAGTTGGGGTACGGATATTAAGCTGTGTTATTTATCATTTTATGTTACTGTTGCCCTTGAGCAGGGTTGAACCTGCTGCCTATAGATAATTGTCACTTAGAACTGTAAAATCAACGTCTTTATCCACACGTGTTTCGAATTGGACAGTTCAGCGTAGATTTTGGGATCTTATAAACCTAATTTCTTGTTTTACCTAGAATATCTACCTTTTTACTTATGAATGATTTTTACCTTGACTCATATTGCATTTTTTTCTTTCTTTATCTTTATTATTATCTCCATTTTCAATTCTTTTCTCCTTTATTAATTTTTCATCGTTTTTATTTCTCTCACCTCTTTTCTTTTTTAATCATTCAATTTCATTCTTTCTTTTATTTTGACTGTTTCAAATTTTCTTCTTTTTTTAGTATGCTTTATTTATTGTTCTTTGGGGCACCTCATCTGGCGTAATGCATACCAAGACCGATAAGCAGATAATTTTTAGTGAATTCGATTCTCACTGAGTGTGCTTTATGTCTGGTATCGTGCTACATCTATGCAAATCTTACTAAATAGCAATTATTTATTTGTTTTTATGTTTCTTATCCTATATTTTTGAATTTATTTTTCTTTCTTTCTTTTACTTTTGCTTCAATCCTTTATTTTCAATCCTCTTTTTTTCTTCTTTCTATACTTCATTCTGTCTTTCTTTCTATTTTCCTTCTTTTTTCCTTCCTTCTTTTGTTTAAAACAATTTTCTTCTGATTTCTTTCTTTCTTTTTTCTTTTTTTTTAATCAACTTTCTCCTCATAAACCTTTCTTCCTTCTTTTCCTTCCTTCTTTATTTCCTTCTTTTAAAAGATTTTCCTTCTAAACTCTTCTTTCTTTCTTTCTTTTAAAAACAATTTTTCTTCTAAACTTTACTTTCTATCTTTTCTTTTTTTCTATTTTCTTCTTTTTCTTTCTTTCTTTCTTTCTTTCTTTCTTTCTTTCTTTCCTTTTCTTCTTTCTTTCTTCCTCTTCCTCCTTTCTTTTTTCTAAATTTTTTTCTTTTTCTTTCTTTCTTTTTTCTTTTTTTTTTTTCTTTTTTTCTTTTTTTCTTTCTTTCTTTCTTTTTTAAATGTTTTTTTATTCTTTACTTTCTTCCTATATTTCCTTCTTCTTTTCCCTTGTCGTGCTTTCTATCATTGCCTTTATGAATCACATCTACTCATCTTCTTGCCTTACAGCCACTACCTCTACCCAACCCACCCACCCCTAAAATATTCCTCACACACTCTCTCTATCACTCCCCACACCTTTCTTTATTTCACATTATAACCGTTCTCATTTCCTGAAAACCCCTCCCCATTTATCCTCTCCCTGCACCCCCTTAACTCATTATCCTCACAGATTCAAATCATTTTTATGTGTAGGATGTAATTTGGTAATAGTATTTATTATTCAATATATGCGAAGCGGGAGTTTAAATGAGTTCATTACTCAATTTTATTAGGCACATTCTAACGTATTCTGACACATACACATACAGGGACATTCACAAGTAAAGAGAAATGAAATACACTCGAAGTGAATTGATTGCATAAGCCTAGAGGATACATTATCTACAATTACTTAAGACTAGCACAAGGCAGAATACGAGATATACAATGACAACCAAACTTACTTTAAACGGTCCGTGAGTTTGGTTTCTTTTTTTAATGACATATCAACCCACGTGGGATATTTACTGCCAAAGCCAACCTTGTATTCATTTACCATACCCTCCGCACGAGGTCAATTTTTAAGCGGAGTTTAACGGGCTTGAATTCAGAGTTTTCCTTCTCCTTGACCGGCTACCTGACCGCGGATAAAGAGACCAGTCTGGCCTACTATTTTTGCCCATAGCTGGTGGAGGAACAGCTGGATACATACTTACAGCAAGGGTAATTCCAGCGTAATCACAGACCCCCAAAAATATTTTATTTATTTGCAAATTAGACGGGAATTCTTTTTTTTTTCTGAATTAACGCTTCATGTGTAATATTGTAAAAAGAATTGTCGCA
Organism: Doryteuthis pealeii; assembly: GCA_023376005.1. Classification (NCBI taxonomy): domain Eukaryota; kingdom Metazoa; phylum Mollusca; class Cephalopoda; order Myopsida; family Loliginidae; genus Doryteuthis; species Doryteuthis pealeii. The sequence continues at coordinate 62,823,217 of CM042154.1, forward strand.
GTCTTGTTCTGTTTTTAATGGATTACAATGTTATATATGGTTTGATAATCATATATATATTTACCAACCCTTCCGCACGAACAGGATGTGACACAAGGTCAATTTCTTAAGCGGAGTTCAACAGGTTTGAATTTTGAGTTTTCCCTCTCCTAGACCGGTTGCCTAACCAAGCTTAAAAAGCCCAGTCTGCCCTGCTATTTATCCATAGCTGTAGGGAGAATAAACTTCATACCTTTCCCAAGGATATTAGCACCATGTGAAAAGAGTTTCGTCCAGGAATTGAACTCAGGTTGACGAGTTCATTTCCTACGACTCCAATTTGATAATCATATAGGTGAGAAATTGTCTGCCAGCAAGCGCCGTTGACGTCATTTCCGCATTATCCTAACTTAGATATACATGCTCTATCAACGATATTGAACACTATTTTACTTATGAATATAACATACTATATTATCAATATACATTTGAACTCATATCATCGTATTCATTTCCTACGACAATAAAGATTGCACGATTGGGTCTCATCCTTGTAGAAGAACAGTAGTGGCATTATTCAACCCATATCTGGGGGTTCCTAGCCCTCCCAGGCGGATTAGTCCAAAAGTGAATATAATAGTGCGACTTGAGTCCAGCACATTAGGCACTACGTCACAGGGACTACCCACTTTATTCAAAAAATGTTCCGCCCTGAAGTACGCGCCGAGTGCACCTCTGTAGAAGGATAAAATCCCACCAATGGGACCACCTGTTGGCTGTGGATGCTGACCCGTGATGCTTAAAGGTGGAAATAAGCCTTTGCCATTTTATTAAAATCAGATAATTCCCTGATTTTTGTAATTTTTTTTAATCAATCTGGGCATGGATCGGCCATCTGGCTGAGCAATCCGTGACATGCAAACACTCTACTTTGGCCCTTACTTAGGCTCGACGGTCAGTCGGAGAGGCCTCCTCCGATCAATCGGCTGGTTAAGTCAAACCCAAGCACTTATATAATTGTCCCAACCCTATTGCCCTCATGGCAAATATCCAACACTGGGGACTGTAGTGTATCTCTTCATCGCAATTACTCCCATATCCACTCTGAACCGGAGTCGTAGACCTTTTAGGGTCTCATATATGGGTTAAATGAGAAAAATGTGTTAAAAATTGAGTTTTAAAAATTTGAATACCCATCAGAATAAAATGTCTTCGGCATAAAATAACCAAACAAGGGTTGACATGCCGTAAAATGGAACAAACCAAACCAAACAAAGAATGTTAGCGACTGAAAATTTTAGTTTGACTTTTATACGTAATTTTATAGTTTTCTTCAAAAAAATAAGATAACAATAATAAAGTAAGCTTGTTATTAAATATTATTTGTGTTTAGAATCTAAAAATATGAAATTAGGAGTTCCATATTTTAAATGAATTTTATCTATTTTAATTAGTTATATAAATTGTTGTTCGAGACGCTACTACATATGACTCTAATAGTAATATTTATTTTAAAGAATTTCGAATTATTTCCATTGAATCAGTTTGCTTGAAACGATTCAGTAATTTAAGAGAAGGAATTCGCTGATTAATAAGTCAACACTGAAAATTTTATTAAAATCAGATAATTCCCTGATTTTTGTAATTTTTTTTTATCAATCTGGGCATGAATCGACCATCGTATTTTTCAACAGTTCTCCGCTGATTTTTGTAAACAAAAAATACAAGATTTTTTTTTAACTCTTCAGTTTTTCAGTGTGTTTTGAAAAAATAAAGATATTTTATTTAAATTGAATAAAAAGTTAAAAATTATTTCTTTTTTCTGTACATAGTGTAATTAATGTTTTTTTCTCATTATTTTCTAAGAAGAAACGATTATATTTTTAAAAAATGTTAATAACATGTTTTTTTTTATATAGAGATAATGTGATTCTTTAAGATTTAATTTCCCTGTATACTCATGCATACATTAATGCTTGTTGTCTGATAATGGAATCATTAATTGATGAGGTTAAGTTTTGGCTTGGCTCTTTGTTTAATGGCATATCAAACTTCGAGGGTTATTTAATGCCAAAGCCATCTTTGTAGAAGAACAGTTGTGATAATATTTAATCCACAGCAGGGGAATGGTAGAGATTCATAGTCTCGAAAGACTGATGATTTTATTTCTTTGTTTAATGGCATATCAACCATCATAGGTTATTTAATGCCAAATACATCCTTGTAGAAGAACAGTAGTGGTATTATATATCCCGTAGCTAAGGTATGAGGGAATTCATACTTTTCTTAAGGGTATTAATCCAAAAGTGAACGTAATAGCGCTACTGAAGTTCGAACTCATTTACTACGATGTTGCAGTTACGTACATTAGCCACTACACCGCGGCTCCCTCATATTCTTGATCATCCTCATAAGCAACATCAACAGTAGGATTCATCTCTCCTCTCTCTCTTCTCTCTCTCTCTCTCTCTCTCTCCTCTCTCTCTCTCTCTCTCTCTATCTATCTTCTATCTATCTCTATCTATCTATCTATCTCTCGTTATTTATGTCTTTGTCTGTCTCTCTGTTTTTGTCTCTCTCTCTTTTACCATTCGTCCTTATCGGATATGATATGTTCTCAGGACGGCATCTATTTTCCGTACAAAGCTGATTCGAGAAATATATAACGCCACAATTCGTACTAGACCAGTCAGATTTCGAACTCTCTTATTATGATATTTACATCATTTTAATGTTTGAACATGTATATATCTTTCTACATAATCGCCATTTCAGTCGATATCTTTGGCAGTGGTAGTTGTTGCATGTCCAGGTTATACGAGCTGACCTCCATTGTCGTTGAGGAAGCGTTGAATCTCCCTGCACCACTTGCGAACGTTTTTGACATCCATACACGACTCCACATACCTTTCTGTTAATTGGCGATACATTGCAATCGGCTTAACGTCTTTTGCGTTCCAAAACCGAATAGCTGCGCGAAATTCGCAATTGGCAGTAGCGTCAATCCGGAGGTCCACCAGAAATTACTGCCAAGCCCAGACTTGTGTGATTGCGAGGCGCGTACAGGAACAGGCGCAGGCGCATTCACAACAAACACGAGAGTGTTGCCAATAGCAACACGAACAGTTTCCCTGTGCTCCAGGGACTTTACATTTGGGATTAGCATCGTAAAAGTAGAACACCCAGGACACAAAAACTTATTTAAAAAATGTTCCGAAGATGAGAAAAGAGTAGGAAATGCAGGCGGTACTGAACAGAACAGTTTTTTAAAAAGAGACGCTTTAGAAAGACTAAAGAAACTAAATAAGAATGCATATAAAAAGATTACTTATCTTAATTTTATTTTAATTGATTTCTATAAAAAATTGTTGGATTATTCTTTACATATAATGTGTGCTGTGGGCCACCACTTAAACTTATATACTCTGCGTGGGCCCGTGAATTAAAGCCAGATGATCAACACGCTCGAATACGTGGTTAATTAACTATTTAATCGCCTATTTTGAAAGCCGTTCAGTTGCTGGTATTCGACAAGGACGAACAGCTCAACAACCAAGCGCTCTGCTTAACATAACAGATTCTTCACTAAGGAAACACAAGGATTCTACCTAACACTAAGGAACATAAGGATTCTGCCTGACACTAAGTAAATCAAGGATTCTACCTAACACTAAGGAACATTAGGGATCTCCACTGTAAATTACTCTCAACTGCAGCCTAAAATGGCCACAACAACCGTAACAAAAATATAAATAGGATTGCTTTTAATAAGTTTGAGAATGAAACAATAATATTATAAATCAGTAAAACCAAGTAATTTTTCTTAAAACCAGTATGAAAATTATCCACACCATATACTATGTAAACATATATTTCTCAGTGTTACATTATACATTTTGCAGGATTTTAAATGCATTAATAACATGGGCTGTTGTGAGGCAAATCTTATTCAGAATTTAATAGATATTTTTTATACATGAACTATGTAAACCTTTATTTCTTAGGGATAATACACTAGGCAGGATTTTAAACTTTAATAACATGGGCTGTTTTGAGGTAGATCTAACAAATTGAAGCCTCGGTTATTTCCTAGTTGAGTAACATGAGTGACCCAGAAAAAACAGAATCCAAATTATTTATTCATTTTCTCATTAAACTAACCCTAAACCCCAACTCTAACCCTAACCCTAAATCCTAACTCTAACCGTTGGACTTGAACTTTAAAAAAAATTTAAATTAACAGTTTTATTACAAAATTTGTGGGTCCTGTTTTTTCTGGGTCACCCTGTAATGTTATGTTACTAAACTAGGGGTGTAGGGGTAGGGCTAGGGTTTAGAGTTACGGTTTAGGGTTAGGGTTAGTTTAATTGGAAAATGAATAACTTGGGTTCTGTTTTTTCTGGGTCATCCTGTAATATCATGTTACTCAACTAGGAAATAACCGAAGCTTCTATATACACTGCAAAAGCTTATGCATTAGACCAAGTTCTAAACCTTATTACAGAAAGTGTCCATTAGAATTTCCTAATATTCCTATCAGTGCCAAAATCACTAAAAACAACCCCCACCCCCCGTGAACCCACCAACCACCAACCTCATATATATACTAAATAAGCTGTACAACACATAAAACGTAGTGATATATCTGATTCAGCAGACAACGCATCCCAAAAATTGACCACAGATGAAAAAAAAATATATAAAAATCCCTCAGACATAAAATCACAAATAAAATTATATATTAAAAACAAATCGCAACAACAATGGAACAATTCTACACATAAAAGCTAAAAAGAAAACATACAAGCAATATTATGAACATAGACGAGTGACCCACATAGATGTCTACATTGAACTTACTCAAGTAACACATTCGTGCTTACGCATCGAAGAACATCCCAATTTTGAGAACTGCTCACAATCAAATATATACTCATTGAATACAAAAAATAAAATAAAAACATTTATTGCAAAAACACGGATATAAGGGTTCAGTTTATTTTATAGTAGGAATTTACGAGGAACAAGTTGAAGATTACCTGAAATTCTATTTAAAAATGTTCAGTATTTGTAAATCTCAAAAGTAAACAAATCAATACACCAGGGCTTTTTGCCCCGCCCTTCCACCCAGTTTATGCAGGGTAGTCGCTTCTAGTTGAATCATAAATAAATACAAATCATTAGAATTTAATTTTTTAAATGTTATAATCTAAAAGGTAATCCTTAACTTTTTCTTCGTAAATTCCTACCATAGAATAAATTGAACCCTCATTTTATGTCCGTGTTTTTGCAATAAATGTTTTATTTTTCTTGCACCCGTTATTTTACAATACTAAATATATTTTATTTATTTATTTTAATATTCACTTCAATGTGTATATTCTAAAAGTTTAAAATAACGGGTGCAAGAAAAATAAAACATTTATTGCAAAAACACGGACATAAAATGAGGGTTCAATTTATTTTATAGTAGGAATTTACGAGGAACAAGTTATGGATTACCATCTAAAAATGGTTTAATTTTGATTAAGAATACAAGAAGAAAAAGAGATGAACCCAAAATTAAAAACCACTAATGAAAAATGTCTTAATTCTTATTGTCTGAAAGAACTTTTCAGAACAATAAATATCAGCAGCATCCTAAACATAAAAATGCCAACATGTACAACAAAGTTTTAATGTAATAAGTATTGTAACGTGGCGGTATCATGAGCTTCAAAAAGCAAGGGGGACATCTTCACACTTGACGGCAAGCCTCTTAAGTCAGTAGAAAAATTCACATACCTAGGGAGTAATATCTCATCCACAGAAAGCGATGTTAACACTCGAATAGGAAAGGCATGGTTGGCCACCAACAAACTATCAGTCATATGGAAATCTGATCTCCCCAACAAGCTAAAGAGGCGATTCTTCCAGGCTGTGGTTGTGTCGGTACTTCTATATGGCTGTACCACTTGGACCCTAACGAAGCGTCTTGAGAATAAGCTAGATGGGAGATGTACGAGAATGCTACGGACGGTCCTGGATAGGTCGTGGAAGCAGCACCCCACAAAAGAGCAACTATATGGCCACCTGCCCCCCATCTCACAAGCCATACGGTGAGACGGACTAGACATGCAGGTCACTGCTGGAGAAACAAGGACGAGATCGTAAGCAACGTACTGCTGTGGAAGCCGGCGCATGGGCGCGCTAATGTGGGCCGCCCAGCCAGGACCTACATTGACCAACTATGCAGGGATACTGGCTGCTGCGCAGAGGAGCTGCCGAAGTCAATGAATGATAGGGAAGGCTGGCGAGAGATCATCATGGATATCCGTGCAAACTGCGCGACATGATGATGATGATGATATTCACATTACCCAAAAGTGATATATATGTAACGTTCTAATAGCGATATATGTTGTATAGCGGGTCTTGTCAACGTGCCTCCAAATTCACGACACTAAAAAGGTGTTCTGCACGTGGCGGTCATCTTGTTGATGAAAAAGTACAAAGCGAGAAATATATCGTCACAAGCTGCTTAGCTTTTATTTCCAGGGCTAGTCTCGTGGGCTGTGTCGGAGAGGAGGAAAGGAAGAGAGAAAGAGAGAGAGGACATTGTTAAATTACTGTGATCCCACAACTGGGACCAAAGGTGCGGTCCGTACCCTACGCGTCCGAAAGCAAAAAGAGACCGGTATTTTTCTTCGTCGTTCCACGTCACCACGTGACCTCCGGTTAGGGTCAACACCCGAAACTTCCGGTTGACATTCAATTCTCCATTCGGGGGGTCACGCCCCGGTCAAACTAACGACAACCGTTTTTGTGCTCATCACTTTTTTTTAAAACCTTTACTATCTCTTGTTTCTTCTTCCTCTCTTTTCTAATAGTAGTTCTCGCAAAACTCAGGAAAATCACCATCTCGCTACTGTATTATATTAAATTAGCAGAGCCTGTGGATATAACACAGTATGATTGTTGGAATATTTCGTACATAAGAAGTGCTGGAGTTTACAACTTAAACTTATAGACTCTTCGGCTTTCATTGCTAGTTTTTTTTTATCTATCTATTTAATGAAATTAGAGAGTAAAGAATAAAGTGACGATCATTTATTTTTGTTAATGGATTTCTTTTAAGATTTATTGACGGGAATGTTCCTCATATTTATAAAAAATAAAACCAAATAATTAGAAATCAATAATACTAAGGAAATATTTAGTTCAGTCGGTAGAGCGTCCGACTAGAAACCATAAGGTTCCTGGTTCGATACCGGCCTTCGCCAAGTCAGTGTATGAGTAGTATAGGGATCTGTGTGGTAAAGTGAGGCGCTGATGGTAAGTGTGCTGCCCCCCACACGCAGACACCACAACAATCTCCTTGGTCTAGTGCTAGTGAAAAGGGGATAGACCCCTCGCTGTCTGGTCCATCCCAACCACTTTACTTATTTATTAAAATCATTTTTTAAAGATCAATATACTAAGAAACTCACTATAAACTGTTATTTAGTTATATACGAGGGTGACTCATATATACTATATATGTTATATATATATATATATATATATACTCTCTCTATATATATATATGTGTGTGTGTGTGTGTGTGTGTGTGTGTTTTATATACTAGGGTGAGTCAAAAAGTAATGCCAGGTATAGGACAGGTATAATTACCAACACAGGAACATATATCATACATCAAAATGAAGCTGGTCCTCTGTGGATCACATTCCTCACTTCCTCATCACTGGAATAATGTTTGCCTCACAAACCCTCTTTCCTGGACCGAAGAGATGCAAAAGTATTTCAATGACGAGGAAGTGAAATCTGTAGTGAAGAGGTGGCTCATGGAACAGTCAACAGAATTTTCCGGGGCAGAGATACATGCTCTCACTCGAAGGTGGAACATTGCTTTTGAGAGAAACGGCAACTATGTGGAGAAGTAGGGATGTGATGCACAGAGGACCAGCTTCATCTTGATGCATGATACATGTTCCTGGGTTGATAATTACACCTGTCCTAAACAAAAAGGCATTACATTTTGACTCACCCTCGTATAAATAAACTTGCATTATATTCATCAGGTTTTGTTGGCAGTACGCATATCTATTACTCTCTCTCTCTCTCTCTCTCTCACAACACACACACAACACACACACACACACTCACTCACTCTCTATCTATTTACCTATCTATCTATCTATTTCTCACTCACTCACTCTCTCTCGTAAACCTTCCTTGACGGCCATCGCCCTTGGGAGATCCTCCGCACAGAATCCAAAATCCGCGCAGAGCTTATTGGTGTATGTTTTTGCTGGTCAGTCTACTCTGGTATGTCTATGTGTAGTTGTCCACGGAAGAACGTCACTAATGGGTTTATCTTTGAGCAGTGTCCAGAATGTGTTATTCCTCTTACTCCGATGGGTTGTGTGATAGAAGGAAAATAGTCGTCCAGATGATTTTATGTGGGGTGCTGCCTCCAAGATTCATTCAGGACAGCACACAGCATCCTTGTGTAGCTGCCATGTATCTGTTTTTCTTTGCATGTTGTTAAAAATTAAGTGGTGTAGTCGTATAGTAACACCAATACGGCTATAGGCTGCAAGGGTTTTCGCTTTATTCTGGTGATACGTGTCTACGCTATCTTAACTTAGATATAAATATAAATGCCCTGGCATCCATATGGAACACACTTTATACATGAATATACGAAACTATATAATATAAACACACATGTATAAATATATATAAACTGAAAGAGATGATGATGATGATTATCATCATCATCATGCATCATCAGCATCATCATCATATAAGTGGATAGACATGAAGAGGCGGAATAAGAATGTTTAAATCCCTTACGTGTACGAAACGCATTCCACCACACACACACACACACACACACACACACACACACACACACACATATATATATATATATATATATATATATATATATATTGCCTTTCTTGTCTTTTTTATTTCCTGTATTAAATATTTCTCTTAAATCAATTTTTACATGGTTTTTTCAGTTTTAATATTGTTTTATTTTCTCTCTTTTGAGGACACACACACACACACACACACACCATATATAATATATATATATATATATATATATATATATGAGGAAAAATGAGTAAAGAAAAGAAATGTAGATGGATAAAATGAATTTAGTCGATATCACATTAATCGATATCACTTACACATGTGTTTCGGTCAGTTTATGTGTGTGAAAATCTTTCGCACACATAGAAGAATCGACCTTCATCAGAGTGAACATTTATTTTGAATGAAAAAATTCGTTGGGAAAAAATTCATTAAATTCATTTTATCCATCTACATTTCTTTTCTTTACTCATTTTTCCTCATATTGTCGGATTCAATTCCTTTTCCATTTTCACACACACACACACACACACACACACACACACACACACACACATATATATATATATATATATATATATATATATATGATTATTGGATTTCATTATATATATATATATATATATATATATATATATATATATATAGAGAGAGAGAGAGAGAGAGAGAGAGAGAGAGAGAGATTAATAGATATAGATATATATAATAAAATCCAATAATTAGATCGCAGCAAAGAGATACTTTTTGTTATTGCTATTTTATTAAATTATTTTAATAAACCCTGAAGGTCTGACGTCATATCAGCTCAAAAGAAATCTATTTAGGTGAAAATAATAAAAAAGGAGACCGCCGCTGTCTGTATGTCTCTAACAGTGTCTATAGCCGTGAAATCTTTTAAGAGCTCTTTTCTTATTTGCATAAATAACGCGTAGAAATTGAAAATGGAAAAGCGTTCTAACCTGTCAGATTAGAACAATTGATACCTGTTTGTCAGTGCGTTTAATTCCGGGTAGCGCCAGGTGATCTTGCTAATCTAATTAAAGGACTTCTTTCCCGGGGAAATATGAATTAACAATTGAATACAGAATCTTACCCTATTTCACCGTTTCCGTATTAACAGGCTGCCCCAGTTTTCGAAAAGTGCTGCTCAAACATTTATTAGAATTAATTTTCTAATGAAGTCGCGGAATTTGAAGGTGGTGGGTCTTCATGGGAGGTCGATCAAGAAAGTAATGGAATTGATCAATTTTAGGAATAGTTTTCAGGTTGGCAACCCTGCTTTTAAAATGTTAACATTGGATAACCGTTAATTTATTTAAGCTGTTTGTGGTGTAATGGTTATCGTCGCAGGAAATGGACAACGCGAACCGTGTTCAAATCCTGGACGTACCTATTAGCATTTCAAATAGCGCTAATATCCTAGGGAAAGGTATGAATCCAATTATTCAGGATGGTATATAGTAGGATATATTGGCTATTTAACGATGGTATGGTAACCAGTCTTGGAGAAAAAATCTCTGACTTCAGATCTGCTTAAAAATTGACCTTGTGTAGTCAAAATTTAGTTTCTTGCACAGTTCCCAGTGGATCACCTTTTTCCCCCAATCGTGTATATCATTGTACTTTTGATGAGCTCCTTTGCTGCATTCTCTTATTATGGAATTAACAGTTTTTTTTGCTGTCTACACACATTCTAGACTTATCTATTCTCGCTTTGATATAATTTGTCCTTATGACATTGTTTTGTGCTGCATATTATTATTATTATTATTATTATTATTATTATTATTATTGAAGTTTTTCACACCAGTGTTAGCTGATGGTTTATCACTGGAATTTGAGTGACAGCAGTCTCCTCGGGTGTCCAGGAGTATTCTTGCCGATTTCAACTGTTGTCTGGTTTGTCTGGATGGTCTCAATTCTTCTTTTGACTTCCATTATTATTATTATATTATTATTATTATTATTATTATTATTATTAGCAGGACCTGTGAATATACACAGCATGATTATTACAAGGTTTTATATGTTTACTTAAGAGCTATGATTAATGGTTCAATATATTAAAAAAGTATAATAATCTTGATTTAACACACACACACACACACAACACACACACACATACACGCTTCTCTCTCTTCTCTCTCTCTCTCTCTCTCTCTCTCTCTCTCTCTCTCTCTCGTTTTTCTTCTTTTCATCTTTTCATTGTGTTCGATGGAAACATTAGCGTTATCATCCATTCTCTTTATATTTCCCTATTTTCTTTCTCTTGTTTCCTATGATATTTTCCCTGTATCTCATGTCCTTTTACTTCCCTTATATTCTTTATAATAAAAAAACGGAATCGTCCATTATTTAGCTAAGGTGACGACACTCATTAGAAATAAGAATTCGATGGATAAGCGACACCAGATTATCATGATTTGCATAGAATGTGTTGCAAGATTGATAATGAATGATCAAGGAAGAAGAGTATTAATATAAAGATTATCATTGTCATATTTCTTTGATCTTTTTCGATCTTAACTCTCTTTTTGACTCTTTGTCTGACCCCATGCGACCTCTTCTTTGTGTGAGGGGGGATCCAACCATCCGTCTCCGGGTCTGTAATGACTGATCTTCCGGTCTTTTGCTACCCAGACTAAATCCACCAGCCAAAATACAGATATATTTAGCCCAGATTTGGTGTTTTTTTTTTGTTTTTTTTTTCTTTTGTTTTATTTTTGTTTTTTTTTATTTTCGCCACATCGTTCAGTTAACGTGTTTGCACATAACATCAGGATATTTATACTTAAAATTCCTTCTTAATATAAACACCCCCATTTACAGTGTCACTCGCTAATCAGATTACACTGATACGCTTCACTGTCTGTCCGACGTGCACAACCGACTGGTGATCTCATTGTATAACAGTATCAGATTGACATCAACTTGGCAAAGTTTCTAAATATATAATAATCAATGTCTTCCAGCTCTGCTCATTCTACAATCGTTCTTAGTTCCCCACTGGATATTTACCATTATTTCAATCACCAACTCATACTCCGCCCTGTCGGCTGGGGCGTTAGAATACACTGACTGCACTTCCCAGAGAGATAAGACTCCATCAAACGGGACCACCTGTTGGCCGTGGGTGGCGACCGTGATGCTAAAGAATGGAACCCAGGTGGCTGAGCAGGCCATGACATGCAACACTCCACTTTGGCCGTTGGTCTAGACGGGCGGTCGAAGAGGCCCCCTCCTTCTGACCAGTCGGCTGGTCATGTCAAGCCCTAGCACCTTTATGATTTATTCAGCCCTTTTTATCATATATGTGCTAGAACGCAGATGCTGTAGATCTTCATGTCATGAGTATGACGTTAAACTCTATCTGATTGTGAGGTTCCAGTTCCGGAGGTCTGGAGAATGTGGGACACCCCTTCATCTCCATTGCCCCCTGGTCGACTCTGAACCGGAGTGGTAGTACCTGTTCGGGTCCTATCAATGGGTTAAATAGAAATATGTGTTTATAAAAAAATTGAGTATTCATTAAGAATGAATTTATTTCAAAACTTTATCGGCATTAAATAACCCACTGAGGTTGATATGCCGTAAAACAAACCAAACCAAACCAAACCAAACCTATTTCCCCACTGGATGTTTACTATTTTCTCGTTGATAGATATATAGATAAATGTATGTATGTATGTATGTATGTATATTTAGCAACCCCTCCACACGAGCAGGATGTGACACAATGTCAATTTCTTAAGCGGAGTTCAATAGGTTTGAATTCAGAGTTTTCCTTCTCCTAGACCGGTTGCCTAACCAAGGTTAGAGAGCCCAGTCTGTTCTACAATTGATCCATAGATGGAGGGAGAGTAGGTTTAATACCTTTCCCAAGTGTATTAGCGCTAAGTGAAATACAATTAACACATCCAGGATTTGAACTCGGGGCGACGAGTCCATTTCCCATGACTTTAACCATTACACTACGCACTTCCCATGTGTATGTATGTACATACATACATATATACATCATACATAGGATAGATAAATGTTTTGAAAAAGAAACAAACAAGCAAAAAGAATCAAACAAATGAAAAATACAAAGATCTCAAATTATAAGATAGATAGATAGATAGAAAAGAAAGAAAGAAAGAAAGGAAAGGAAGAAAGGAAGAGATCGGAATAGAAAGAAAGAAGAAAGAAAGAAAGAAAGAGATCGGAATAGAAAGAAAGAAAAGAAAGAAAGAAAGAAAGAAAAGATCGGAATAGATAGATAGATAATAGAAAGAAAGAAAGAAAGAAAGAAAGAAAGAAAGAAAAGAAAGAAAGGAAGAGATCGGAATAGAAAGAAAGAAAGAAAAGAAAGAAAGAAAGAGATCGGAATAGATAGATAGATAGATAGATAGAAAGAAGAGAAAGAAAGAAAGAAAAATGAAGAGATCGGAATAGAAAGAAAGAAAGAAAGAAGAAGATCGGAATAGATAGAGAAAGAAAAAAGAAAGAAGAAAAGAAAAGGATCGGAAAAGATAGAAAGAAAGAAAGAAAGAAAGAAAGAAAGAAAGAAAGAAAGAAAGGAAAATCGAATAGAAGAAAGAAAAAGAAAGAAGAAAGAGAGATCGAATAGATAGATAGATAGATAGATAGAAAGAAAGAAAGAAAGAAAGAAAGAAAGAAAGAGAGAAGAAATGAAGAGATCGGAATAGAAAGAATGAAAGAAAGGAAGAGATCGATAGAAAGAAGAAAAGAAAGAAAGAAAGAAAATCGGAATAGATCGATAGATAGATAAAGAAAGAAAGAAAGAAAGAAAGAAAGAAAGAAAGGAACAGATCGGAATAGAAAGAATGAAAGAAAGGAGAGACCGGAATAGAAAGAAAGAAAGAAAGAGGTTTTCTCGTGCACCAACTCACACCCATTCAATGAATGAAGATATCCATCGGCGAATTCTTTTTTTAAAACAAGCACGCGAATATCGATTAATCCTGATCGTTATTATGAAGATTAATCAAATAATCGAGGATAATCAATAATAATCCATTTGACCACAACTTGGACAGCATTTCCTCTATTCCTGGAACTCTCATGTATTTGGTGACTAGATAGGCACATTTAGTAAATTAGACTATTTTCAGAATACGAAAACCAATGAAAAATGTTCACATCTAGATTTGTTTTCGAGGAAGATCTAGCATATATCTCTTTAATAGATAATTATGTCAAACGAATTATATTGAAGGTATCGTGCAATTGATTTAAATTCATTCAGTCTCTTTACTGATTATATGGCTCCAATTGTAAACAGAAAGAGACCAGGATAGGTAGATAGATAGATAAGGCTTAAGTTGGGATATATATATATATATATATAAATATATATATATATATATATACTAGCAAATATATGCACCCTCCGGGTGCAAGTATTTAAGTTTTAATGTAATAAAATATTGTATTAAATTAGAAAGGCTAATGAAACTAAATAAGAATACAGATAAAAAGATTTGAAACAGAGGGAGTATAATAAAAAATGGAACAACTGAAACTTACTCTTCCATCACTCTCGTCTTTCATTGTTATTTTTTCTAATTTAAGTATTTAGTTATAAGAGGAAGTAAAGAATAAAATTACAGTTATTTTATCTTGTTAATGGATTTCATTTAAGATTCATTGAAGAGATTTTTGCTTATATTCATTAAAATAAAACCAAACAGTTAGAAATCAATAATACTAAGCACATAATTATTAAATTCGATTTTTTAATATTAATATGCAAATTAGCCTTCCCATTCACACTGTAAACCGCTATTTTGTTGTATATATAAATATAATTGCATGTTATCAGTACGTAGACATAGTTAACAGTATTAATAATGTAAGACAATTTTATTAATAATTAAGATAAAAATAAAATCATGGAGAATGTGATGTAAATAACTAAGGGAATTGTGACTTGAGTAGGAATATAGTTTCGGTTACAGACAGAAAAACACACAATCTCCATTATAATAAGATATATACTAGCAAATATATGCACCCTCCGGGTGCAAGTATTTAAGTTTTAATATAATGAAATATCATATTAAATTAGAAAGGCTCATGAAACTGAATAAGAATGTAGATAAAAAGATTTGGAACAGAGGGGGTATGATTGAAAAATAGAACAATTTTGAAACTAACTCTTCCATCATTTTCCGTTACTCCCGTCTTTCATTGGTAAATTTTCCTAATTAAACTGTTTAGTTAAAATAGGAAGTAAAGAATAATATTAATTATTTCTTCTTGTTAAGGAATTTCTTTTAAGATTTATTGAAGAGATTTTTGCTCATATTCAATAAGATAAAACCAAACAATTAGAAATCAATAATACTAAACATATATTTATTAAAATTAATTTTTTAAGATCAATATGCAAATTAGCCTTCCCATTCATACTGTAAACCTCTATTTTGTTGTATATATATTACAACTGCATGTTATTAGTATGTAGATATGGTCAACAGTGGAAGTAATGTAAAACAATTTTATTAATAATTGAGGTTTAAATAAAATAAAATCATGGAGAATATCATGTAAATAACTAAAGGAATTGTGACTTGTATAGTAATATAGTTTCGGTTACAGACAGAAAAACACACAATCTCCATTATAATAATATATATATATATATATATATATATATATATATATATATATAATAAGAGAGAGAGAGAGAGAGAGAGAGATGAATTAAAATCTGCTCAGCCAAAATGGCGCATCTTATTGCCCTTTTTTCTCTCTTGTAGATGTAACCTTTTTGACGATATTTATTTCATTGTTGTAATTAAGAAATTCATAGATTTTTTTATATTTATGGTAGATAGATAGATTAGATAGATAGATAGATAGATAGATCGATTCATAATACATACATACATACATAGGATAGAGTGATGTATTGAAAATGAAACGAACAAACAAAAAATAATAAACAAATATAAACAAATACAAAGGTCAAAAATTGTAAGACATAGATAGATAGATAGAAAGAAGAAAGAAAGAAAGAAAGAAAGAGATTGGAAATAGATAGATAGATAGAAAGAAAGAAAAAGAAAGAAGAAGAAAGAAAGAAAAGGAAGTGAGATAGATATATTGAAAAAAAGAAAGAAAGAAAAGAAAACGAAATGAGATGGATAAATGGTTATATTTAAAAAAAGAAAGAAAGAAAGAAAAAGAAAAGAAGAAAGAAAAAGAAAGAAAAATTATGAGATAGATAGATTGAAAGAAAGAAAAGAAGAGAGATTCAGATGGATAGATAATATATGATATAGAATCTATTATAATTAAATAATATGAGATAGAATAAAGAGATTCGGATAGATATATAGATAGATAATATATAGAGAGAGACAGAGACAGAGGAAGAAAGAAAGAAAAGGAAGGAAGAAGAGAGTTTACTTTCAGACGTGTTCTTGTCTTGAGTAGATAAAATATACATCAAGAAGTGGATGGCTCGATTGATTTGATGGATCTTTCTCCGACTCATCGTGACCATGTCCGTTGTATCGCTGGTCTGTCTGCTGTTCTGACTCCTCGTCTCTGTCTTACCTGTTGTTCGTTCTCGCGCGCGGTTCCTTCGTTGTGCTTTTGTCGTGCTCTCTTGGTTCATGTTTGTGACTCTCGTTATGTACGATTGTTGTTTCGTGGAGGAGTAGTGGCGGTGCGTGTGATGCGTTGTGGGTCGCTGGTCTTAATCGTTGGTGTGTCTTTGTTTTGTCAGGATTATTTGCTCGGTCGTATCCGTGTCTTTCGTCGTATCGTGGGATATGATGTTCTTCTCTCTCTCTCTCTTTCAGCAAAGGGAGTGGAATGTCCAAACTTTGGACTTGACGTGTGATTTGCAAAGTCTCATCTTCTATTATATCAGGATTATGGCTAGTGACGTGCAAGAGTTTTAGTAGTAAAGTCGAGTCGGGTTGGACTTAAAGTTAGTATCAATCAGACAGTTTTGTGGAGTGTGACGCTGCGGAGAGGACCAAGATGCTGAGCTGGGCTCTATGGTAGTGTACTGTTAAAGCGCTAGACCGAGGAAGATTGTTTTTTAGTGTTACCATCATCTCTCACTTACTGTTCAAGATCCGATGTGCTACCATACCAGAGTTACGAGGGCCGGCATTGAAGCAGGAACCTAGAGGTTTCAAGCCGGACACTCTACCGACTGAGCTGAATACTAGGTATGGCCAAAATTTCACGTTTTTTTTATAACCCTCTATAAATTGACATTCGACAAAACTTTTGCTGTATTATAAGAGGAAGGATAAAAATAATCACATTGCTAAAATTTTGGCTTCAATTTGTCTTTTAAATGGAAGAAGTCGTATTGAATTGAAAAATCTGCTGCTGTCAAAATGGCACTTTTTGGCCGTTTTTCGTCATCTCAGGGATAAATTTACACTTTTTGGCGTGATGTTATTTCATTGATTTGTAATTATGAATTAAAAACGATCATAGGTAGAGTGTTTTATGATTAATGTAGAGTTAGGACGTTCTGTTTCTATAGAAGAACTAGAATGAATTGTGATAATTAAGTGGACAATAATTACTGAGAGTTAGCAATCTATTATAATGGGATACTTGGAGTGTTTCTGAGTCTTGTAATCCAGAAACTATATTTACTTTTCTCAATTCTTCAGTTCCCTTGAATATCTACCTTGCGTCACAAGTTCCTCCGATGATTTATTTATTTAAACCCGTGCAGATTTATGTGCAACGGGAACGGCTATTTTGCATAGCTGCTTGCATCTGAGGTATGTAAAATTGAATGTTCTTAATAATAGTGTGCGTGTAGTATTCATAGGTGTGGGCAGATGTTCATATTGCCTTTCGTTGAGTTATCTTAATTGTCCAGTCGTATGATGTCAATGACGATCGTGATGGGGAGATAGTTATTGTATGATGGTATAGAACATAAGTACGATTTACTAATAGGATGAAGTTCTGAGATAGATAAATCATGGGGATAGTGTGCTAGATCGATAAGGTATAGCTGAGTGGTGTGGAGTGATTGTGACTAGTAAGTAATATTAGGAAGGTTTGCCTTATCTAATGACAAACACTTGAACATCTCCGATATAATTACCACACTACGACACCATTGAATTTGCAGACCGCACAGCAAGTGACAGCAGTAATGCTGTGGAGATGGATGGGAAAAATGGAAAAAATAAGAAAAAAAATTTTAAGAAAAAATAAGAAAAATTTTGATCAATATATGCAAGGATAAAAATGGGGGGCAACCCCCAAACGGAGGGGTTTTTTTTCAATTTTTTGTAAGCGGGGTAGAACTAGTTTGATTTCAAGACTTTCCTCTCCAAGATTGGTTGCTTTTCGAGGCTAACCAACCAAATAAGCCCTATCTTCTATCCATACCCGGGAGTGGTATGGATTCGTGCCTTTTTCAAGGGCATTAGCTTGAACTGTAACATGAACAGCTTCGGTCAGGATTCGAACGTGTGTCGATTGATTTTCCAACGACGATAACCGTTACGTTACCCGTGGTCAGTAAATAGAAGCCATTTTTTTTCGGAGCTGCATTCAGGTGTCGTCGCGTAGATGTCTATTTTCTGTTCGTTGTGTGTTGTGAGCTTGTTTGAGTTAATGGTCGAGGGTTCCGGATCGGCTAAGGTGCGTTGTGGGTAGAACAAGTCCAATGTCGTATGTTGAAGGAGAAAAGCGAAGTTACTCTGGCATAAGTCATGATAAGGAGTATTACGATGGTATTCGGTTAGAAAGAAGTACATAGTATAAGATTATATTATATTGATGATAATTCAATATGTATGTCAGATAACTTCGTTTTATAACATTAGCGATTTGGAATCGTGACGAGAGTTTTTTGTGGCCTTTTGTGTTGTTTGAAACGGTGAAGGATTTGTATAATCTATTAGTTATCATACAGGTGCAGATGAGTGTTTTTGTTTCTTTACTTTCGTTCATACTTTCTCTTTCGTTCTTGTCTCTTCTTGTTGATGGTTAGTCTTGCTATTGTACTACATATATATCTGTCTTCTACTTTTCTTTTTGATGCTCTCCGTGTCTGCACAAAGTTGTGTGCACCTGCAGCCTAACTCCTGCTTTTTCTTCTTCTTGTCTTTATTTTCTTCCCCTTCTTCTTCTTTCTTCTTCTTTCTTCTTCTGCTTCATTCTACTTTCTCGAATTTGCCTTCCTTTCTGTCTCATGATTTGCTTTCTTTCGGATTGTGACATCTGCGTTGACTGATTCACTGTATGTTGTCGCGTTTGGACTGTTTGCTTTAGTCGGGGTATTATTTTGTTCTTTTCTTTGATGGTGTTACTTATCTACGAGCGCTTCTGCAGCTCTTTACTTATGTGTTTACTAGTCTTAGTGGTTAGACAGTTCAGCGCTTTATTGTTATGTGCTCTAATTCGTAGTGTTGTGTATGGTTATGATCGGGCTGTCTGGATATCTAGTCTGTGTATTACTTTGCTGTGGAGCGAGTCTCCTATCGTTCTGTCATGATGCTGGTGTTAGTTGTGTGATTGTTGACATTGATGTTTCGGTGTTTAGTTGTTTCTTCTTTCTTGTCGTTAGGTGCTTGTGAAAGATTTCTAGTCAGTTCTGCTTATGGTTGTTTCATGGTTGATGCATGATTGCGTTCTTCCTCTACATTTTTCGCCGTAGGTGACTTCTCTTTCATCATGGATTTTTTTTGTGGTGGTGTCTTGTTTGGCGTTTCTGTCTATAGCTCTTTTCTCTATGCGATGTTCTTGCGTCTCTGATCTTTCTTCATATAGACTATTCGTTCATTCTTCTTCTTCTTCTTCTTACTCTATTCACGTATTTCACCCCTCTGATCCCCCTCGTATGGGTGTTATGAGATCTGCTTTTTCTTCTTCTTGAGGTCTTGTTGAATGTAGTTTCGCCCTCTGCCTGCTCCTCGCACTGGCGTGTCGCGCCCGTTCTTTACGTTTGTCACAGTGTTCGCCTTCTATGCCTGGTATTCTGTGGGTCTGCTGTTGCTGCTTCGTTGTCAGGTGAATTGATGCTGGCTCTTCTTCGTCTTCTTCTTCTCTTCTTCTTCTTCTTCGTCGGTTCCTTAAATGAAGTTCAGATCCGTTATTTTGTAGTCCTATTTCGTAAAATCAATGCTTACCAAGTCCCTTCCTCCCCGATCTCCCACAGTACCAGAGGTATACGAGTACCTGTAAGAGATGGTCGTATCTTCAGATCACGTGTCTCTTCTCTCCTACTGTAATCATTGTCGCTGAGTTATGTACTAATGGAGTCTGATCGTAATCGATTGAGGCAGACATTGTGATATCGATTGTTGGCCGGAGGGATATGTATTGAGAGCCACGGGTCCAAGTAGTGATAATGAAAAAAATTGTTAAGAAGCTGTGACCTTCCGTTTTAGCATTCGCTCAAATTCATCTGAGAGTTACTTCTAATTTTACTAGTTGACCATTGGCATGGTTTTGTAAGTACCTTAGCAAGGGACCGAATAAGATTAAAGATAGCGATAGAGTTGTATAAGACTAGCTGTTTTTAAATGTATGCGCGGAGAAGTGTCAGTTCTAGTTCTATTGTAGATACTGATTACCGCCGTTCCTACGAATACTGAAGGAGACTATGATGATAGATAATATGTAGTTCCGTGTGGTCAGTCTGGCAACAGAGCGCTGTAGTATTGTCTCGATGTGATGACTAATTGTATGGGACGAATATAATTTGGATTAATGGTATTCTTTAGATTTTGTCGGGGCAATTTTTCCAGTTCTTTATTCTTATAGTACATCGAATTAGCGGTATACTGTCTTTGTGTCAAAAAGTATGTGGACCGGATTTTATGTGTTAAGCAGTATAGAGGTCATGATTGGATGGTTATTAGTAGTCCTTGATATCTAAATAGCTGGGAACGGAAGATATAGGGAGAGTTTACTGACGTAGACCTTGTATATGTCTCGATACATTGGAGAATATTGATTAATGGTATTATTTAGATTTTCCGGGGGCAATTTTTTCATCTTTATCTTATATACACAACGTGTCTCTTTGTCAAAAAGTAATGCCATTTTGTTTAGGACAGGTATAATTACCAACTAAATACTAACGAAATATATACACAGACACTTGTATATGTCTCGATAACATTGGAGAATATTGATTAATGGTATTATTTAGATTTTTCGGGCAATTTTTTCATCTTTATTCTTATATACACAACGTGTCTCTTTTGTCAAAAAGTAATGCCATTTTGTTTAGGACAGTATAATTACCAACTAAATACTAACAGAAATATATATACCACAGACACTTGTATATGTCTCGATAACATTGGAGAATATTGATTATGGTATTATTTAGATTTTTTCGGGCAATTTTTTCATCTTTATTCTTATATACACAACGTGTCTCTTTTGTCAAAAAGTAATGCCATTTTGTTTAGGACAGGTATAATTACCAACTAAATACTAACGGAAATATATATACCACAGACACTTGTATATGTCTCGATAACATTGGAGAATATTGATTAATGGTATTATTTAGATTTTTCGGGCAATTTTTTCATCTTTATTCTTATATACACAACGTGTCTCTTTTGTCAAAAAGTAATGCCATTTTGTTTAGGACAGGTATAATTACCAACTAAATACTAACAGAAATATATATACCACAGACACTTGTATATGTCTCGATAACATTGGAGAATATTGATTAATGGTATTATTTAGATTTTTTGGGCAATTTTTTCATCTTTATTCTTATATACACAACGTGTCTCTTTTGTCAAAAAGTAATGCCATTTTGTTTAGGACATGTATAATTACCAACTAAATACTAACGGAAATATATATACCACAGACACTTGTATATGTCTCGATAACATTGGAGAATATTGATTAATGGTATTATTTAGATTTTCGGGCAATTTTTTCATCTTTATTCTTATATACACAACGTGTCTCTTTTGTCAAAAAGTAATGCCATTTTGTTTTAGGACAGGTATAATTACCAACTAAATACTAACGGAAATATATATACCACAGACACTTGTATATGTCTCGATAACATTGGAGAATATTGATTAATGGTATTATTTAGATTTTCTCGGGCAATTTTTTCATCTTTATTCTTATATACACAACGTGTCTCTTTTGTCAAAAAGTAATGCCATTTTGTTTAGGACAGGTATAATTACCAACTAAATACTAACGGAAATATATATACCACAGACACTTGTATATGTCTCGATAACATTGGAGAATATTGATTAATGGTATTATTTAGATTTTTTCGGCAATTTTTTCATCTTTATTCTTATATACACAACGTGTCTCTTTTGTCAAAAAGTAATGCCATTTTGTTTAGGACAGGTATAATTACCAACTAAATACTAACGGAAATATATATACCACAGACACTTGTATATGTCTCGATAACATTGGAGAATATTGATTAATGGTATTATTTAGATTTTTCGGGCAATTTTTTCATCTTTATTCTTATATAAACAACGTGTCTCTTTTGTCAAAAAGTAATGCCATTTTTTTTAGGACAGGTATAATTACCAACTAAATACTAACGGAAATATATATACCACAGACACTTGTATATGTCTCGATAACATTGGAGAATATTGATTAATGGTATTATTTAGATTTTTTCGGCAATTTTTTCATCTTTATTCTTATATACACAACGTGTCTCTTTTGTCAAAAAGTAATGCCATTTTGTTTAGGACAGGTATAATTACCAACTAAATACTAACAGAAATATATATACCACAGACACTTGTATATGTCTCGATAACATTGGAGAATATTGATTAATGGTATTATTTAGATTTTTTCGGGCAATTTTTTCATCTTTATTCTTATATACACAACGTGTCTCTTTTGTCAAAAAGTAATGCCATTTTGTTTAGGACAGGTATAATTACCAACTAAATACTAACAGAAATATATATACCACAGACACTTGTATATGTCTCGATAACATTGGAGAATATTGATTAATGGTATTATTTAGATTTTTCGGGCAATTTTTTCATCTTTATTCTTATATACACAACGTGTCTCTTCTTGTTAAAAAGTAATGCCATTTTGTTTAGGACAGGTATAGTTACCAACACAGGAACATGTATCATACATAAAAATGAAGCTGGTCCTCTGTGGATCACATCCCTTCTTCTCCACATAGCCACGGTTTTTTTTCAGTAGCAATGTTCCACCTTCGAATGAAGACATGTATCCCTGTCCCTTAAAATTCCGTTGATTGTTCTTTGAGACACTTTTGGACAATTTAACGCATTTTCCCTACTCACCAGATTTAATGCCTCCAGACTATCATCTCTCCCATGAAAGAGGGTTTGAGAGGCAAACATTATTTCGGTGATGAGGAAGTGAAATCTGTAGTGAAGAAGTGGCTCAAAGAAGAGTCAACAGACACGGATTCCTGCTCTCATTCAAAGGTTTTGTATTGTTACTGTCAATCTTCGACTCCTTAGACCTGGCATTTCCGTGTCCCACAATGTTTATCAAAGCCCTCGAATCCTCGCTCATTTACGGGTCCGTTGGATAGGTCCACGAAGATCCGAAGTTCAATACTGATCACTTTTGAGCTTTGTACAATTGTTGCAGATTGACTATTGTTCAGTTGGTTTTGCGCGGGAAGTACGAAAAGACAAGGAAAAATTGAACTGGAAAGAAACAATTGATAGCGCGAGACAGAAATCTTAGTATAACAAAAGAAGTGTAACAAAAGACTCATCTGGACAAACGGGAATTTGAACAAAGAGAAAGGACTTCCGGTCAACCGAACAAAGAGATGTGTGGGCGGACTATACAGTACTTAAAGATAGGAGACGGCGAAGAGAGCAGTCAAGTGGCGAGAGCCAGAGTTGAGGACAGCGCTTTTCAAACACAGTCGCGAGAGAGAGAGAGTTGACCCGCTACCCCCTCCCCTAGGGGAGGGGAGTACCTGTTACTTATCGTACCATTCAACAGGGCCCACATGTGGCCGATAGCAGGTTTTGTAGTGTCATCTTGACTTCCTCATTCTAGTAGCCGCCAACGTCA
This sequence comes from Doryteuthis pealeii, assembly GCA_023376005.1. Lineage (NCBI taxonomy): Eukaryota > Metazoa > Mollusca > Cephalopoda > Myopsida > Loliginidae > Doryteuthis > Doryteuthis pealeii. Next base: position 62,847,124 of record CM042154.1, read on the forward strand.
AGCTCCATGCCGTGTACACGCATCACCGAGTTAGAAGCAGAATCAAATAAAGTGTACCTTTTAAATATGATACAGCATGCCTTGTGATTCATTTAAGCGACCACTAGATACATCGTCTAGGGGTCAGAAACGATCTCCGCTGTATACCAGCAACGTATACGAGTCAGAGTAGCGTGAGTTTGAAGATGCCAGTATATAACATGTACGATTTTGTGGTGAGTCGAGCGCTATGCAACACAATTAATTATGAACAAATTTATGCATTTAATAGTTTAAACACCACCTCCTTTACCACAGCTGTCAAATGGCCGAGAGGCTATCGAAGCGGACGGACGAAAAGTCAGCTGGGTTTTGATCCTGCTCAGAGGTAGTTGCTGTGTCCAGCCACACTGAAGAGACGTGAAACGTCGTAACACGGTGTCTGTGGATGACTGTCCTTAGGTATCTATCTATCAATACATCACCCTGTATTCATATATATCTCTGTTTCCATCTATCTGGAATAAGCACTATCACTTCTTCTGCCCCATGAAAGAGGGTTTGAAAGACAAACATTATTCCAGTGACGAGGAAGTGAAATCTGGACAGAGAAAGTGGCTCAAAGAACAGTCAACAGAATTCTACGGGGCAGGGATACATGCTTTCATTCGAAGGTGAAACATTGCTATTGCGAGAAACGGTGACTATGTGGAGAAGTAGGGATGTGATCCTCAGAGGACCAGCTTCATTTTGATGTATGATACATGTTCCTTTGTTGGTAATTATACCTGCCCTAAACAAAATGGCATTAATTTTTGACACATCCTTTGTTTTGTATTGTTACTGTCAATCTTCGACTCCTTAGATCTGGCATTTCCGTGTCCCAAAATGTTTATCAAAGCCCTCAAATCCTCTCTCATTTACAGGTACGTTGGATAGGTCCACGAAGATCGGAAGTTCAATACTGATCACTTTTGAACTTCGTACAATTAATTGTGTACGGTAAGTTTAGCTTAGATTCCAAACTAACACTTTAGGGGAAAACACAGGAAAAATGATTGACCCTTTTTAACCATGCGTTGACCCTTCTTCCAAATAGCTAGCCTGAACATAAGGAAGAGTTTAGTAAAGTCAGATTTTAGTTGGACGCTGAGGAAGACGGATTGCAATGGCGAATTGACCGTTGAAACTAAATTCTCACACGCGTTTTTGATTTGATTTGGATCTTATGAAATGATAAAGAGCTCTAAACAAAACAAAGTATTGTGTTTGTCAACTAAAAATTCCACAACAACATAAGACGTCCCAATTCAAAGTACAGAAGATCCAGCCTTCATTAGGAAGAACATTTCCCAGCCCAGGGCAGTCCAGATAGCAAGATTGAAGATAATAGACGAAACCAACTACTCAGAATTATGGAAGAAGATACACAAGATAAATATAAAGAAGATAAGTATATCTGTATACAACGACGGGTATGCAGGTATACTCTACAAAATACTACATTATACTATACAATAAAACAACGATGGTTTTATCTAATGCAGATTATAATGGCTTATATCAAAACTGACGCTTAAACTTCAAACTGAGGGAGCCAGATAAAGTGTACTTCTAATCATGTGTCATAGTGATCTTTCGTTTTCCTTGCTGTCTTGTTCCCGCAATGACTTGGGCCTTAAAGTCAGCTCACTCCCTAACCTTATTAAGCAAAGGGAGCAACCTTGGACCTTTTTAAGCTAAACATAAGTACGTAATTCAATATCTACCTTGTCAAATACTACAGTGTGGAGCAGAAATATATTCTACATTATTAATTGTCACCTATATTTGAGCTCAAATAAATATCTGACGAAGCTTCATTGAAAAACCGAGGCAAAATATAAATTGAATGAACTTGTTTGTATTTTATCCGTTATTTCTAATCTCAATTTGTTGGATTTTACCTCTGTTACTCCCCATCCCCTACGGTTGAGCACTCTGGGGGGAGGGATCTCGCTGACAGCCGCTAACTCAAGCGTAAACGCAACGCTCTTCTATATAAGGAATGGAGCACTCTGTGACGGCCTTTACACACAAAGCGATGTGTGTATTAAAACAGTTAAAATCCCTTTCCCAATCTGTAAGTAAAGACAGCCATATGGTTAAGGTGCCGGGCCAATCGGATTTCAATTCCGGCTGTAGGTAGCTTACAAAATGTCTAGCCACACTGAAGAGACTTAATAAGTCGAAACACGTGTCTGTGGATGATCACACACACACACACACACCACACACATATATATATATATATATATATATATATATATATAAAGAAGTGTTTCAACTTATCAAGTATCTTCAGTGTGGCTAGACATTTTTGAGCTACTACAGTTGGGATAGAATTCCGCTTGATTCAGCAGCAGTCGGACAGCTTAAGCGCTCGGCCATCGTCACCCACAGAATTCAAAGGGGATTTTAACTGTTGTTGTATGTAAAGGCTGTCATAGAGTGCTCCATTCCTTTTATATATATATATATATATATATATACTAACGGTTTAGTGGAAAAACGCATGAGAAAATGATTGACATTATTTAATCCTGTGTTGGTCTCCTATTCCTGTATGCCAGGGTGAACGTGAGGAAAGTTGAGAAAAGTCAGAATTTAGTTAGACGTTTAACAGGACATATTGTAATGACGCTCTGTCACTTAAAACTAAATTCTCACACGCGTGTTTGATCTGATCTGGATATTATATGATAATATCGATCTCTTATTAAACCAAATTCTCGTGTTGGTTAACTAAAACAAACAACAACATAAGATGTGCCAGTACTAAGTACAGAAGACCCATCCCAGATTAAGAAGAACATCTACTAGTCCAGATGAAGCCAATAGCAGCCCAGATAGCAAGACAGAAGATAACAAGTAGAGGAAACCATCTACTCAGAACTATGGAAGAAGATACATAAGATAAGTATAAACCAGATAAGTATATCTGTATACAACCACGGGTATACGGTTATGTAACACTTTGGACTGGGTGATTTCTTTCAAACTGGTCTTGAACACAAAATTTACTTGTTGGGCTATGTTGGCTATATACTAACTTATTTACTAAGCCAAATAATGGGGCGCCCACTGAGAATCAAACTCACTAACCATGGTCTGCGAATCTAGCTTGCTAACCATTACATCACATGAGGTGCCCGATTTTGTGCTACATAAGGTGTGCTGGAGGTCACAACTTCAATTTATAGAGTCTTCGTGGCTTCATGGATTCAATCAGCCAATCAACATGCTCGAATACATGGTTGGTTAACTATTTAAAGGCCTTGGTGAAAAGGCGTTCTGTTGCTCGTGCTTAACACGGAGGAACGGACAAAAAAGGATTCTGCTTAACACTGAGGAACAGAAGTATAATAGGATTCAAGGTTGATACACGGATCAACAAAAAAGCATTCCAGAATACTAAAAAACACGGATCAAAGTGAATGCCACAAGAGATCTCCACTGAAAAGTGCTCTCACATGAAGCCTAAAAATGGCCACAGAAATCTTAACAGTCCTTGAATAGTAATTGACATTGAACACAAACGCACCTTTACGATGGACTGTACACGATACGAGAGAGAGAGAGAGAGAAACCGGAGTTGGGGAAAGACAAGAACGCTGCCAGGCAAGAATGAAGTGATTTTAGATTTGATATCAAATGGTGTTCAATATGGCAACAGGGATGTGGAGAAATTAAAAGGTTTACAATGGTTGTCGTGGCAATGGTGGCAGTTCTGATATTAAATTATGATAGCGGATGAGAGGCAGGAGATACTACATCAATAATGGCGTCGGGCATTTAAACAATCGTTTAGACATTAACTCGTTATTGAGATGCTGGAGAAATGAAAACGATTTTAATTCATTGGTTTTGTTTTTTCTCTTTTCTTTTTAAATTGTCTTTCATCAATCCGATATTGGATCAATCTTGAAAGGAATCAGCATTTAGAAAAATAAGCTTATCAATTTAAGATTAAATGGATTTAAATTTTTGTTTTTTTTATTTTCCTTTAAATTTATTTACGATCGTGAATCAAAAAGTAATGCCATTTTGTTTAGGACATGTATAATTGCCAACACAGGAACATGTATCACACATCAAATTGAAGCTGTTCCTCTGTGGAGCACATCCCTACTTTTCCACATAGTCCCTATTTCTCTCAATAGCAATGTTTCACCTTTGAATGAGAGCATACATCCAACATTCTTTTTGAGCAAACTCTTCACTACAGATTTCACTCCCTCGTCACTAGAATAATGTTTGCCTCAGACTATCGTCTCTTTGGGTCCATGAAAGAGGTTTTGAGAGGCAAACATTATTCCAGTGACGAGGAAGTGAGATATGTAGTAATGAAGTAGCTCATATATATATATATATATATATATATATATATATATATATATATAAGTAAAGTGGATTTGATGTGAGTGTATAAACACACACACACACACGCGCGCACGCACACACACACACACACACACACACCACATATATATATAATATATATTATATTCTGAATAGCATCAAATCCACTTAACCACTATCAGTCTGCACTGACAGTCTGCACGGATTCTCATGACTTTCTCACGATCTGCCCCAATCGGTCATTCGCAGCTCTTCCACACGGCATCCAGTATGCGTACAGAGTTGGTTGATGTGGGGTTTTGCCGGTCGTTCTACGTCGGTGTGTTCATTTGTATGCGCCCATAGGAGAACATGTGTGTCATGCATGTTTTGCTGGTCTTACTTGAATGGTTTGTATGATAGGAGGCAAGTGGCTGTAAATTTGCCCTTTTGTGGGGTGCTGCTTCCAGGATTTATTCTGGAGGCAGCACCCCAGCTTCTTACTGCAGTTGTCATCTAGCTTTTTTTTCTTTTTAGAGATTTCTTTAAAATACAAGTGGTACAGCCACACAGTAGCGCTGACATATTATTAACAGGTATTAATCCATATATTCTAACTTCAGCTATGGGTAAATAGTAAAGCAGACTGGGATCTTTAACCTTGGATAGATAACCAGTCTAAGAGAAGAAAAACTCTGAATTCAAATCCTTTTTTCACATCCTGATCGTGCAGAGGGGTCGGTAAATATATATATGCCAAAAAATTGGAGTAATTTATTTATTTTTACATGCCTGTTTTAATGATCTAAGATAATTACAAAGCAAAAGACGATATAATATGAGGTTATATCAATACCTGCCTTCCGTACATTGTTCGCACACACACACACACACACAACATTTTTTATAAAAAGTTCGCCAAAATGACAATGAAGATGCGCAAGTCGACAAAGTGTAAGAAAAAAAAGAGGAGGAGTGAGAAGAGGAGTGAGAGGAGGAGTGAGAGGAGGGGGAGAAGCTCGTTCTAGGTGAACTACATTATCTGTGACGTAGTCGCTAGTAAAATATTTTTTAAAATGAAGTTAGTAGGTAAATGAGGCAGGGTTGAGGTGAAGTATGAGTGGCTGGTGGTGGGGGGAGGGGATAGGCTGGGGGTTGGCGATGTCGATTCTCGTGGGAAATCGCTGGAGTATGTTTGCACCAGGTGAACCCGAGTTGCTTGATTGACGATCAAATGACGTCTCGCAGGGACTCCGTGAACGTAGGAGTCGGCGACAAAGCTGGCAGCGTGGGTTGTCCTCCCAGAAGACAATAGTAATGTCAATCGACGCTTATATGAATGCGTACACACACGCACAATCCCACCCCTACCCACACCGACACACATACACGCACACACACATACATACACACAAACACATACACACACGTGTGTATATAGCGTTCTTATGCCCGGTTGCGTTGGTGGATTTTTTTAATAAGGACACGAGTAAGGCGACGCCAATGAACCGCGCCTCTTTGTGTGATTATATGAAATACGTTCTTAAAAAATGTTGCTATATATATATATATATATATATATATATATATAGTTTGTAGCTGTGATTTAGCTATGCTCAGACTAGTAGCTACCAGGAATAATTATTGATTCTGTGGTACTCCCCCGTGAGGAAGTGACAAATATCGTTTCAAGTTTATGATTGGATTCCCCAATATGCACCATCACGATACGTTAGGCCCTCAGATGATCAAAGTGAAGCACATGTACGCCAAGTTCATGATTTTAAAGGCATTTCAACCCGTCTGCTGTTACTTTATTCAGAGAGGTTAGGGAATCGCATTTTGTAATGACAAACGATAACACCGATAGACTTTAGAAAGCTTTATTCTACTTAGAATAATGGGTACACTTATTGAGAGTTTATATAGTCTAGTATTCACTAGAGAGTTCACCAAGGGTGGAATCATAAAATAGAGTAGGTACCTCTCAATTAATTATTACACATTTACCGTACATTTTTTGTGCAGTTGTCAAATCCTGGACACAGCTGTTTTCATTTCACATAGCGCTAATACCCTTGGAACAGGTACAAATCAAACTATTCTCATTTCAGCTATGGGTAAATAGTATGGCAGACTGGGCTCTTTTATCTTGGTATGGCAACCAGTCCAGGAAAAGAAAAAATCTGAATTCAAACTAAAAATGGACCGGGTAATTCCATGTCAAATCATCCAGGCCCTGTCACCAACTCCTTTCAATTTTTCAGAAATTTTGTCAAAGTGCGGATTATGATGAAGTTAGACAATCACCAAAATTTAAGCTTCCAATTGTAAAAATTGACGGTGTTATGTCGATTTTTAGCTCTCTATATTTGATGGAGGATCGCGAGAAATGGCGACTTTTTGTAACCTTTTTTTTCTGTAAAATGAGTTCTATAGCTTCCCTACTCCTAAAAATTGGTTTATAAAAGCATTTTCGCCCAAGGAATCCAAGAATGCTATCAAAACATCTTGGAATCAACCAATTTTAACTTATTGATGATTTCTGATTTTTTCATAGCATGATCAATATCCCGATGTCGCACTGTATCTACGACAAACTTATTTTTATATTATTATTTCACATATTTTGAACAGTATTTGTACCAAAAAGATAGTTAGTCAAAACAACTTTAAGAGCTTTTCCCACCTTCTCCTATCCCACTTGATTTTAAGAGTATTTTGCTCACAGTTATATGATATCAAGTATTTCTATTATTGGGTACCCACAATATAGTTAAATGGACTCCCCTGAAAACTGCTTACTGGAAAGACATCTATAAATTCGGAGTTGGTTGCAAAACCAATTCCTTCCTAGTAAAGTGTTTCTTATCATATTAACTCCGAGTGTTGGTATTTATTTACTTTCATTAAACATCTGAACACTTACCTAATACAAATAAGTTGGCCACAGTTGTATAGAGTAAATATTCCTATCTAAGACTAATAATTATAAGATTTCAAGTAACTATTTCTATCTAATGATAATCCTTTTTTCCACATAGATATATGGTTTCAAGTAACTAATAATTACACATAGTAGACAATCATAGCCTCAACTATCTATTTTTAATACAAATCATTTACTGTTACATATAAAGTATTCTTATCTAATACTAATAATTTATAAGATTTCAAGTAATTATTTCTTTTTAATAATAGTCATTTTTTTGCACATAAATATATGGTTTCGAGTAACTAATAATTATACATAGTAAACAATCATAGCTTCAAGTAACTATTCTTAATACAAATCATTTACAGTTACATATAAAGTATTCTTATCTAATACTAATAATTATAAGATTTCAAGTAATTATTTCTTTTTAATAATAGTCATTTTTTGCACATAAATATATGGTTTCAAGTAGCTAATAATTATACATAGTAAACAATCATAGCTTCAAGTAACTATTCTTAATACAAATCATTTAAAGTTACATATAAAGTATTCTTATTTTAATACTAATAATTATAAGATTTCAGTAATTATTTCTTTTAATATAGTCATTTTTTTCCACATAAATATATGTTTTCCGAGTAGCTAATAATTATACATATTAACAATCATAGCTTCAAGCAACTATTCTTAATACAATCATTTACAGTTACATATAAAGTATTCTTATCTAATACTAATAATTATAAGATTTCAAGTAATTATTTCTATTTAATAATAATGATTTGTTTTTACATATTTATATAGATGCATGAAAACTGCGTGATCCGCATTAAACTTTATTGAGTGATTGTGTTGCATAGCGCCTTCTTTACCGGCACTAAATAGGTATATGTTATATACTGGTCTTTTCACTAAGCCAAATCATATAAGGTTATATACCTTTCTTACTCTTACTCTGTCGTCTATTCTTCTGGTCGGCTTTGCGATTCTGATCGTCTATCATCTATCTTGGTCTGATATATCTTCTAAGGTCTCGTCTGGTCTTCTATTGAGTATCCGGGTCTGGTTCCTGTTGGGGATCATTCCTTATCAAAAGCCCTGTGTCATTGTTTATTTTTAGTAATAAACACAAGACTTCGATTTACGATGATGTTACTTTATTCGTAGATCCCCAGACCAGACAATCTGCGCAGTGAGACTCACATCTTGCTAGCTTGGCTTCTAAGTTCTAACTGACTGAGTTGCTTACTCCTTAAACCGAAAGGGGGCTTTCTATCGGGGTTCCGTTTCTCACGGTCTATCCCCAGAAAGCAAGGTCAGAGTGAGGTCAAACGCTGTCACTCACTCTCAAGGCCATCAGCTGTACTGATCGCCATAATGATTTCTACAATACCTTAAAAATGTATTAGGGATCCAATAATTATGTAACAATTGATTTTAATAGTATGTCAAACGGCCTATGGTTATTTTATGCCTAGAGGTTAGGAAATTTCGTTCATTGTATATTTATATTTACATTCTTTTGAGTAATCGTTATTAAGATTCTTGTGGCGATTTTTAGGCTGCATAGGAGAGCACTTTACAGTGGAGATCCTTTGGGGCATAAAGTTTGATCGTCGTTGTGTAGTATTCACTAATGCTTTTTCATCGGTCCGTGTATATTAAATCCTATGATCCTTGTGTTCCCCAGTGTTAAGCCGAATCCTTGTTTGTTGGTCTGTTCGTCCGTGTTAAGCACGAGCAAGTGAACGCCTTTCCACTGCGGTCGTTAAATAGTTAAACAACCTCGTATTCAAGCATGTTGATAAGCCGATTGAATCCACGCAGCCACGAAGAGTCTATAAATTTAAGTTGTAGCCTCCAGCACACCTTATATACCAAAATAATCCAACTTTTTTGTGCACATTCATATAATATTAAGTATTCCCATTTAATATGAATAATTTGCACGCGGTTATGTGGTTTCAAGTAACTTTTTCTATTTTATAATAATCATTTGGTTGTAAACATTTATATGGTGTCAAGTATTCCTATTTAATAAGGTATTAAGCTTTCATCCCCACCTCTGGGTTAAACAGGACCACTATTGTTCTTCTACAAGGATGGCTTGGGAACTAAATCACCGACGAAGGTTGATATACCATTAAACAAAGAAACAAAAAAATCCCTATCATCATAACTAATTTATACATATTTATATCGGTTCAAGGGACCTTAGCTCAGTCAGTAGAGCGTTCGGCTAGAAACCACAAGGTTCCTAGTTCGATACCGGTCCTCGCCAACTCAGCGTATGAGTAGCACAACGATCTGTGCGGTAAAGTAAGGAGCTGATGGTAGGTGTGGCGCTTCGCATCAGACGCCAAAACAATCTCCTTGGTCTAGCGCTATTGAAAAGGGGATAGACACCCTCGCTGACTGGTTGATACCAACTTTAGGCCACCCCGAATACTTTACTTTTACTTATATCGGTTCAAGTAACTATTTCTATTTGTAGCGAACGGGTTGGGAAAATACCTGACCGTCGCATCGTGGAGTAATGGTTAGCAAGTTGGTCTCGCACATCCATTACTATTGAAAAGCGAATTCGACACACACTGGATACTTCATACTTGCGACCTTAAAACCCATCAACTCAGTTTTATTAGAGTTCACATAGAGACCAATGTCTCTTGTCACCTTCTCTAGGCTCTGCATCAAGTATTCTTTTTGGATGTGAATAACACCTTGTCGGCTGGGGTAGTAAAATACACCGACTGCACCTCTGCATGGATGTAAAATCCTCGCAATGGGGCCACCTGTAGACCGTGGGTGGTGACCCGTGATACTTAAGGATGCTTACCCCAGCCGACAATTCGATTGTGACATTAAAGGAAAATTGTTTATAAAATTAAAAATACTTTGCTTTGCTTTGATTATTGATTATTGATTTATTGATGTCCGATCCCGTCTGTTTGTCAATCTTCATATCGATAAATGTTTGACTGTAAAAATTCCTATCGATATCACAATTCCATTTATCGATCTCTCCGTCCGTATTTCCATCTATCAATATCGATTCTATATTCATAACCTTACTAGTTTCTATTGGACTTTCTAGCGATATTTATGTTAGCCTGTTTATATCTATCTATCTATCTATCTATCACATTCTGTTCATATCTATCTATCTATCTATCTCATCGGCCAGAGGCAACTGCTAAAAATCGTATAACTATACTGATGAGAGGTGATACCTCGAAACACGTGTCTATAGTTTACCCTATTATACGCTCCCAATTTTCGGTTGAGCACTTTATTTAGGAGGTATATAATTGAAAATTCACCGATTCGGCTCTCAGCTAAATATCACTTTGTTTACAAAGTTTGAGAACTCTAGGTGAAGTTTATTTCCGCTTAGGAATGTAGCGATTAGATAGCCTGCTATACTTGGCGATTAACTGTGGCTGTGTGGGTAAGAGATTTGGCGAGCGTAAGTTCGTTCGGGTCTCGAACCCGGCCAGAGGCAGCTGCTAAAAATCGTATAACTATAGTGATGAGAGGTGATACCTCGAAACACGTGTCTATAGTTTACCCTATATATATATATATATATATATATATATATATATATATATATATGAGGTAGGTAAAAGGATAATGAACAAGAAATGATAACTCAAAACAAATCTAAGAGTTGAAACGTTTCGTCCGATTTATACGGACACATCGGTCATATGATTTTTATTGAAAGCGAAATTACGTGCAAGTACAAGTGATTTGGTGAAGGGGGGTTAGTTACTAGCGGAAGAGAAGGGAGGGAGGATAGGGGCCGACATGAATGAAGTGAGGGTAGTTTACAGGAAGTAGAGAGAGGTTGGGAGTAGATGGGCACAGGGGTAGGTTAAGGGAGGGGGTAAAGTTCACTTTTACCCCGCTCCCTTTCAACTCTTAGATTTGTTTTGAGTTATCATTTCTTGTTCACTATCCTTTTACCTACCTCATACTGTCAGATTCTACTACATCCATCCTATCTTTATATATATATATATATATATATATATATATATATATATATATATATAGTAAATGAAGAAAAACTCTAAACTTGCTTCATTACAATAATTTATTCAACCGTATTAATACGGCATCTTCAGCCGTATTAATACGGTTGAAATAAATTATTGTAATGAAGCAAGTTTAGAGGTTTTCTTCATTTACTAAATATCTTGCTCTGTCCTTTTACTCACTGGTATTATGTACATTGAGCTCTCCTTATGGTCTACCTGCATCAGCTTGGTTAAACCACACATGGAAAGACCTTAACTACGAAAAAAACTATATATATATATATTATATATATATATATATATATATATATATATAGATAGATAGATAGATAGATATGAACAGAATGTGATAGATAAATAGATAGATAGATAAAAAAGAGACAGAATGGCGGATCGCGTCAAAATTGACCAAAACACATCCTTTTTAAATGAATTAAAAATAAACTGCATATGTAATACTATTTTTCTTTTTTTAATGATGGTCATTATGTTACTACTTAACAATTTAGACAAAAGTTTGACCTTAAATAATAGATTTAATTATTATTAATTTTAATTCGTAACAAACGATTTTTTGGTATACGTAGCTTAACATTTAAATGTGAAATACAATCTACAGCAATTATTACGATGTTTTAATAATAAACAAACATCTTTTTATATAATTGTTTTTAAAATTACAATAACAAGTAAATGTATTAAACGATAATAAAATTTTAAAAGTAAAAATACAAGATAGTTGAATAACTAAGATGAAGTTTAGTGTTTAAACACTAAACATTAAACAAACATAAAATAAACATGATTCTAATGTATGTAACTTGAAAATATAATTCCAATAATAAATAAATTAAATTAATTAAAATTAAGTCACCACTTCCATTTTTTTCTAAAAACCGTTAAGATAAAAGGGGTAATTGGTACCACCAATTTTCCCTGTGAAATTTACCCCCCCCCCTATTTAACACAATGAAACCTCCATAAAAATTAATATTATCTTGAAAAAACTTTTTCCATTCGAAAAGAAAAACATTCAACAAACTCCAGATGATTTTTTTAAAGTTTAAGCTTACGGAAATAATGAAAATTATGACTGAAAAAAAAAGTTTTTATATTTGCACCGTTAAATCAACTAAAATCTAACGTAGCCAAAAAAAGTCACGACAAGAATTTTTTTTTAATTCTATGAAAAATCAATTAATGGTCCGATTTTCACGAAAATGTCCATAACTATTTACCCTTGGATGTAAATATGTCTGAAAACACTTTTGTGTTCCTAGTTTTTTTAGTCCGGTCATGGACCGGGTACTTTAGCTAGTATATATATATATATATATATAATATATATATATATATATATATATATATATATATATTTATTTATTTATATATATATAAGTCTCTTCATATCTATCTCTCTATCTATCTGAGTAGATATGAATCGAGTGCAATTCAGATGAATGTATCACTCGGTTCGAGTGATACAGATATCTTAATAGGGTCCGAGAGAGACATACATCTAAATAGGAATCGATTGAAACTGAGTGCAGAATAGGAACAGAGTGTGACATAGATCTAAATAGGAACTTAGTGACATACGAGAGTGAGTAAAAATGTAAAGGCCATTTTGTTTAGGACTAGTATAATTACCAACCCAGGAACATGTATCATACATCAAAATGGAGCTGGTCCTCTTTAGGTCACATCCCTACTTCTCCACATTGTCAGCGTTTCCCTCAATGACAATGTTCCACCTTCGAATGTGAGCATGTATCCTGGCCCCATAAAATTGCGTTAACTGTTCTTTGAGCCATTTTTGGACAACTTTACTGCATCCTCCATACTCATCAGATTTAGCACCTTCAGACTATCATCACTCAGGTCCCAAGAAAAAGGGCTTGAAAGGCAAGCATTTTTTCCAGTGGCAAGAAGTGAAATCTGTAGTAAAGGTGGAACATTGATATTAAGAGAAACGCTGATTGGTTTGGTTTGGTTTTACGGCATATCAACCTCAGTGGGGCATTTGATGCAGGTAAAGTTTTGAAATAAATCAATTCCTAATGGATAATACAATGTTTTTATAAATACATTTTTCTATTTAACCCATAGATGGGACCCTAACAGGTACTACCACTCTGGGTATGAGTGGACCAGGGAGCAATGGTGATGAAGGGGTCCTCCACCTCAGAATTTAACATCATTCCCAGGACATGTAGACCCTCAGTCATCGCTTTCTAGCACCCATATAATAAAAAGGGTTTTGTGGTTGGAAAAATTATATAGGTGCTAGGGCTTAACGTGACCAGCCGATTGAGGACCTCTCCGACCGCCCGTCTATCCCAAGATAGGGCCAAAGTAGAGTATTGCATGTCATGAACTGCTCATCCACCTGGACTCTATCATTAAGCATCACAGGTCGCCACCCACGGCCATCAGGTGGTCCGATTGGGGGAGAGAAACGCTAACTATGTGGAGAAGTAGAGATGTGATCCACAGAAGATCAGCTTCATTTTGATGTATGATACCTGTTCCTGTGTTGGTAATTGTACCTGTCCTAAACAAAATTGCAATACTTTTTGACAAATCCTTCAACTTGATTCTAAAATCTTTTTCTAGCGATTATTATTAGTTGTAACTTGGAACCATATAAATCTGTAGAAAAAGATTATTACTAGATAGAAATAACTAATTGAAACCTTATAAGTATTAATATTAGATTGGAATACTTAAAACCATAAAATTGCATGCGAATTATTTATATTAGAAAATAATATTTTATATGTAACTTTTACAAGAATCTCTTAAAAAACAACTACACAAAAATGTGAATACGAGGGTAATCCCAAAAGTAAGGTCTCCAAATGCAAGAAAACTGTTCCTGCTTCCCTAACCTACAGACATAAAATATCCCTTGATGGGTTGTTATGCCGTTAAATCAATAAAAACCTAACAAGAAAAAAAGAATTGTTATGAGAAATAATTTCAGTAATCTGTTTTGAAAATGACCGATCAGACCGAGCTAACAATCATTTATCTGCAAATTTTTGCATCGATTATCGATGAGATGCCATAAAGATTCTAGTTTTTTTCTTCTTGAATTTTTTAACTGTTGCTTCTATTTCTGTTGTTTGTGGAATTCCCTTGTCTTTTGAGTAAAATTTATTCATTTTCCTAAAATTCCTTTGGGATTGAAAAAAAATAAAAAGTGTATGGTAATAGTCAATAATGAAGATATAAGATTAAAGTTATATTGAATACGTGGAACAAAAATGGCCAAGGTTACTGAGATCTTATCTGTTGATAAATAGCAAGAAAATAAAAAGGTATAATAATGGCGAAGATACTTGTAAAATCTAAGGAGATTTTCATGATTCTGGAATATGAGTCAAATTCATATCCTATTATAATGGAGATTGTGTGTTTTACTGTCTGTAACCGTATATATATATATATATATATATATATATATATATATATATATATATATATTATTGATCAAAAAGATTATTAATTTATTATTTTTATATATCTGAACAGTTCAAATATTATTATAATGGAGAATGTGTGTTTCTATGTCTGTAACCGAAACTATATCACTACTCAAGTCACAATTCTCTTAGTTATAGACATCACATTCTCCATGATTTTATTTTTATTTAACCTCAATTATTAATAAAATTGTCATACATTATTAATACTGTTAACTATGTCTACATACTGACAACATGCAATTATATTTATATATACAACAAAATAGCGGTTTACAGTGTAAACGGAAGGCTAATTTGCATATTAATATTAAAAAATCGAATTTAATAAATATGTGCTTAATATTATTGATTTCTAACTGTTTGGTTTTATTTTAATGAATATAAGCAAAAATCTCTCCAATGAATCTTAAATGAAATCCATTAATAAGATAAAATAACTCATTTTATTCTTTACTTCCTCTTATAACTAAATACTTAAATTAGAAAAAAAAAAACAATGAAAGACGAGAGTGATGGAAGAGTAAGTTTCAGTTGTTCCATTTTTTATTATACTCCCTCTGTTTCAGATCTTTTATTATACTCCCTCTGTTTCAAATCTTTTTATCTGTATTCTTATTTAGTTTCATTAGCCTTTCTAATCTAATACAATATTTTATTACATTAAAACTTAAATACTTGCACCCGGAGGGTGCATATATTTGCTAGTACAAAGAAAGAAAGAAAGGATTACCTGATAAAAAAAAGGTTACTATGTTTTGTTTTCTCTATCAAGAAATGTGTTATTCATATAACTAACAGGACCCATTGTACGATAATTTAATTATTACAATTTTTGATTTGTGCAATTAAGAGTTATTGCTAAATAGTTCAATATGTAAAAAGTATAATAAACGGCGTACGATAAGGGAGATTGAAATTATACGAAGATACACTTATTTGATTTGCTATCTTTAACAGACCAAAGATTAAAATACAAAACGATAGTTTATCAAATAACACAGGACCTATAAAGCGAATAACTAAACCAAGAGAATACGTTTATATATATATATATATATATATATATATATATAATATATATATATAGTAAATAATAAAGGAAAGTAGACAAAAAGAGCAAAACTCAAACAAGTATCATGTAGGAGATATATTTCGTTCTGCATTGACCAGGACTTCCTCAGTCGTTTATGTCGCTCAATGCAGAACGAAATATATCTCCTACATCTACTTGTTTGAGTTTTGCTCTTTTTTACCACTTTTTCCTTTATTCTTTACTAGATTCTGTCGGATTTACTCCAACCTTCCTATACTCATACATATATACATACATACATATATATATATATATATATATATACACATATATATATATATATATATATATATATATATATATTAGTAGGTCCTATGGATATACTAGAGTATGAATAATGTAATTACAACATTTGATCTGTTTACTTAAGATCTACTGAAAAATAGCTAAATATATAAAAAGTATAATAATATTGATTTAACTAGCTCACTATTTTTTAAAAGGGTATAGGTGTAAAATACTTACATTGATTTGCTGATAAAAATATGAGGATGGACTTTAAAATATCTACATCAATTTGTCAACAAAAAAGTTTTAAAAAACCGACTCAGAAAATATTTAATTTGGGCCGAAATTTTGCTTGACGCTGGCTCGCTAAAACATATCGTAAATTAAAGCAGGAGGCCGGGATGACATAAGATCATAATTATCAAAAATATATTCCGTAATTTACAATTTCAATAATAATGACTTCCTCGTCACTGGAATAATGTTTGCCTCTCAAACCCTCAGAAATCTGTAGTGAAGAAGTGGCTCAAAAACCACTTAACAGTATTTTACGGGGCAGGGATACATGCTCTCATTTGAAGGTAGAACATTACTATTGAGAGAAACGGTGACTATGTGGAGAAGTAAGGATGTGATCCACAGAGGACCAGCTTCATTTCGATGTATGATATATGTTACTGTGTTGGTGATAATTACCTGTCCAAAACAAAATGGCATTATTTTTTACTCATATATATATAAAGGGTGTTCGGATTAAATTTGACATATTTATATTTGGTTAAGTTTCTCCGTAGGTTGGAGATTATTGACGCACACTACGCATCATTTAAAAGCATGGACCCTTTTTCATTCATATATATGATGAGAGATAGAATGGATGACTGGAACCCTCCTGAATCATGGAAGAGAATAACTTGTTTCATAATGATCTGCACCGGCATAAAAAGTGTTGGATGACCCTCAGAAGCCTACGTGGAGTTGCTAAATACTGTAATCAAGCCCTGGGTAACAAGGGTAGCTAAGGATAGGCAATATGTATGGTAGCATTATTCGGCCCCACCTCTGAGAAAAGTCAAAAATGGTGGTCGGTGAATTTTTACGACTACACCAATCCCAATGTTTGGCCTCCGAACTCCCCAGATCTTAACCCCATGGATTATTATGTATGTGGCGATGTTGAGAAAGACACCAATTGCCGTGCCAGTACTACAAAAGCCCAGTTAATCGAGAGAATTAAGGTAGTTTTTGAGACCCTTCCCAGGGAAACTATAACATCAGCTTGCGCCAGGTACCGGAGCAAGATTGAGGCTGTGATCGTCGTTAATGTTGGTTATTTTCCGTGAAACTTGTTGACAGTAGTGTAATTTCCGTGCCTGTTGGGTTTCTTTACAATCCATTAAATTTTGTATTTATCAGGCACTTTTTCTTTTTCTCTATGAAACTGTCAAATTGCTCCCGAACACCCTATATATATATATATATATATATATATATAAAATGATAAAAAGTATCTAATTGAGTGGTAAATTGGGGATGATTCTATTTGGGATCATCTATACCCTCTGTATATCCAAAATGCATGCCCGTACTGATGCACACCTATAGATTTATACAAACATTATTTCAAGTCCCTAAGCGAGCTGAATGTAAGATAATTAATAAATTAATTATACAATACTATATGATGATTTCTTGCTTTTAAATAATTTTTTCGTAAAACTCTATATGCTAGATAATTTTAAATACATATTAAAATAAAACAGATTATATATAAATCAATAATACCGTGCATGTATTTATCAAAATTTGTTTTTATAAAACACTAGGACCATCCTTTCTATTGTACTAAGTGCAGAGCACATATAGATAATACAGCTCTTCATTATTTTATGTAATAATGATATTGACTATAAATTAACTACTCCTTGATAAAGTTATTAAATTCCTGAAATTACTGTGATATAAGCAGTTACATAGTTCCGATTACAGATAAATAAAACCTGAATCTCCATTATATATAGAGATACAGAGCAATATTTACACTTTCAATAAGAAAGAAAAACTTAATGACGGTTTATCAAGTTTTTTTTTTCTTATAAAATGTCAAACGTTGTTAGTTGAAAAAATTTCAGAAACAAATTGTTTATATTGAGAGAAGACCTTGAAAAATGTTACTAGCATAGTATGAGGGTGAGTCAAAAAGTAATGCCATTTTCTTTATTTCTAGTGAAGTATTTTTATAAAACTAGGGCCTACATTAAAACACCAACGAGGCTCAGAACAAGAATCCGACGAGTAAGACCCAACTTGCCAAACGTCAATGTCCTCCTGTATGACAATGTTTGACCGCACACAAACATCAGGACAAGGAAGGAAATCGCCTCATTCGGGTGAATAACTTTACCGCATCCTCTATACCCAGATTTAGCGCCTTCAGACTATCATCTCTTCTGTTTTTGAGAAGCAAACATTATTTCAATTGTTCTTTTGAGTGTACAACGTACAGGGCACATATAGATCATACAGCTTTTCATTATTTTCCCATTATAAGTCCCTAAGAGAACTCAATGTAAGATAATTAATAATTAATAATATACAGAGTAATATTTACGATTTGTTAAGGTTTTATTAATTATAAAATTTCAAACATTGTTAGTTGAAAAAGAAAAGAAACAAATCGATTATGTTGAAAGAAGACCTTGAAAGATTTTACAAGCATATTATTTTACAGAAATAGTATCGGCGAAGATTGAATCGATGTCATGATCAGAAACACGAAACAGCCTCTCTGGGAAGCACTTAAACACGCCATTCTAACCATACTAGAACAATCCTTAATGGTGAACTCGGAACCACAGAAAAATTATCAAGTGTCTCCAGCGCCATCTTAGTCACGCACGGCTACTTAACATTTTCTTTTGTTAAATTTGCGGTGCGTTTTGTAAGCAATTGCGGTCAGTTGGAGAAATAGGGAAAGAAACGGTCCCTGTATCCGGTGCATGTGGCCGACGGGAATAGAAGAGCAATCCTAAAAGATCAAGGTGAAGAGCACTATCGGGGGGGGGGGTGTTGAGACGACGTTAGAAGGATGAAAATACGGAATCAAACGTCTTGTGCGATTATTGACCTTTTAATTCGTATTTGCACCCGACAAGACGACACAATGAATGAGAAAAGTTCTCGTACTCAAGGCCCGAGCGACGACGGTTCAGTTTTAGGTATGTTGAAACAAGTCCTGTTCGAAGAGTGCAATCTCAAAAAGAACCTGGCTGGGGATGAGGCGACATTGAAAGCAAGATTGAATGGGGTCAATCAGAACGAGTTTTGTACGGATTTGAACTCAGCTCACCTAGTTCATCTTCTACGAATATAACCGCAACGACACAATATATATATATATATATATATATATATATATATATATATATTCACTTGTTCTGAGGATCACATAGACGATAAACTGTAATCGAGGGCCGTTGACTCCATGTCCACATTACTTTAACACACACACACACACACACACACACACACACACACACACACACACATATATATATATATATATATATATATATATATATATATATATATATATATATAGTCATCCACAGACATATGTTTACACTATGTGAGAATGGAGGGTGCATTAAAGTTGTCTCCCTTGTCCTGATGCTTGTGTGTGGTCGACCATTGTCATGCAGAAGGAGGACATTGTCGATTGGCAAGTTGGGTTTTACTCGTCAGATTCTTGCTCTGAGCCTCGTTAGGGTCTCAACGAAGGCCTTAATTTTATATAAAAAAAAACCTCACATGAAATAAAGAAAATGGCATTACTTTTTGACTCACTGTCGTTTGTATTTTAATTTTTATATTACATGTTATTAGCTGTATTTAAAAGTATTAATTGAATCGATTGTTTGTGTTTCGTTATTCAACTTTCCTGTATATTTTTGACATTAGATGTTTTATATATTTGTATCAGATAATGAAAAACAGGAAACTTGCTACGATAATAATAATTATAATAAAAGTGCGGAAAATAATTAAACCCAAGTAAGCAATTGAAGGAGTATTGGTTAAGTCAGTGGGTAGGAATAAAAAAATATAACCTTGCCTATGTTCTAACACAGTCAGTTTATCAAACACATTTTCATTTTTTACTGACCTCTAAGGATTTTATTATTATTATTATTATGAGTTTTTCACACCAGCTTTAGCTGATGGTCTTTCACTGGAGTCTGAGTGACCATAAGACTCCTCAGGATTCTAGCCGATTTTAGCAATGCTGTTGTCTAGGTGGGTTCAATTCTTCCTCTGTTTTCCCGTTCCTCCAGTCTTTTTCCAAGTCTTTTGGGACATTATTATTATTATTGTTATTATTATTATTATTATTATTATTATTATTATTATTATTATTATTAGTCGATGATTTGGCTACCTGCACAGCGAAGATTATTATTTTTTGCATCGGAGCTTCAATTCTTGCAGCGCCCTCTGCCTGTCGTGAGCACTGCAGCGTAACCGCCGACGGCTGTTAAGCTTATCGTCGGATGTTGGAATAGAAACACAAAAACGCAACTTGTCTCAAGTGTAAGTACCTCTGCTGTTTTATTCACTCTGTTTAGTTTCCGAATCCGTAGAAGCATGAACAAATAGACTACGTGTTGGGAAGTTGTTTTTTTTTTTCGTTTCTAGTAGGAAACGGCTCTTTCCGTATCTTCGAATGGTTCCTCGAACTCTGTACAGACAAAAGCTTGTCTCCTCATAACCCAGCCACCAAAAAGAGAGCGTATTGAGAAACTAATATTCCTTTGTTTGGATTCAAAGAACACTCAAACCTCATTTCTGTCTGGCTTAGGTGGTAACTTAGGCAAGTCTTGGAGTTAAGTTACGCTGTCCTTTCCGAACAGAGAGATGACGTGTCAATGTTCGTTATGGAGTGATGATATGTTGATAGTTAAATTATAGTTGTATACTAATCACTGAACCGGTACTACACTGGAGAGCTTGAATCCGTTTGCTGGAAGTTTGGAGTCTGGAAACCAGCTTGGGCTGCTGAGGGATTTCTTGCTTTGAGCCATTTAGAGTTTTTAGTAATAACACTTCTTTTTCTCCTGAGATTTTAATGTTTCCCCAAAGTCACAATTGCCAAGAGCAAAACCCCATGTCTTGCTCCCTCAGCGCATTCGACCAGACTGAAACACACTGTCATCTCTGACACCTCACTTCTTTCACTTCGCAACGTCTCACGGCTCGTCCAATAAAAGCAATCAATGTGGCGTTATGATGATTCATCCTTAAACTTTTCCCTTCTCATCTAACACATATTTTCCCTATAAACTTTCCCCTGCTAATTTAAATTTCCGTGTTACACTCATAGCTCTCCCCCCACCATTATGTTACATTGGTTAACTGTTATTTTCAGTCCGAGGTACTAGATCAAATATATATTGTTACACTTAGTCTAACATATATATATACCGAGTGAGAGAGGACTTGACTCGTGGAGCAAAGCGGGCGCGAACCCGTCTCGCGTGCAGGATGAGGGACAACGAAAAATATGTCTGCCATGACACTACAATTTGAATACTTGTGATTTCCAAGCAAAGAAACGTGGCGATAGTAAATTAGCACGTATTCAACTCTCTCTCAAATCGACGTACATAAAACAAGACGCAACTGAAAAGGGGGCGAGATGCTTCGAAGCAGTGAATGAGTCGTGTACGGAAAACTGCTAGAAGATTGTTGCGGGACGAGAAAATCTGTCGTCGAACTTTGCAGTGGAAGAAAGAAATTAGACGAATCAATTTTTAAGGTCACTGTATGAAAAATAATATTTTTTAAACATTAACAATTTTTGTCACTTTTGGCCACAATCAGAATTCTCAATTCTCTGTCTCTTACTATTCAGTTTCTCAATTTCCTTATAAGATAAGTATAGATGTACTTCTTCTCCCCCAGCCATTGTCATTGTACTATCCATCTACATCTGTTACATAATTCACCGACAGCTTATGAATTATGTACGTACTGTAGTTATATACTTTGAATCAGATTTCGTTAGATTCAAAATAATAAGAGTTGTTGAAATTACCCTAGCCGATGATTGACAATTGGTAAAAATTCACCTGGCATCCGGAAGTGCGTGATTAGACGCGTAAGAAGTCTTAGTTTAGTTGCGACTAGACATTCGACGGAGGAGGATATCTCTCGAGATGTCGCATCTTACCACTGCGGTCCAATGGCCTGGGTTGTTTTAAATAAAATACTTAAAAGTAAAACAAGTCTTGCTTTATTGATTAATTAAAACAAGAGATGACCAGCCCCAAAAAGAAAGGTAACCCTGTTGTATACCCTCTTCATTACTTACTTCTTTCTTACTCTATATCTTCTGGCCGTCTTTGGAATCTTATAACATCTTGTCTTGGTCTTGAATCTTCTAAGGTCTGGACTTTCTTGGGGACTTCGGGTCTGGTCTTCTATTGGGGATTTCTCTTTATCAGAAGCCCTGTGTCATTGTAAGTTTTTAGAGGTAATAACACAAGACTCCAATTTGCTTTGATCATATTTTATTCTCGAAACCCCCACCAGACTACCTGCGCAGATCGAGTCGGCCGCGTGTATAACACGACTTACCACCGTCGTGGTTTCTCGCCGACTGACTAAAATCTATCTCTAATCTAAAACCGGAAGAGGGTCTCCTCCACCGATTCTCACGGTATCCACCGGAAGGAAGGATCAGGACTGAGGTCAACCTTGTCACTCAATCTTCAAGGCCGTCAGCTGCACCTAAAACGCCATCTTGTTTTGTACACTATTGCACATAAATATTAGGTATCTAATAATTATGTAACAACCAGAGAAAATGGCCGACGATGTAAACGAATTAACGGCAGTAGTCAGCACAAGAGTCAACAAGTAAGACCCTTCATCTCTCATACTCTGTCCCTATCGCCGTTTATAAACCTGTTAAGACTTCTATGGCCATCCTTAAGCTTCAAGCAAGAGCACTGTCTAGCGGATATCCTTTGTGTTAAGCAGAGTGCGACCCTTAGTGAAGAATCCTTTGGTTTTTCCTTGGTGTTCCTCAGTGTTACAGACAGGTCCGTTCGTCAATGTCGAATAGAGTGCAAATGGACGGCTGTCAATATTAGCGATTAAATAGTTAACCAACCACTTATTCGGGCTGTTGATTGGCTGAGGTTTAAACCACGTGACCTCGCTTCGTCTATAAAGTTAAGTGGTGAATTGCAGCTCACCTTATATACCAAAAATAATCCAACAATACCCGAGACGTGGGTATACAACACATCAAGTAAGATATGTTCTTAAAGGCTGACAACAGTAATGTCTGGCGATGTTTTAGCGACTTTATAATAATAGCATCCATCTTCCAGATGGCTTTTCAACACATAGAAGTATCGATTTTCTATCCGGTACAGCATCATTCCGACACAACAAGAAATGGACACGAAAAACTCTGTGTTACAATTACAGATTCGCCAGTTAAAAAAAAAAACGCTGTAGGTTCGTGGTGCAATGTTTAGAGTCGTAGGAAATGGACTCGTCGACCCGAGTTCAAATCCTGGACGAAGCTACAGTTCACATAGCTCTATTACCCTTGGGAAAGGTATGAATCCAACTACTCTCCCTCCAGCTATGGGTAAATAGTAGGGCAGACCGGGCTCTTTAACCTTGGTTAAGCAACCAGACTAGGAGAAGGAAAACTCTGAATTCAAACCTGTTAAATCCGCTTGAGTTGGTCACTACCAGAAAAGGCTCAGTCGTAATTAGTGATCTGTTTCGTTATTTCAAAAAACGTTTAAACAGGAAAGGCACGGTGTTCACCGATCCAAGCCATGATCATAAGTGTCCATTCCTGCAAAAAATGGTAAGACATTTGCTATATGGAACTACCATTACCACTTTCTTAAATTCATTTGCACCACACAGGTGAGTTTCTTAAATATGGGATTTTTTTCTGCAGCAACCGCCTTCACTCTACACACACACTAAAAACATTCCTGAATACGCAGGTATTTTCAATCTTTAGCGTTTGGACAAGTTTTTTTTCTAACGTTAAATGTTGAAAGATGGAAGCCAGACGCAGACAGAAAACTTATTACTCATGTGTATAACAAAGAAATAACAGACACGAAAAAAAAAATGTCAATCAAAAATTGAAAAAGGAAGATTAGAAAACTAGAGACAAATAGAGAGATAGGGAGAGGGAGAGAGGGAGAGGGAGAGAGGGGGAAAATGAGAGAGAAAGAAGAGAGAGAGAGAAAAGTAAGAAAAACGAGTGGGAGAGGAAAAAAGAAGGAATGACAGTGAGCGAGAAAAAGAAAAGAGAGAGAGAGAGAGAGAGAGAGAGAGTGGTTGAGAGAGAGAGAGGGGGGAAGAAAGAAAGAAAGGAGAGTGAGATTGAGTGAGAAAGAGAGAGAGAGAGAGAGAGGGGGAATGAGAAAAATAATGAAATAAAAAATAAGCGAAGATAATTGTAGAAAATCTGAAGAAATAAGTGAAGAAGAAAGAAAGAAAGAAAAAAGAAATAAGGAAAGGAAGAAGAGGGATTAAGTAATAAAGAATTAAAAAAAAAGAATAAAGAATAAAGACAAAAATGATGAAGAACAATGATGAATAAGCGAAAAACGAAAGAAGAAGAAGATGATGATGACTGTAGAAAATATCAAGAATAAAATGAAGAACAAAGAAAGAAAAATATGGAATAAACAATAAAGAATATTGTTTTCATTTAAAAAATGAAGGAAGTTAAAAAAAATAATATAGAAGAATGAGGAATAACAGTAAAATGAAAGAAGAAGAAGCTGACTATAGAAAATCAAAATAAAGAGAAACAGAAAGAAAGAAAGAAAAACAAAAGAGGGAATAAGTAATAAATAATATTCTTTCATATAGAAAATGAAGAAGGACAAAAAGTGATAAAGAAAAATGAAGAATAATCGAAAAATGAAGGAAGACGAAGAAAATAAGAAGGAAATGAAGAAGAAAGGAAGAATAAAGAATAAATAATGATCAAATAAGAAATAAGAAAAGAGCCAAAAAGAACACAAAGAATATAAGATTATAAAATAAGTATGAAAAAGAAAATGAACAAAAGACATTTAAAAACAAAGTTACAGCAAAAATGTCAAAAAGTAAACTTTAAAAAGTCGAATGATATCGACTTTTGCCACCGATAAAAGTCGCAAACCAAAGACAAAGAGAAAAGAAGAAGAAGAAAACATAATAATAAAATAATAATAATAATAATAATAATAATAATAATAATCAAAAAACCAAAGACAAAGAGGGAAGAAGAAAAACATAATAATAATAATAATAATAATAATAATAATAATAATAATAATAATAATCACAAACCAAAGACAAAGAGGAAGAAGAAGAAAACATAATAATAATAATAATAATAATAATAATAATAATCACAAACCAAAGACAAAGAGGGAAGAAGAAGAAAAAACATAATAATAATAATAATAATAATAATAATAATAATAATAATAATAATAAACACAAACCAAAGACAAGAGGAAGAGAAGAAGAAAAAACAAGAAAAAAAAAAACAAGAAAAAAAAAAGAAATAATAAAAAAAAAAAGAGCTGATTGCTGAGAAGATTACAACAAAGAAAGATCAAACGATCGGGAAGAAAGGCTAAAATGGAAAATTCGATTTTCCTTTCGCTATAAAATTTGAGTTGTTAAGTAATATACAGCCGTAACATAGATACCGGCTAAGCGGAGCTTAGATCGACACAGGGCTAGACGCGGGAAAACAAAACAAAACATGGACGACATTTTATTACGCCAGTTTATCATAACTAAATGTGAAAATCAAAAATTTGCAATTCTAATGTTTCAGTCAAACCAAAGCTAGATTAGGAGATTGATTTTACCGGCATGTAAACATGTCTAGGTTTATTACATGTCAATCCATGACATGCAACACTTCATTTTGGCGCTTACTTGGGCTAGACGGACGGTGAGTCGACCGGTCACGCCAAGCCTATATGATGTATCTACCACGCATCCCACTTATGCGAGTCAGATACAAGGTTCTATTAATGTGGGACCATCCACGAACCCAAGCTCATGGAATGGCATTCTCCCTCAAGGAGGGGGAGCTCAGACACTGGACAATAACACCAGAATTAAAGGGGACAGGTGTTGCTTAGGGATTGGACCACTCGGATCAAGCCGTTAATTTTCACTAACATTTCAGTGGCCGAAGCCACTGGAACCCCTCCACGAAGGAACGGGTTATGAATGTAACCTATTTATATTTAACAACCCCTCCGCACGAGCAGGATGTGACACAAGGTCAATTTCTTAAACGGAGTTCAACAGGTTTGAATTCAGAGTTTTCCTTCGCCTAGACCAGTTGCCTAACCAAGGTTAAAAGGGCCAGTCTGCCCTACTATTTACCCATAGATGGAGGGGAGTAGGATTCATACCTTTCCCAAGGGTATTAGTGCTAAGTGAAATGTAATTATCACGCCCAGGATTTGAACTCGGGCGACGAGTCCAATTCCCATGACTTTAACCATTACACCACAACGCTTCCTATTAATGTAACCTATGTGATTGTCCTGACCCTATTGCTCTTATGACAAGCTCCAATTCTTTTTTATCATATACTTGCTAGAAAGCGATAGCTGAGGGTCTTAGTGTCCAAGTATAACGTTAAACTGCATCTAGTGGGGAGGTTCCAATTCTGGATGTCCAGTAATTGTGGAGTACGCGTTCATTGCCATTACAGCCAGGTTGACCCTGACCCGTGGTGTTACTACCTGTTAGGGGTCCATCTATAGATTAAATAATGTTGTAATGGAATATTCCAAACTCTCTCTCATCCATGTGGTCTGACTATATAGTGAGCACGGCATTGTGCTGGGCTGGCTTCAAGGATTAGTAGCGTAATTCACTATTCATTGTCTGTCTTATTGTATCTCTCTGGAATAAAACCCTCTATTTTAAATCTACGAACGTGTTGACTGGTTCATCCACTTTAAGGACACAACAAATAGATAAACAAAGGACATGGGGTAAGTGGCCGTACAGTTGCTATTTTGTGAGATGCTGCTCCCAGGAATTGTTCAAGACAGGAAGTAGCATCTATGGTAGCACTAACACGGATTCAGCTTCCAAGAATTTGCGCTTTAAATGAGAGATAGTAAAGAGACTGAGAGACTGTAAAGAAAGTGAGGCTGTTAAGGATATAAATTGACTCTAAAGACTGTATAAGACTGTAGAGAAAATGAGGCTGTTGAGGATATAAATTGACTGTATAAGACTGTAAAGACTGTATAAGACTGTAAAGACTGTATAAGACTGTAAATAAAGTGAGGCTGTTGAGGAGATAAATTGACTGTATAAGACTATAAAGACTGTATAAGACTGTAAAGACTGTATAAGACTGTAAATAAAGTGAGGCTGTTGAGGAGATAAATTGACTGTATAAGACTGTAAAGACTGTATAAGACTGTAAAGACTGTATAATACTGTAAATAAAGTGAGGCTGTTGAGAATTTAAATTGACTGTATAAGACTGTATAATACTGTAGAGAAAGTGAGGCTGTTGAGGATATAAATTGACTGCATAAGACTGTAAAGACTGTATAAGACTGTAGAGACTGTATAATACTGTAAATAAAGTGAGGCTGTTGAGGATATAAATTGATTGTATGAGACTGTAAAGACTGTATAAGACTGTATAATACTGTAGAGAAAGTGAGGCTGTTGAGGATATAAATTGACTGTATAAGACTGTAAAGACTGTATAAGACTGTAAAGACTGTATATACTGTAGAGAAAGTGAGGCTGTTGAGGATATAAATTGACTGCATATGTAAGACTGTATAAGACTGTAGAGACTGTATAATACTGTAAATAAAGTGACTGTAAAGACTGTATAAGACTGTATAATACTGTAGAGAAAGTGAGGCTGTTGAGGAATAAATTGACTGTATAAGACTGTAAAGACTGTATAAGACTGTAAAGACTGTATATGTGAAAGTGAGGCTGTTGAGGATTAAATTGACTGTATAAGACTGTAAAGACTGTATACTCTAAAGAAAGTGAGGCTGTTGAGGATATAAATTGACTGTATAAGACTGTAAAGACTGTATAAGACTCTAAGACTGTATAATACTGTACAGAAAGTGAGGCTGTTGAGGATATAAATTGACTGCATAAGACTGTAAAGACTGTATAAGACTGTAGAGACTGTATAATACTGTAAATAAAGTGAGGCTGTTGAGGATATAAATTGATTGTATAAGACTGTAAGACTGTATAAGACTGTATAATACTGTAGAGAAAATGAGGCTGTTGAGGATATAAATTTACTGTTTAAGACTGTAAAGACTGTATAAGAAAAAGAAAGTGAGGCTGTTGAGGATATAAATTCACTGTATAAGACTGTAAAGACTGTATAATACTCTAAAGAAAGTGAGGCTGTTGAGGATATAAATTGACTGTATAAGACTGTAAAGACAGTATAAGACCCTAAAGACTGTATAATACTGTAAAGAAAGTGAGGCTGTTAAGGATATAAATTCACTGTATAAGACTGTAAAGACTGTATAAGACTCTAAAGACTGTATAATACTGTAAAGAAAGTGAGGCTGTTAAGGATATAAATTGACTGTATAAGACTGTAAAGGCTGTAAAGAGGCGCATGGTCTAATGGTTAGATTCGTGGGAAATTAATTCGCCGACCTGAGTTCAATTCCTGGACGATGCTATTTGCATTTCACATGACGCTTATACCCTTGGGAAAGGTATGAATCCAATTCTGCCTCCAGGTATGGGTAAATAGCAGGGTAGACTGGGCTCTTTAACCATGGCTAGGTAACCGGTCTAGGAGAAGGATTACTCTGGATTCAAACCCGGTAAACTCCGCTTAAAAAATTGACCTCGTGTCGCATCCTGCTCGTGCGGAGGGGTTGGTAAATATATATAAGACGGTAAAAAAATGAGGCTGCTAAGGATAAAAATGTTGCTTTTAGATACGAAGGTAATTAATGAACGAACACGGAAAACATATTTGTAAATGGACATGTCAGCCAGAGAAACGAATTGCATTTGTAATGAATCAAGAATAAGAAAAAAATGACACGCGTATCAATCAATCTGAGTTGTAAGAAATTAATCTATGATTGTATCACCACATAGGATAAGAAATGGATGTTGTATAAGAACGAGAATTAAGATACACCGTAACTGTATATATATATATGTATATATATATATGTCTCTGTGTGTGTGAGTATATATATATATATATATATATATATATATATATATATATATATATTGAGTAGGAGGTTGATTTAGGAGGCTATCACAATGCAGGTGTAAAGAAAAAATAATAATACGGTAACAATGATGTTGTGTGTTAACCTGTATCTAATTCTTAAAGATATATATATATATATATATATATATATATATATATATATATATATATATATATATATATATTATATATATATATATAAGAGAGAGTTTTATAATTTGCTTGAAGCATTGTGTATATATTGATTAGGAGGTTGATTTAGAAGGCTATCACAATGCAGGTGTAAAGAAAAAATAATAATACGGTAACAATGATGTTGTGTGTTAACCTGTATTTAATTCTTAAAGTATTAAATCATGTTGTGTATTAACCTGTATTTAATTCTAAAAGAATTAAATGATGTTGTGTGTTAACCTGTATTTAATTCTTAAAGAATTAAATACAGGGTAACACACAGCATCATTGTTACCGTATTATTATTTTTTCTTTCCACCTACATTGTGATAGCTTTCTAAATCAACCTCCTAACCAATATATACACAATGCTTCAAGCAAATTATAAAACTCTCTTATAGAACACACACAACACACACACACACATATATATATATATATATTATATATATATACAAAGATGAGTCAAAAAGTAATGCCATTTTCTTTATTTCATGTGAAATTTTTTTTCTTACTTTTCAGGTTTTCAGACTCAGAGCAAGGCTCAGAGCAAGAATCCGACGAGTAAGATTCAACGTGCCAATCGACAATGTCCACCTTCTGAACAACAATGTTCAACCACACACAAGCATCAGGACATGGGAGAAAAACATCTCATTCGGGTGGACAAATTTATCGAATCCCAGATACCCGCTCACCTGGTTTGGCGCCTATAGACTATTATCTTTTTGGCCCCATGAAAGAGGGTTTGAGTGGCAAACATTATTCCAGTAACGAGGAAGTGAAATCTGTAGTGAAGAAGTGGCTCAAAAAACAGTCAACAGAATTTTACAGGTGCAGGGATATATGCTCTCATTCGAAAGTGGAAGCATTGCTATTGAGAGAAACGGTGACTATGTGAAGTAGGGATGTGATCCACAGAGGACCAAATTCATTTTGATGTATGATACATGTTCTTGTGTTGGTAATTATACTTGTCCTAAACAAAATGGCATTAATTTTTGACTCATCCTTTGTTTTGTATTGTTACTGTCAATCTTCGACTCCTTAGACCTTAGACTTAGACCTTAGACTCCTTAGAAGTGAAATCTGGACAGAGAAAGTGGCTCAAAGAAGAGTCAACAAAATTCTACGGGGCAGGGATACATGTTCTCATTCGAAGGTGAAACATTGCTATTGAGAGAAACGGTGACTATGTGGAGAAGTAGGGATGTGATCCGCAGAGGACCAAGTTATTTTGATGTATGATACATGTTCTGTGTTGGTAATTATACCTGTCCTAAACAAAATGGTATTACTTTTTGACTCATCCTGTATATGATTATTATTCGTGACTTTTGGGGGATATTTATCAAGATTAACTTCAATTGAAGACATCACAAGGTCAAAACCAGCAATATGACGGAAGAAGACAGTTACATCAGTTTTTCTATTTGAAAATACCATACAAATAGTTAAATATAACAGAAGTGATGGATTTAGAATAGTATGCTAAATCCATTGTTTATTTCTCTCTCTAATACTCTGCATTGACTCATTTTTTCTCCCCTATTTCAACGGGCTGAATAAGAAAGAGAGTGGGATAGAGAGAGGGTGAGAAAGAAAAAGAGAGAGGAGGGATAAGGAAAACCAGGACAGAATAGAAATAAAGAACTTATAGGGATCGTGAGATAAATGGGAAGAAGTGGTTCCTTCAAGATAGAGAGACGTAAAGAGAGGCTCAAGTGAGTGTGACACAGAGAAATAGAGAAAGAATTAAATAGAGATTGTGGGATGAAAGAGGAAGATTCTGGACGGGGAGATGTAAACAGAATGGAAAGAGAGGTAAAGGGTTAAACAGAGAAAAACAGAGATAGATAGGTAGGTAGGTAGGTAGGTAGAGAGATAGATAGAGATAGATAGATAGAGAGAGAGAGAGACAGAGACAGAGACAGAGACAGACAGAAACAGAGAGAGAGTAAATATAGATTGTGGGATGAAAGAAATTCTGGATGGGGAGACGTAAAGAGAATGGAAAGAATGGGAAAAAGTGAAACAGAGAAAACAGAGATGGATAGGTAGGTAGGTAGGTAGAGAGTGAGAAAGAGAGATAGAAAAAGAGAGAGAAAGAGAGAGAGAGAGAGAGATGGGGGAAGAGAGGGTAAATATAGATTGTGGGATTAAAGAAATTCTGGATGGGGAGAAGTAAACAGAATGGAAAGAGTGGTAAAAAGTTTAACTGAGATAACAGAGATAGATAGGTAGGTAGGTAGGTAAGTAGAGAGATAGATAGAGAGTGAGAAAGAGAGATAGAACGAGAGAGAAAGAGAGAGGAAGAGAGAGTAAATATAGATTGTGGGATGAAAGAAACTCTGGATGGGGAGACGTAAAGAGAATGGAAAGAGTGGTAAAAAGGTTAAACAGAGAAAACAGATATAGATACGTAGGTAGGTAGGTAGAGAGATAGATGGAGAGAGAAAGAGAGAAAGAGAGATAGAAAGAGAGAGAGAGAGAGAGGGGGGAAGGGGGAGTATATATAGATTGTGGGATGAAAGAGATTCTGGATGGGGAGACGTAAAGAGAATGGAAAGAGTGGGAGTGAAACAGAGAAACAGAGTAAGATACGTAGGTAGGTAGGTAGGTAGGTAGAGAGAGAGGGGGGCGAAAGAGAGAGAGAGAGGAGGGGAGAGAGTGAAGAGAGTGAGAGAGTAAATGAGATTTTAGGATGAAAGAGATTCTGGATGAGGAGATGTAAAGAGAATGGAAAGAGTGGGAAAAAGTGAAACAGAGAAAACAGAGATAGATAGGTATATATATATATATATATATATATAGAGAGAGAGAGAGAGAGAGAGACAGAGAGACAGAGAGGGAGAGTGAGAGAGAGAGACAGAGAAAGAGACAGAGAGAGAAAGAAACAGAGACAGAGACAGACAGACAGAGACAGAAAGAGAAAGAGAGAGAGAGAGAGAGTAAATAGAGATTGTGAGATGAAAGAGATATTGGATGGGGAGACGTAAAGAGAGAATGGAGACAGTGTGGGAAACGGGAAACAGTGAGAGATGGATAAAGAGAGAAGGGAAGAGAGAATGAGAGGAATTAAAACGTTTGTAAGGTAAAGAGAGATTGTGGGATTCTTGATGGGGAATCGTAAATATATATATATATATATATAGAGAGAGAGAGAGAAGAGAGAGGTGGGGTGTATGCGCTTGTGTGTGTGGGAAGAGAGAAAGGAAGAGGGGATTAAAATTTGAGAGAATTAAAGAGTGTCTAGAGTGGGATGCAAAAGGAGAGTTCAGAACAGGTAAGAAGTAAATAGAAATAAGAGGTAGCGGAAAAGAGAGGAAGATAGATATGGTTATATAATGGAGGGGGGAGTAAATAGAGAACAGCAAGAAAGAGAGAAAGAGTAAGATATAGAGAGAGAGAGAGAGAGAGAGAGAGGGGGGGGAAGGAAGATAGTTGTTGTTCAGAGTGGGAGAGAAGCAATGGAGATATTTTTGGGAATAGGATAATGGAAAATAAAGAGCGGAATACAGAGGAAGATAGATATGGTTATATAATGGAGGGGAAGAAAATAGAGAACAACGAGAGAGAGGGAGAGAGAGAGAGAGAGAGAGAGAGAGAAAGAGAGAGAGAGGGGAGAGAGAGTAGAATTGAGAGAAAGGAAGGAAGAGATTGGTTCAGGGTGGGAGAGAAGCAATTGAGATATTTTAGGAATAGGATAATGGAAAATAAAAAGAGGGGGAGGAATGTCCTTTGCAGACCAAAAGAAACGAAATCACTTTAAATACAAAAAAAGAAATGTACCCTTAACTTCGATCTCTTGATTAAAATTCATTCAAGCAGGCGAGAACATTTGGTGTTTATGTATGTCTGCTTCTGTCAAAGCAAAAGAAATGGAAAGAAATGGGAATGCAATGGACAGAGCATAAGGGGAGGAGGTAGAAGCACATCAATTAATGAAAGAATAAAGAAAGAAAGAGGAGAAAAAAAGAAAGAAAAGAAAAAGAAGCATAAGAAGAGGAGTTAGAAGCACATCAATTAATGAAAGAATAAAAGAAGAAAGAGGAGAAAGAATGAAAGAAAGAAGAAAGAAAGAAAGAAGTGCATAAGAAGAGGAGTTAGAAGCACATCAATTATGAAAGAAAAAATAAAGAAAGAGGAGAAAGAAAGAAAGAAAGAAGAAAAGAGAGAGCATAAGGAGAGGAGTTAGAAGCACATCAATTAAATGAAAGATAAAGAAGAAAGAGGAGAAAGAAAGAAAGAAAGAAAGAAAGAGCATAAGGAGAGGAGTTAGAAGCAATCAATTAATGAAAGAATAAAGAAAGAAAGAGGAGAAAGAAAAAAAGAAAGAAAGAATGAAAGAGCATAAGAAGAGGAGTTAGAAGCACATCAATTAATGAAAGAATAAAGAAAGAAGAGGAAAAAGAAAGAAAGAAAGAAAGAAAGAAAGAAAGAATGAAAAGCATAAAAGAGGAGTTAGAAGCACATCAATTAATGAAAGAATAAAATAAAGAAAGAGGAGAAAGAAAGAGAGAAGAAAGAAAGAAAGAAAGAAAGAAAGAGCATAAGAAGAGGAGTTAGAAGCACATCAATTAATGAAAGAATAAAAAGAAAGAGGAGAAAGAGAGAAAGAAAGAAAGAAAGAAAGAGCATAAGAAGAGGAGTTAAAGCACATCAAATAATGAAGAGAATAAATGAAGAAAGAGGAGAAAGAGAGAAAGAAGAAAGAAAGAAACAAAGAAAGGAGAGTTAGAGTACATCAATCAATGAAAGAATAAAGAAAGAAAGAGGAGAAAAAATGAAAGAAAGAAGAAAGAAAGAAAGAAAGAAAGAGAGAGAGAGCATAAGAGAGGAGTTAGAAGCACATCAATTAATGAAAGAATAAAGAAAGAGAAGAGGAAAAGAAAGAAAAGAAGAAAGAAGAAAGAAAGAGCATAAGGAGAGGAGTTAGAAGCACATCAATTAATGAAAGAATAAAGAAGAAAAGAGGAGAAAGAAAGAAGAAAAGAAGAGAAAGAATGAAAGAGCATAAGAAGAGGAGTTAGAAGCACATCAATTAATGAAAGAATAAAGAAAGAAAGAGGAAAAAGAAAAGAAAAGAAAGAAAGAAAGAAAAAGAAAGAAAGAAATGAAAGAGCATAAGAGAGGAGTTAGAAAGCACATCAATTAATGAAAAAATAAAGAAAGAGGAGAAAGAAAGAGGAGAAAGAAAGAAAGAAAGAAAAGAAAGAGCATAAGAAGAGGAGTTAGAAGCCCATCAATTAATGAAAGAATAAAATAAAGAAAGAGGAGAAAGAGAGAAAGAAAGAAAGAAAGAAAGAGCATAAGAAGAGGAGTTAGAAGCACATCAATTAATGAAAGAATAAAATGAAGAAAGAGGAGAAAGAGAGAAAGAAAGAAAGAAAGAACATAAGAAGAGGAGTTAGATGTACATCAATCAATGAAAGAATAAAGAAAGAAAGAGGAGAAAGAATGAAAGAAAGAAAGAAAAGAAAGAAAGAAGAGAGAGAGCATAAGGAGAGGAGTTAGAAGCCATCAATTAATGAAAGAATAAAGAAAGAAAGAGGAGAAGAAAGAAAGAAAGAAAGAAAGAAAGAAAGAAAGAGCATAAGGAGAGGAGTTAGAAGCAATCAATTAATGAAAGAATAAAGAAAGAAAGAGGAGAAAGAAAGAAAGAAAAGAAAGAATGAAAGAGCATAAGAAGAGGAGTTAGAAGCACATCAATTATGAAAGAATAAAGAAGAAAGAGGAAAAAGAAAGAAAGAAAGAAAGAAGAAGAAAGAAAGAAAGAAAGAGCATAAGAAGAGGAGTTAGAAGCACATCAATTAATGAAAGAATAAAATAAAGAAAGAGGAGAAAGAAGAGGAGAAAAAAAAGAAAGAAGAAAGAGCATAAGAAGAGGAGTTAGAAGCACATCATTAATGAAAGAATAAAATAAAGAAAGAGGAGAAAGAGAGAAAGAAAGAAAGAAAGAAAGAGCATAAGAAGAGGAGTTAGAAGCAATCAATTAATGAAAGAATAAAATGAAGAAAGAGGAGAAAGAGAGAAAGAAAGAAAAGAAGACATAAGAAGAGGAGTTAGATGTATCAATCAATGAAAGAAAAAAGAAAGAAAGAGGAGAAAGAATGAAAGAAAGAAAGAAAGAAAGAAGAAAGAGCATAAGAAGAGGAAGTTAGAAGCACATCAATTAATGAAAGAATAAAGAAGAAAGAGGAGAAAGAGAGAAAGAAAGAAAGAAAGAACATAAGAAGAGGAGTTAGAAGCACATCAATTAATGAAAGAATAAATAAAGAAAAGAGGAGAAGAAGAAAGAAAGAAAAAGAGCATAAGAAAGAGGAGTTAGAAGCACATCAATTGAAAGAACAAATAAAGAAGAGGAGAAGAAGAGGAGTTAGAGCCATCAATTAATGAAAAATAAAATGAAGAAAGAGGAGAAAGAGAGAAAGAAAGAAAGTGAAGAGAAAAGAAAGAGAGAGAAAATGGAGGAAAAATGTAAAGGAAAGAAAGATGAAATATAGACAGGGGGAAATATATATTAGAGTGTAAGAAGAAAAAGAGAAACAAGAGAAATAAAGAAGTAAATTGATGAAGCATAAAAAGAAAAAGTTCGGATATAAAAAAAGAAAGAAATCTAAGAAGAAAAGTAAAGGAAATAACAGAACGAAAGAAACAAAACAAGAACGAAAGA
The DNA here is from genome assembly GCA_023376005.1 of Doryteuthis pealeii. NCBI lineage: Eukaryota > Metazoa > Mollusca > Cephalopoda > Myopsida > Loliginidae > Doryteuthis > Doryteuthis pealeii. The sequence continues at coordinate 62,883,453 of CM042154.1, forward strand.
AAGAAAATGTAAACAGAAAGAAAGACAGAAAGAAAGACCAAAGAAAAGAGAAAGAAAGAAAAAGAAAGAGAAAAATGAAAGAAGAAAGAAAGAAAGAAAGAAAGAAAGAAAGAAAGAAAAAAGAAAAAGAAAAATTAAAAGTGAGAGAAAGAACAAAGAAAAAAAGAAAGAAAATTAAGGACAAAAGAAAGAAACAGAAAGAAAGAAAAGAAAGAAAGAGATAAACAATGTAAAGTGAAGAAACGATGGTTAGTGAAAAAGAAAACAAGAACGAACGAAAGAAAAATATAAACAAAAAGAAAGAAAGAAAGAAAAAAGAATGAAAGAAAAAAGAAAGAAAAAATGATAGAATAAAGAACAAAAAAAAAAAAAAAGAAAGAAAATATTAAAAAGAAATGAAAATATGAACAAAAAGTAAGAAAGAAAAAAAGAAAGAAAAAAAAAGAAAGAAAGAAAAGGAAAGGGGAAAATTAAGAAGAAAGAACAAAAGAAAAAGAAAGAAAGAAAATTTTAAAAAAGAAAGAAAAATAGAAAAAAGATAAGAAAGAAAGAAAAAGAGAAAAAGTAAAGGAAAAAAGAAAGAAAAAGCAAAAGAAAAGAAAAGAAAGAAAAGAGATAAAACCAAATGAAATATTCAATAAAGAAACGATGGATGGTGAAAAAGACTTTCCTTCTTCCTTTTTCCTTCTTTTTGTGAATCTACCCAACTGTCACGTGGTTCCGTGAACAGGAAACGACTGGGCATGCGTGCATGTAGAAGACTTTAAGAATGGCCATTTTTCGCCAACGAACGGGGCCATTGTTCGACTTTTCTTTCGAGTGTCGGTCGGTGCGGACATTTCAATTGCTTCTCAAATAGAAGGAGATGGACCGAATGGGCGCCTGTCTAATTTCGTCGACATCAAGAAAGAAAAAGGGCAGAAGAGCGTGAAGAACGAAAGTACCGGGGATGATGATTATTATTATCATGAACAAAACAAGAAATCAACGCTAGCATCATTGTTATCAGGTACTACAGCTAAGCGGTTCAATTTTTTCACCAGAAACCAGATTCCTTTTTTTGTTGTACGTAATCTCTCTGGCTAACTAAAACCGCTCTGTTTATAGAAATTTGCTAACTATAGTTACTAGCAAGTATATGCACCCTCCTCGTATTAAATTAGAAAGACTAATGAAACTAAATGGGAAATGCAGATAAAAAGATTTGAAACAGAGGGAGTATAATAAAAAAATAGAACAGCTGAAAATTACTCTTCTATCACTCTCGTCTTTCATTGTCATTTTTTCTAATTTAAGTATTTAGTTAAAAAAGGAAGTAAAGAATGAAATGACACTTATCTTTTCTTGTTAATGGATTTCATTTAAGATTTATGAGAGATTTTTGCTTATATTCATTAAAATAAAACCAAACAGTTAGAAATCAATAATTCTAAGCACATATTTATTAAAATCAAATTTTTAATATCATATGCAAATTAGCCTTTCCGTTTAAACTGTAAACCGTTATTTTGTTGTATATATAAATATAATTGCATGTTGTTAGTATGTAGATATGGTTAACAGTATAAATAATGTAAAACCATTTTATTGAGGTTAAATAAAATAAAATCATTGGAGAATGGATGTCAATAACTAAGAGAATTGTGACTTGAGTAGGAATATAGTTTCGGTTACAGACAGAAAAACACACAATCTCCATTATGATAAGATTTAGTAAGATTCGCAGAGAGGTGGCACAAGGCCGAATGTAAGAGGCTCCCAGCGAGGCTCGAACTCACTACTTATGTATTATCTCAACGACTAGTGTCCTCATCTTCATTGTTATCTGTACAACGTTTCGACCGATGTGTCTTCCAGCCTTCTTCAGGTATTTCTTGTCGGACTCGGAACCTTCTCGGACTCGGGAACCTTCTTTTCGGACTTGGGAACCTTCTTTTCGAACTCAGGAACCTTCTTGTCGTAATCGGGAGCCATCAATACGACCAGAAAGTTCCCGATTACGACCAGAAGTTTCCCAATTCCAAAAAGAAGGTTCCTGAGTTCGAGAAGGTTCCCGATTTCGACAAGAAATACCTGAAGAAGGCCGGAGGGCACATCGGCCCAAACGCTGTACAGATAACAATGAAGATGAGGACAATATTCCGAATAACGCAGATATTACTAATCATCAAGCCTCATCTCAAACATTCAGAGTCACTAGTTATGATTTGCCAGTCTACCTTGCTAACCATTACACCACGAGTGGTGCCCTAATTTACTAACCTGGGCTTAGATGTGACACAAAGCCAGAATATAGGCACCCAGTGAGAAGTGAACTCATTAACAATGGTCTGTAAAGTTAGTTGCTAACCATTACACCACGTGAGGTGATTTACTAACTATAGCTTAGTCGTACACTAGGGCAAAAATGGTTAAAAATAGTTTCAGATGTTTTTTCAACTCCTATTCCATGAATTAAAATTCAAAAAAACTCAGAAACATTGAATAGAACATAACGTAATTTTTGCTGTAATATGAAGAGAGAGGATTACAAACACCAGACATAAAAATACGTGTTTTAGTATTTAAAACGGGGCAATTTATAAGCTAAGTTCTGTATTTGTTAAAAAGGCGCATTTTTGCCGGTTTTTTCTCATTAAAGATGTGCTCTTTTTAACATGATTTATTTCATTGTTATAATTAAGAAATTCACATAATCTTTTTATATGTTAACTAAATTCTGTTCGTTAGAAAAAAATCTAAATTATTTGTTTTACAGGCCTTAAAATGGGATTATTTCAAAAATTTAATCTGTATCTGTTAAAATGGCACATTTTTGCCTTCTCTCTCTCTCTCTAATTCTCTCTCTCTCTCTCTCTCTCTCTCTCTCTATATATATATATATATATATATAATATATATAAAATGTTGTTCTGGTTCCAACGGGAGAAAATGTAATATTTTATAAAAAAGAAGAAGGTCCGCAAAATGTATTATGTTCTAAGAAAAAAAACATTTTTTAATTCTTTTTATCCTATTCTATATATATATAAGAGGAATAGGTACCTACTTCTAAACAAAACGAAAAATCTAAGTGAGTCCGGTTGGTGTAGGGGTTAAGATGCTCGCCTGTCAGCTTGACAGTCGGGTTTCGAATCACGCACAAGTCGGTCTTCCTATCTATAGCTCTGCTGATGAGGCCTAATAGGCCGAAATGTACATACAGAGATTGATTTTTCTCGATTTGTTTAGCCTTATATTTAAATAGGTATGCCCGCCTGATTAATTAATTATTAATTAATTAACTTTCAAAATTAGGTACGACTTCAATTAAGCACATATTCTCCCAAAAATTGTCGGCTAAAAAAAGCCATAACATAAAACACATGGCTGTGTATTTACTTCCCATATATATATATATATATATATATATATATAGAGATATAGATAGAGAGAGAGAGAAAGAGAGAGATCTTGAGGATGTGTTCTATTTAACGTGATTTATTTCATTTTTATTTTTAAGAAATTCAAAGAATATTTTTTTATATGTAAGTCGAGGTTCTATTCTTAAGGGAAAAAAATCAAAATAAGTGACAATTAATAATTTGATTATTTTTACGTAGAATTTAATAAAGAGGTACATTCTCTCGTACCGTAATATTGGCAATACCGAGTAAAAAAGAACAATGTTCTGAATGAGAAATATCTTCCTTGATTTAACAATTGAATAATTAGGTTTAACGGCATGTCAACCGGTCCAGGGTTAGTTTATGCCTAGAAGAATCACCGCTAGTATCCTAACACAAAGAAAAGCATCAATATTTTTTTGCATCATCATCATCATCATCATCATCATCATTGGGCTGACAGCACGGATTCCTATTATTCTCCCCTCTCTCTCTCTCTCTCTCTCTCTCTCTCTCTCTCTCTCTCTATCTATCTATCTATCTATCTATCTATATATCTACCTATTTTTATCTCTCCGCTCGTTTACATTAGTCATTGCTCCTGGAAGGTCTTTCGGACAGCATCCAGTATCTGCATTGAACTGATTGATGTAGGTTTTAATTAATTGATGAAGGGACAAGATTTTTCGTTTAGTTTTGGTTTTTTTGTTTAAATGTTGTATACTCCATCATCGAGTATTCAATCGAGAGAGGAAATCGAGTGAGAGACAGAGAGACAGAGAGACAGAGATAGAAACAGAGACAAAGACAGAATAGATAGAGTTGAGACTTATTTGTTCTTCATTTCGACTTTACTGCTTCGGCTATGTTCTTGCTATGGTAATCATCTTGTCGTCTTCTATGCTTCTTCTGGGCTCACTCTTTAGTCATGCTAATTAATCAACTCACAAGACTTTTATTTTCTTGATCAAGATTTATTTCTGTCCATATTCTTATTCGCCGCGCGGGAGAATCAACCTCGCAGGGCATGTCTACTCTGCGTTTATCGCTGGTTGCAACTAAAATCTAAATCTAGTCACATGTTTCTCATGACGTGTTCTCTAGGGGTCAAAGATCTATAACCATTACTGGTATTTTTCCACTCTCTGATTTGAAAACCGATGGCCCCTTATTCTACAGGGTTTGCCAATAATTTATGCTACCACATAAATTATGTAACATAATGGCATATCAACCATCGTGGGTAATTTAATACCAAAGCCATTCTTGTAGAAGAATACCAGGATATTATTTAATTCATGGCTGAGAGGATATAGGGGTTCATACCTTTCCGATGGGTATTAGTCCAAATTTAAAAGTGATAACAAGACTGGAGTTCGAACTCGCTTACTACGATTTCGCAATGCAACATATTAGCCATTACGCCACTGGGCCTCCACAACAATTGTTACATAATTTATAGGCAGCTTATGAACTATGTACGTACTGTAGTCAGATATTTAGAATCAGGGTTCGTTAGATTAAAAAAATAACGGGGGTTCAGTGAAAAGTTACCATAGCCGAAGACTGGCAACTGGTAAAATTCGCTTGACCTTCCGGTAGAGCACGATTAGACGCGTGAGAAGTTTTAGTTTAGATGCGACTAGTTACTGGCTGAGAGCAGACGTGTTGTCAGATATCGAGATGGGCTGGGTTGTTTTAAGTAAAATTTAAGAAAAACAACAAAGTCTTGTTGATTCATTTAAACAAGAAATGACCAGCCCAAAGAAATGAGCCCAAACAAGAAAGAACAAACAGTCCCACTGGATCAGCCCGGGAAATAAATCCTGAAGAACATGTCGACTGAGTTAACAAGTAAGAACCATCATCATCATCATCATCATCATCATCATCCATGACAGGAAATGCGTTTTCATTTACTTGAATATTTACAATTCCTCGTTTGTTTATTTATTAATTTTTTGCTCACTTCATTAATTACCGTTGTTTACTTATTTGCCGCGTATATCTCTTACTTATTTTAAATCTTTTGTTTATTGAGGAAAAGGAATTAGACAAAAATCGTTAGTTTTTATTTGTTCGCATATTTAAGATACCTTCACTCGCTTCAAAAACTGTTAATCACAATATTTAGAGAGAGGGACGTCTAAAGTCAAATAGAATATCAAACACAATACTCGTATGATAAATAAATAATTATTTACTTACAAAAGAAAAAAGAATCTCTCTCTCTCTCTCTCTCTCTCTCTCTCTCTCTCTCTCTCTCTCTCTCTCTCTCTCTCTCTCTCTCTCTCTCTCTCTCTCTCTCTCTCACCGTTTATATTCCTGATGTGTTATGGGGGAATATAACACACGTTCCCTTCCAGCTAGGAAAATTTGGCTCAGGACCGCCCTCGGTGCGGTAGGTTCTCTGTAGAGGATTGTTCATGTTTGAAATCACTCTGGCGCAACATCATGAAGCTAGGAGGTGCAGAAGAAAACAGTGGCAACAAAGCACCGGCACATCAACATCTTAAGGGACAGCCTTCACATGCGACATCTGTGGTCGATAATGTTTTTCAAACATTGGACTTTACAGTCACAGGAGGCACTGTAACTTCAGGGGCACAAAAACTATATTATAGTCTTCCGTGACTGAAATGCCAATAATAATAACACACTGTCTTCATCAAGCTGCTACCAGCTTTCTCGAGTAGAGGTTGAAAAATTATCTCTACAGTTTGCAGCCTAAGGGGAATCTTGTGTCTAGTTAGATTTTTGTGCAGTTCTTAAGAGATTTTTCATTGGCTGCTTGAAATAGACTTGATCATGCCACATAGTAGAATAGCCCAAGCTGCTATTTAAATCACTTACCAATCTGGATTCTCAGAGGCTGATTGAACTTGCAACACAGTTGAATACTGATCAGTCTGCACAAAACTCTACAACGGCGCCGCAGGCAGTCATCATATAATCTTTTCAGCCTGCCCTCTGTACTGACAAAAAAATAAATCCAAATCCTTTTTTCGTGTGATATTTTCTTTTCTGTGTTTTTGGAAATTTATTAAGTTGTTATGAAATACATAGCGCTGCAGGCAGTCATCATATAAAGACCGCTCTCGTATATATCCTGTAGAATAAACATGCTAAGTTCCAATTACTGTCGAATTGGTAAGACAAGGCAACAAGGAAGCTGTAACTCAATACGGATCTTACCTTGTTGCAAGCCTACTGCAGAATGCCAGAATATTTATAAAGCATCATAACATCATAGCAACCAAGCAGCCAATCAGGCCTATCGAATACGAATAATGTTATAAAATAAAGATCTATTCGATCTAAATGTTTTTGGTTGGATTTTACGAAATGTCAACTTTTGTTGGGTTATTTACAATACAATATAATATTTTATTACATTAAAACTTAAATACTTGCACCCATAAGTTGCATACATTTGCTAGTAATAATAATAAAAATAACTTTTATACTTACATCCGGTTGTTTGTCTTTATCTTCTTTGACATCATCATCTTTTTTTTTCAGATTTCTTTTTCTCATTCACTTTCTTCTGGTGATTTGGAATGTTTTGTTGGGTTGTTTTGTTAACTTCTTCATCAACTCTGAAAAAAAAGATTTTTTTTAGCGTACAGTTTTAGGACTGAAAATATTTTTTTTTTATAAATAAAGTTCAAAAATCTTTAAAAAAATATTCAGATCATAACTATTAAAACAAGTGTATTTATTATCATATTGATGAAACTGTTAACTCTTAACATCCTGTTAAGAATTTTCTAAGTCAAGAGCCCAATTCCTATAAGGATTTATAAAAAAATGGTTAAAAATGGCCTTTTCATTTTAAGTTATCTGTTATTTCCCTCAAAACAAATTAATCCCTAAATAAAAAAAAAAACGATTTCATCAAATTGTGAAATAACAAATTGTTAGTCTTTCTTGTAAAGATATCAATAAGAGGAATTCATACTCTACAATTATTAGGGCATCCCATTGTAGTGTAATGGTTAACAAGCTAGTACTGTTCCAAGTGGTCACATAATTAAGTATTGAACAGGTTGTTGGTTGGTTGGATTTTATGACATGTAAACACTTGTTGGGTTGTTTTATGCCGAAGACATATTGTTTTATTCATTAGTGGTGAGTATTTCATTTCTTAACTCTGATTTATAATCACATTATTTTTTATTTAACCCATAGATCGGACCCTAATACGTAATACGACTCCGGTTAGAGTGGACCTGGAGTAATGTCGATGTAAAGATATTCCACACGCCCCAGAGCTCGAGAATAGAATTTCACTATTAGATGCAGTTTAACGTAATACCGAGGACAATAAGACCCTTAGCAACCAACTTATAGCTCATATGATAAAAAGGGTTGGGGTTTGCCATAAGAGCAATCGGGTCGGGACAATCATATAGGTGCTTTATGTGGCGAGCCGATTGATTGGAGGGTGTCGCCGACCTCCGTTCTACCTTAAGTAAGAGCTTACGTGGATTGTTGCTTGTCATCAGGATTCCGTCCTTACGTATCACTGTACGCCACACACGGCCAACAGGTGGTCCCATTGGAGGGATTTTCCACCCTGCAGAGGTGCAATCGGTATATTCTACTGCTCCAGCCGACTGGGTGATTGAGATATATATAGGACCCTAACATGACCTGATGACCTGACAGACTTCTTAATTGTTCAAAGAAGATCTTGCTGATGTAAAGTAATAGATGTGATGTGAGCAGTGAGTCGACGTGTAACGCATGTGTGGAAATTGAAAGATTTTAATGATGAAAAAAAAGAATTAGGAGTGAGTGATGACGTCACTGATACTGTGTTCTGATTGGACGAATTGCATTTTTCACTGTCGGAAAGAAAGACAAAAGAAACAGAAAGAGTCAGGATAATATATTTTGGAAAGTACTCAGTATGTACTTGTAGAACCGGTATCGTTGAGGTAAAGTCGTCGGTGTGGCCTAAAGTCGGTATCAGCTGCACAGCGAGGGAATCTATCCTCTTTTCCCTAGCGCTAGACCAAGGATATTGTTTTGGTGTAGAGCGCTACACCTACCATCAGCTGCTCACTTTACTGCACAAATCCCTGTGATACTTATACAGTGAGTTGGCGATGGCCGGTATCGAACACGGAACCTTCAGTTTTCACCAAGAAGGATTCTCATGATAAATCAGACGCGTGTGCGTGCGTATATATATATGTATGCATATATATATATATATATATATATATATATATATATATATATATCAATCCTGTCTAATTGTAGACGATATAAATCAATGAAACAGGTAACATTTGCACTGTTAATATGTGCGTAAGCGAAGAAAAAATATTAATCATAAAAACAATTAATCTATCCTAGAATTAAATGAACTCTGTAGATATACATACGCATCCTCCACTTTATCTCTCTCTCTCTCTCTCTCTCTATATATATATATATATATATATATATATACATATATATATCAAGGACATAACCCGTCTTCCTATCTAAGTGCGTGCATGTCCTCGGCCTACATTTAGATGAACTTGTTTCGTAAAAGTTCATTCAGTGCATAGGATTCTTGCCTATGGGGTAAGTAAATTCTATGTGTTTAACAAGACCCAAAGGCCATCATTTTCGTTTTTTAAATTACACTTCTATATATGAGTATATAAGAGAAAGAGAGAGAGGGTGGAAGAAAAGGAGGAAGAGAGTGAGATAGAATAATAAAAGAGAGAGAGAGAGAGAGAGAGAAAGAAAGAAGAGAAGAGAGAGAGAGAGAGAAAGAGAGAGAGAGAGAGAGTGGCAGAAGCAGGATGGAATGAGAATTAGAGCAAATAATGAATAGAGATAGAGAGAAGACAAATATGCGAGGATTGATATGAACGGGCGGAGAGATAGAAATAGATAGATAGAGAGAGAGAGAGAGAGAGAGAGAGAGAGAGAGAGAGAGAGAGAGAGAGAGAGAGTGAGAGAGAGAGAGAGAGGAAGGGGCAGGGATGGAGTGAGAAGTAGAGCAAATAATGAATAGAGATAGAGAGAAGACAAATATAAAGGCAGAGAGAGAGAGAGAGGGGGGGCAGGGGTGGAATGAGAAGTAGAACAAATATAAAATAGAGGTAGAGAGATTAAAATATAAAGTCAGCGAAAGAGAGGATACAGAAGTAGAAAGACTACGATGTGTGCATCGAAGAGAAAGAGCGTGCGTGAAAGAAATAGAAAACCTATTCTGAAGTCTTTTTTTTTGTTCAGTTTCATTTGCAGACAACGTCTAAAAATATAAGTCGTATTGAATTAACAGAAGACACGCACATGTTTTCCCGTAGAGAGTCGAATGAACCGTCATTCGTTTGACAGGTGATTGTTGTTTTCTGTCGCATGTTTGAGCTTAGAACCCTAAAGCAATCCCCTCCATCAAGTTAACTGTTGATCTTAGACCGTGCTGGAAAGGAAGTGCTCAATAACCTTTTTTTTAATAATTTTTTCAGCATATCTTTTCATTCTTAAAACCGTCTCGGAGTATGTTGTGGTACATTACAATTGTGCTCCTACAAACTGTCATATTGAAAGAAGGAAAATATCTACTAGCCAGAAATGATACCACACTTTTGAAAGGTTCTACTGGCCAGAACTGATACTCCACCTTTGAAAAGTTCTACTGGTCAGAACTGATACCCCACTTTTGAAAGGTTCTACTGGCCAGAACTGATACTCCACTTTGAAAGGTTCTACTGGTCAGAACTGATACCCCACTTTTAAAGGTTCTACTGGTCAGAACTGATACTCCACCTTTGAAAAGTTCTACTGGTCAGAACTGATACCCCACTTTTGAAAGGTTCTACTGGCCAGAACTGATACTCCACCTTTGAAAAGTTCTACTGGTCAGAACTGATACCCACTTTTAAAGGTTCTACTGGTCAGAACTGATACTCCACCTTTGAAAAGTTCTACTGGTCAGAACTGATACCCCACTTTTGAAAGGTTCTACTGGCCAGAACTGATACTCCACTTTGAAAGGTTCTACTGGTCAGAAATGATACCCCACTTTTGAAAGGTTCTACTGGCCAGAACTGATACTCCACTTTTGAAAAGTTCTACTAGCCAGAACTGATACTCCACCTTTCAAAAGTTCTACTGGCCAGAACTGATACTCCACTTTTGAAAAGTTCTACTGGCCAGAACTGATACTCCACTTTTGAAAAGTTCTACTGGCCAGAAGGAAACGATATTGAACCAACTATCGTTCTGCTAAGCTTAGTCGGTAGAGTGTTCGGCTAGAAATCACAATGTTCCTAGTTCGATACCGGCCCTCGCCAACTCAGCGTATGAGTAGCACAGGGATCTGTGCGGTAAAGTAAGGAGCTGATGGTAGGCGTTGCGCTCAACCTCAGATGCAAAAAACAATCTCCTTGGTCTAGCTAGTGAAAAGAGACCATATGACCTTTTGCGATCTCGATTCGTGGGGACATTTTTTCCATTTACACCGTCAAAATCCGGTTAATTGTTAACAGACGATTTTTATAGTTAAAAAAAATTATAACCCTAAATCATAACCCTAACCCCTAACCCTAAACAAACAACCGGATTTTGACGGTGTAAATGTGAAAAGTGTCCTTGTGAGTCGAGATCGCAGAAGGGGTGCCAAAAGGTCATATGGTCCGTGAAAAGTGGATAGACTCTCTCGCTAATTGGCTGATACCGACTTTAGCCCTTCTCCGACGACCCCCGACGACCCCCGACTGCACCTGTACTATATAAGGCTAAGCCTAGCAAATAGTCTTAAATGTGAGCAGTGCAGCTTTTCACCTCGTCTTCTTAACCTCATATCCGCGGCATACGCACATGTACGCATGCGCAATCCTTTGTATATTTTAGCATTGTCGTAAAGTACAGCCGGCATAGAAACCTCTCCTTAGAGAAACATACACGCAGACAAACAAGAAGTCACTTTCAAGACGAAATCCAATAAAAAAAACGGCACTCTTTCGTTTCGTGAGTGTTAGAGTCATACTGAAACGAAACAAAATGAACACGCGACGGATTTTCAATACAACCCTCATTTAAACCATAAAAATATCGGATTTCTATTTCTGTTTATTAATTTATCGATCTATTTTGCGTTTATTTCAAATTTGTTTTTGTTTTATTTTTGTGTTTTGTTTTATCGTAATTTAACAACACTCTTTTATTTAGTTCTTATTCGTTATTTAAAATTGATTATTCTATTGTTTTCTTGTATATTGTCCTGTTTATCTCAATTGAAAGAATTTTGTTGGAAGAAACACTGGCGCTTCCATTGATATTTCAGTAGTTGAATTTATTTTTTTGTGTATTGGTTACTCTTACACACAGACACGAAGCATGAAAAAAATGGAAATAAAATTAAGAAATAGAAGAAAGTTTAAATTAAAAGAAAAATTATGGAAAGCGAACAATCACCTTCTTTGTCTGGACTACTGTCTAAAAAATAAAATTTCTAAATGTAGCGAAAAGTATTATATATATAGTATATATATATAGGTTTGAATTTAAATTATTTTCTGCTTCTCTCTTGATGAATCCGGATAAAAACATTTACATCTAAAAACGGACCTAATTATCATTATGCTCTAATAATGATTTTTTATAAATCGAAATATTGTCAATATCAGCAATGAAAACATATAAAAAATATATTCATTTTAACAACAATGTATGTTTTTCATACCCTTTACTTATATATATATATATATATATATATATATATATATATATATATATATATATATATATATATATATATATATATATATATATATATATGGTTAGAGTCGTAAGAAATGGACTCGTCGTCCAGAGTTCAAATTCTTGACAAGGTTGTTTGCATTTCACATAGCACTTATACCCTTGGGAAAGGTATGCATCCAACTACTCTCCCTTCAACTATCGGTAAAATAGTCGGACAGACTGGGATCTTTAACTGTGGTTAGGTAACCAGTCTAGGAGAAGGAAATCCAAACCTGTTAACCTTCGCTTGTGTTACATCCTGCGCGTACGAAGCGGTTGGTAAATACCCACACACACACACACATACACACACACATACACACACACACACATATATATATATATATATATTTATTTATTTATTTATATTAATTTATTTTATGTTTGTTTCGTACATATTTTGTAATTATTCCATCAAATTTAGCGATAACACTTTCGTGTACTTATTTAAAGATTGATTTTAACGGCATGACAAGTCTTCTTTGTTACCTTATGCCTATAGGTTAGAGAATCGCGTTTATTATTCGTTCAGATTTACATGTGTTTAATTGTTTCTTGAGGGTTTTTTGTACACGTGTTACATAATTATTAGATTCTTAATATTTATGTAAAGTAGTGTAGAAATCAAAATGGCTGTTATAAGTTGCAGCCCTCGACCTTGAAGGATGAGTGACAAGGCTTGAACTCATTCTGATCCTTTCCGGTGGATACCGTGAGAATCGGTGGAGGAGACCCTCTTCCGGTTTAGATTAGAAATAGATTTTAGTCAGTCTGCGAGAAACCACGACGGTGGTGAGTCGTGTTATATATGCTCCGACTCAATCTGCGCAGGTAGTCTGGTGGGGATTTCCGAATAAAGTATGATCTAAGTAAATCAAAGTCTTGTTTTATTATCTAAAAACTACCAATGACACAGGGCTTCTGATAAAGAGAAATCCCCAATGGAAGACCAGACACGAAGTCTCCAAGAGAAGTCCAGACGTTAGAAGAGACGTAAGATAGAAAAGTGTTGCATATTAATTGGATCCCTATTACATTTTTAAGGTAGTATAGAAATCCTTATGGCGATCAGTACAGCTGATGGCCTTGAGAGTGAGTGACAACGTTTGACCTCACTCTCACCTTGCGTTCTGGGGATGGAACGTGAGAACGGAAGGCAATAGAAGGCCCCCTTCCGGTTTAAGGTGTAAGCGACTCAGTTAGTTGCAGAGTCAGTTGAGAGTTAGGACTTAGAAGCGAAGCTAGCAAGATGTGAGCTCACTGCGTGGTTGTCTGGTCTGGGGTTCTACGAATAAAGTAACATCAAAGTAAATCGAAGTCTTGTGTTAATTACTAAAAACTAACAATGACACAAGGCTTTTGATAAGCAGTGATCCCCAGCAGGAACCAGACACGGAACCCTCAATAGAAGACTAGACGAGACCAAGATAGAAGATAGATGATAGAAGATGTACCAGATCCGGCCAGAAGAATAAGAGAAGTATATAACAAAAGACGTCAGAAGCAGAAGAAGAATAAAGAATAGAAGTAAGTAAAGAGGTATGCAACACACGGGTCTGAGTGAACCTGGAAGCAATGGCTAGGAAAAGATGACTCCTTACTCCACAGAAATCCAGCACTAGAGCATCATTACTGTTTAGTATCATACCTATGACTATTGGGGGGTGTCTTACTCCTATTCAGGGTATATAGTCGGTGTATTCTAGGTCCTACCAACCGGGCGAGCCAGGTTCGATTCTCCAGAGAAAGGTTCAGACAACTTGGTGCATGGAGTTGTGCTGTCTAATTCTCAATTATCTGCGTGACTTTTTCAAAATTACTCTTGGTTCCATCGGCATTTCTTTTCAGAGGTGCCTTCGGCGCTGAGCAATAAATCCGGTTCTCGCTCCTTTTAGGCGGGTTGGGCAGGTGCTGCCTGGAGGGAGGTGACTTGGAACCAAGCGACTGGCCTTATATCGCCCACCTGACACAGAGCCAAAGGTCCAGATCCAGGTGATTATTTTAGTGACATACGAATCACATTCCTTTTGGAAGACAGGTTTTAGTGTTACATAATCTATGCGGTTGCATAAGATTATTGTCAATCCCCTGTATTTCCAAAGGGATGGCCCTTTTCATATCACGGGCGGACATTCTATGGAATAGTAGAGAAAGCCCGAAATACGTGAAGTCACGTGGGACCTGGTTGGATCCTCAGTTTTCAGTTGGACGTCAGGCAGTGAAGATGCCCTGCCTCAACTGGAACTCACTGCATACGCGCGCTATGTTAGTCAGATGTTAGTTACTTGAAATGTTTAGTTAAGGAAATAAAAGCTTAAGAAAATAACATGGTTTTGTGGTTGGTAAATGTCTTGGTAACAAGACTGATCTAGAAGAAGAAATGAGTTAAGTGCTACCGACCACCAAGACGAAGAGATGTTAGAAGAGAAGCTAGAAGAACTTAAGATGTCAAAGTCGCCAGAAGAAGAATAGAAGTAAGTAAGTAAAGAGGTAAACAACATTAGCCCTCGTCAAGGTATACAGTCAGCATATTCTCAGCCCCAGTCGCTGTCCATTTTCGGTTCCCCAAAAAGTTTCAGACCAACAACTTGGTACATGGTGTTTTTCTTTTTGACTCTCAATTATCTTTTTATTCAATTTGATTGGGTGCTCTTAACGGCATGCCAGTCCATGTAGGGTTATTTTATTCTTACAAGTTAGGGAATAGCGTTCTTTATACGTTCAGACTTATATTTTCTGTATAGTTGTTTCTTAAATTTTTTTTTTTAACATGAGTTAGAGTGAACCTGGGAGTAATGACAATGAAAGGGTTGCTCCATACTCTACAAAGATCCGGAATTGGACGCTGTTTAGCGTCATATCCAGGATTATTATGAGAGGTGTCTTATCTGTTAGAAGTGGATACATTTGGCATATTCTAAACCTCGACGACGGGGTTGGCTAGTTTCGGTTCCCTCTAGAAAGTTGCAGACCAAGAATTTGCTGCATTGAGTTGTTTTTTTAACTCTTTTTAACGATTCCTTCCTAGATGAACAAATATATTCTTCATCGTCCGCCATATTTGATACCATTTGATACCATATTCGATACCATAAGGCATGTCAACCTGTCTCGGGTTATTTTATGCCAATAGATAAGGGAATCATGTTCAATATACGTTAAGGTTTATATTTTCTGTTTTTTAATTTTTTTTCAGACGAGTCAGAATTAATCTTAGAATAAATTACAATAAAAGAGTGGGTGCATACTTCACAGTCATCCGCATTTGAATGCAGTTTAGTTTCATACCAATGCTTTTAACGGCATTTCAACCTATAAAGGGTTATTTTATGCCTATGGATTAGGGAATTACGTTCATTATACCTTCAGTTTTTTTTCCTTTTCTGTGTAGTTGTTTGTTAAAAGTTTGGAGACGGATCAGAGCTGACCTGGGAGTAATGGCAATAAAGGTGTAGCTCCATACTTCCCAGAGATCTAGAAGTCGATGCAGTTTAGTTTCATAGCCAGGATTAATAGGAGAGATGTCTTACTCCTCTTCAGGCGATACAGTCGGTGTATTCTAAACCTCGACGACAGGGCTGGCTCATTTCGGTTCCCTTGAGAAAGTTGCAGACCAAGAACTTGGTGCATTGAATTGTTTTCTTTTAACTCTCAATTATCTTGAAAGATTCCTCTTTAGACGAACAATTAAATTCTTCCTCTTCCTCCATATTTGATACCATTATCAAAATGGTTACAAAAACAGTTATGATTATTTTCTTTTATTGCTTCAAATTACAAGGCCGAACAAGTTGAAATAAAAATTTAAAAAATGACCAAGATTTCAATGGCCGGTCTCCTTATTTACAGTTCGATGCAATGGTCATAATTTTCAGATCCTTTCATTTATATAATTTCTAATTTTTTTTTTTTTTTTTGCTGTTGTTATTGTTTTCAGCGACATTCGGTGGCATCGAACTTTCCCGCGTAAAAAAGCAATTTGAAATTATGCACTGGTAAAAAAATCCGAGAAAACATCGGTAAACAGAAGTTAAAGACTGTGTCTCATCTAGTGAAGAAATTCGCATTGTTGTTCAAAGTTTAATTCTACTGAAAATCCATTTCTCCATGGATCTCCTGAAAAAAATTTTTTTCTATTTTTTAATATTCTCAGATAGATAGATTCGAACGCACACCATATAATCCTGATTTACATTTTTGCATTGCATCTTGAACAATTTGGACGGTCTCATTTTTAACCAGAGAGTGTTGCAGGATGATAACAGACGGAAGATTTAAGAACAAGTATTAATATATATATATATATATATATATATATATATAAGGTGTGCCATAAAAGTATCTAGATTGAAGCTGCATTTACCAAGATAGAAAGGAACAATGAAGAGAACGTTAATTTTTTCAGAATAGAAGGTGTGTCATAAAAGTGCTGAGTTTGAAGCTGTATTTACCAAGATAGAAATGAACAATGAATAGATCGTTCATTTTTTTTCAGAATACAAGGTTTGTCAAAAGGTACGAAAATCTCAATACTTTTTTGACACACCTTGTATATATATACAACGCCAAATATTTTCACTTCATTCATTTTTTCTCTCATATACAGTATTTCATTTTTGTCCAGCTACTCTCTATTCCCTATACTTTGAAAAAGGGTGAATGTTCGCCCGAAATTGAGTGAGCCAGTGACCAAACAACAGTGGAATATTAAAATTCTGTTTTTTGTTCTGTTTTTTGTTGTTGTTCTTTTTCCAATGCCTCAAAATATTTAAAAAAAAACAACGTTCACAACAGTTTATACATAACATACATATATATATATATGTGTGTGTGTGTGTGTGTGTGAGTGTATGTATGTATATATATATATATATATATATATATATATATATATATATATAGAGAGAGAGAAAGAGAGAGAGAGATAGATTTGAGTACACTTATATACATATATAGATAGATAGATAGATAGATAGATAGATTTAAACTCCCAGAAATAAAAATGGATAGACTTTTTCACACAAACATATTCATAGATTTTGATAAACCCAAAGATACATAGATAGATTTGAACACATTCATAGATAGATATATTATCATATTTATTAATTACTGCTTTTCTAATGTTATTGTTTTCATCGAAATCCGGTGGTATCGACCTTTTCCGCGTAAGAAGCAATTTGGAATTATGCTCCGTTAAAAACACGGAAAACAAAAGAATCGGTAAATATAAGGTAAGGATTATTCTTGTATCTTTTATTCGTTTCTCGTTCTCTTTTTACACAAACGTTTGTCTCCTCATACCCCAGCTATCAAAAGAGAAAAGAGTCATAAAGGTCGTAATCTCTTAATCGCCATTACTCCCAGGTCTACTCTGACCCGGAGCGGTAGTACCTTTTAGACTCCAATTTATAGCTTAAATAGAAAAAATGAGTTTAGAAATGAGTTCCTCGAGCTTGACATGACTAACCGATTCATCGCTTGTGTGGCCTTTCCGACCACTCACTAAGGTAAGGACCAAAGTAGAGTTTCATGTCACGTGACCACTTAGTACCCTGATCACACACCGCTTAGCCACCACAATCCTGTCATCATAAATTACGGGTCGCCTCTTATGGCACACCGGTTGCCCTATTCCGGGGTCTTACCCCTCTACAGAGTTGCAGTCGGCGTATTCTACAGCCCCAACCAACAGGGCGGTAATATTGTTAGAAATGTATAAATACAATGGGACAAAATATACTGAAAATTATGATAATACGAGGGTTTGTCAAAAGGTAATGCCATTTTGTTTAGGACAGGTAGAATTATCAACACAGGAACATGTATCATACTTCAAAATGAAGCTGGTCCTCTGTGGATCACATCCCTACTTCTCCAGAGTCACCATTTCTCTCAGTGGCAATGTTCCACCTTCGAATGAGAGCATGTATGCCTGTCTCGTAAAATTCTATTGACTGTTCTTTGAGCCACTTCTTCACTACAGATTTCACTTGCTCGTTACTGGATTAATGTTTTCCTCCCAAACCCTATTTCATGGGACCGAAGAGATGATAGGTTGAAGGCGCTAAATCAGGTGAATATGGAAGATGTGATAAAGCTTTCTACCCGAATGAGGTGATTTTCTCCCTTGTCCTGATGTTTGTGTGGGGTCAAGTATTGTCATGCAGAAGGAGGATATTGTCAATTGAAAAGTTGTGTCTTACTCGTCGGATTCTTGCTCTGAGCGTCAATAGGCTCTCAATGTAGGCCTTAATTTTATAAAAGAACTTTACAAGAAATAAAGAAAATTGCATTACTTTTTGGCTCATCCTCGACAAAAATGTTATTTACACTAAGATTTTTTAATTATACTAGCAAATATATGCACCCTCTGGGTTCAAGTATTTAAGTTTTAATATAATGAAATATCATATTAAATTAGAAAGGCTAATGAAACGGAATAAGAATGCAGATAAAAAGATTTGGAACAGAGGGGGTATGATTGAAAAATAGAACAACTTTGAAACTAACTCTTCCATCATTTTCCGTTACTCACGTCTTTCATTGTTAAATTTTTCTAATTGAACTATTTAGTTAAAATAGGAAGTAAAGAATAAAATGACAGTTATTTCTTCTTGTTAATGGATTTCTTTTAAGATTTATCCCTGAGATTTTTGCTTATATTCAATAAGATAAAACCAGACAATTATAAATCAATAATACTAAGCATATATTTATTAAAATCAAATTTCTAAGATCAATATGCAAATTAGCCTTCCATTCACACTGTAAACTGCTATTTTGTTGTATATATAAATACAATTGCATGTTAATAGTATATAGATATGGTCAACAGTCTTAATGATGTAAAACAATTTTATCAATAATTGAAGTTTAAATAAAAATAAAATCATGGATAATGTGAGGTAAATAACAAATGGATTTGAGACTCTTATAGTAATATAGTTTCGGTTACAGACAGACAAACACACAATCTCCATTATAATAAGATATTCATTAGACACTTTTTCCCGCGTTGTGGAAAGAAAAAAATGTTTCTTCTTCTCGGGAAAATTTGTCTGAAGTTCTTAGCCGGTTTGCTATTACTAATTCACGAGTTAATTCCACTAATAATGTCATTGTCTGAATATATTTCATAGTTTTCATACGGGGAATTAAAAACTCTTTTAAGTGGTTATTGCTTTTATAGTTCTTATTTCATTCTTTTTTCATTCATTTTTTAAATTCTTTTTTCATTTTAAAAATAATTTTTTCATACTTTTCCATCCTTTTTTTGTTGTTAATTTTTGCATACTTTTTATTCTTTCTTTCACACTATTTCTTTCTTTTTTCATTCTTTTTTAAAAAAATTTTTTTTCATTCTTTCTATTTTTTTTTCATTCTTTTCACTCCCTTCTATTTTTAATTCTTTTTTTTAATTCGATTTTGTATTTTTAAGATTCTTTTGTCATTCAACGTTACTTTCATTCTGTTTTCAATTGTTTTTCATTCTTTATTTTGTCATCCGTTTTTATTTCTTTGTTAATTCTGTTTTTCATTCTTCTTTTTTCGTTCTTTTTTTAAATTCATTTTTTTCTATTATTTATTCCATACTTTAAAAAAGTTATTTTCCTAATTCTCTTTTTAAAATTGTATAATTCTTTTGTTTTTCGTTATTTTATTTTCATCCTTATTTTTTACTAATTTTCACCAACCAAAACGAGTAAAGTTTATTCCATATAAACATGTTTAAACGTCACTATATATATATATATTATATATATATATATATATATATATATATATATATATATATATATATATATATATATATATATATATATATATATATATATATATATATATATATATATATATATGTTGTCACGTTGTCAGAATGAATGAGAACAGGCTTCTAAAGAAAATTTTATACGGGCAATTGCCAAATGCTTACGCTACAAATACAAATTAAAGGACAATTTGAAACGCATCAATATTAACCTGAGTGCTTGGGAAAATCTAGCATCATATCGGAAAGAATGGCGTAAGACATGTTTTGCTAGACTAAAAAGCTTTGAAAAAATAGACTGAAGCATCGAGATCATCTCCGTCTAACTTTAAAACAAAAACATTTAACTTCTGCCTTAGAACATTTCATTTGTCAGTGTGGCTTCATAGCTCGCAGCAAGGCTGGGCTTACCTCACACTCGGGGAAACACAAAATGTCTTCTTGATAGCATGCACAACATGGGATGAATCAAATCACTCACTGCTGGCCCTCATCTATCGTTCACGATAGGAGAGTCCACCATATATATATATATGCGTTAATGTATGAGTAGTGGCTTACCGGTAGGTACGGGTACGATCGTTGGGAGCGCACGGTATCCAGGGGTTAAGACCGTGAAAAAACAAATACAAAGTGCTCAATACAATGTAGAGCAAAATTTATTTAAGAAATAGATATAATGTAACCTACTCGAGTTTCATCATCTGAATTGTCAGGGTTACATCCGCTGAATTAGTCGAGTATTCGATTAATATCAGTTGATACCACGTATGTCTGTTAAAACGGGTCTTATCTTTTATAGATGAACGCTTGTTTATCTATAAAAGATAAGACCCGTTTCAACAGACATACGTGGTACCAACTGATATTAATAAAAAACTTGATTAATTCAGCGGATGTAACCCTGACGATTCAGATGATGAAACTCGAGTAGGTTACTTTATATCCATTTCTTATATATATATATATATATATATATATATATATATATATATATATATATAAGAAAGAAAGAAAGGAAAAAGAAAGTATGCCTGTTTTTTTTTTTTTTAAATCCCGAAAGAATTCTCCAATCTGATTTTTGCAAACAGTTTCTTTTTGCCAACAGAAATAAGTGACAAAGTTTTATTCCCTCCAAAATGACTATTTCCACATTGTATTTCATTTATTTCACATAATTGTGCATTGCATAAAAAGAAACGACTGTGTTTGATGTTCTTAGCATTAAGCTTTCATACTTAAAAAAATCTTTGCCGGTCACAACTCCAAATTATTTAGGAATGAATTGAGTCTTATGTAAACGACACCATCCGCTGGTTTAACAATTTCAATTCTTTTGCTTCGAGTACATTTTTTTTCTTTTGGTCTTCTTCTTCTTCTTCTTCTTCTTCTTCTTCTTCTTCTTCTTCTTCTTCTTCTCAGATTTCCTTTCTTCTTCTTCTTCTTCTTCTTCTTCTTCTTCTTCTTCTTCTTCTTCTTCTTCTTCTTCTTCTTCTTAGCAGATTTCCTTCCTTCTTTTTCTTCTTCTTCTCATATTTTCCTTCTTCATCTTTTTCTCAGATTGTTCTTCTTCTTCTTTTTCGTCTTCTTCTTGTTCTTCTTCTCAGATTTTCGTCTTCTTCTTCTTCTTCTGAGATTTTCATTCTTCTTCTTCTTCTTCTTCTTCTTCTTCTTCTTTTCAGATTTTCTTTCTTCCTCTTCATCTCAGATTCTTCTTCTTCTTCATCTTCTTCTTCTTCTTCTTCTTCTTTTTCGTTGGTCTCTACTACGCTTCTTCTTCTTCTTCTTCTTCTTCTTCTTCTTTTTCGTCTTCTTCTTGTTCTTCTTCTCAGATTTTCCTTCTTCTTCTTCTTTTTCGTCTTCTTCTTCTTCTTCTGAGATTTTCATTCTTCTTCTTCTTCTTCTTCTTCTTCTTCTTCTTCTTCTTCTTCTTCTTCTTCTTCTTCTTCTTCTTCTTTTTCAGATTTTCCTTCCTCTTCATATCAGATTTTTTCTTCTTCTTCTTCTTCTTCTTCTTCTTCTTCTTCTTCTTCTTTGCATTTTTATCCGCCTTTTATTATTCCAACATTGTCGCATTGTTGGGTATCGGTAAAAAAAAAAAAAGCCAAAGACAAAGATCAAATAAAAAGATTTCGACGCGATCCTAGAAAAGGAAAAATATTTGACAGGTGTTCAAGAAGAAAAAAATACCGCTCACATTATTAATGTACTCGACCCGCAGCCCTCAGGGCTGACCTCAAAAATAAAGATACGTGAAGCGAAATGTTTTGTCGATGAAGGAACGACCCTTTTGTTCCATAAATCGAAATCCATTTTCAATGGGGGATGAGGAGGTGCTTTCCCTAGTTCCTTACTTGTCCTCGCCCAGTTATTGACTGACTGACTTTTAAAATCCCGAATACTCGTGTGACCATAAATCGCACTTACCGCGATGGTTATAGTCATAGGAAATACACATGGCAATCCGAAATCAATTCCAGGACATATTTAATATTGCAAAAAATACTCATGGGAAAGGTTAGCATCCAAAATTGCGTCCTCCAGCTATGGGGGAAAAGTAGGGAAGGCTGAGCTCTTACTATGGCAACGCGGCTAGGAGAGGGAAATTCGGAATTAAATCCATTAAAATTCGCTTAAAATTTGACCTAGTGTCACAGCCTGCACGTGCGGTGGGGTTAGGTAAATACATACCGCGAGAGTTCTCGTGGTTCATTTTCCATGATATATATATATATATATATATATATATATATATATATTACATATGTATAAGTATCAACTTACCGGTGGGTATAAGTACGATCGTTGGAAGCGCACAATATCCAGAGGTTAAGGTTGAGAAAAAACAAATACAAAGTGCTCAATACAATGTAGAGCATAAATTTATTTTAAGAATGGAAATGAGTAACCTACTCGAGTTTCATCGATAGATTCTTCAGGGTTACTTTAAATTAATCGAGTTTACGATTAATCTTAGGTTTATGAACATGCCCGTTGGAATGGGACTTAAATTTAGTAGAGGAACGCTTGTTTATGTTTTCGTAGATCAGGAACGGTTTTTGATTATTGAATTACAAATTTGGATTAATTTGTGGGAATTATTTTTTCAATTATTATTTAATAAAAGATATGTTATGGGTCGTATTAATATATATATATATATATATATATATATATATATATATATATATATATATATATATGTCGTATTATATATATATATATATATATATATATATATATATATATATATATGTATTATATATATATATATATATATATATAATCATGATGTTGGCGGGGAAACGTGCAGTGGATGTGCAAATGACGAAGCGATCGCATAGCTTACACGCTTTTTGGAACAACAATGCTTCCGTTTTGAATTTAAATTATTTTCTGCTTCTCTCTCGATGAGTCCGGATTAAAAACAAGCTCTGATGATGATTTTTATGAATCGAAATATTGTTCAATATTAGCTATGAAAATGATATCAAATATTTTCCTTTTAACAGCATTGTGTGTTTTCATACCCTTTTATCTATCTATCTATCTATCTCTCTCTCTCTCTCTCTCTATATATATATATATATATATATATATATATATATATATATAAGAAGGGTAGCAAATATGAAAAGTGTTTGCATACTAAAGTTCTCAATGCTAACAGTACAGGTTTAAAACCTCACATACAATATAATGGCACTATATTACCGTAACTAACTTTTCATGCGTATTAGGCAATCCTCAGACGGGTGAATAGTAAAAAGTGCTTGGTCAAGCGTTTGTATAACGTGATGTCTGTTCACCTGATTAGAATATTTTTTATGTTCAAAAACATAACATGCTTAGGTATTAATGCACGTATTGTTCACATGTCAAAATAAAGAATATATATATATATATATATATATATATATATATATATATATATATATTCGGTATTTGTGGAAAAAGTGACTTACCAGTGAAACAGGTCACAATGGTTAGTTGATGCAAGTTTCACAATGATAAGACAGCGATATAACAAATATTAGGTGCTCAATACGTTAGTAAAGCAAATTTATTATCATAAAGGTACACGGTAATAACCTACTCGAGTTTCACCATAAGGATCTTCAGCGCTAAATCCACTGGATTAATCAAGATATTGATTAATTGCAGTCGATTTCACGTGTGTATTTTTTCGCGATAAACGGTCGAAGAACGCTGATTTAAAATTCAAAAAGAGCGGTAGTTGTATTTTTTTCTAAGGATCAAAATATAAACATTGTTAGAAATCCGCTTTGTGCTATTGATTTAATGGTTTATGACGATAGTGAGGATTGTCTATATTATTATAGAGTATGTAGCGATTAAACGTGGTTTATTAATATATGTCTAAAGTTATTTATTTTAATTAAAGCCAATAGAATGTGTATATATTTATACACACATGGAGGTGTATTTTTAACCATTTCAATGGTCTTATCATTATTAAAATAATAAAAATTTTTAATTTTAAAATTTAAAAAAAAATTTAAAAATAAAAATAAATAAATAAAAAAGTAAGAAAATGAAATAAAATAATAGATTAATATAATTACTTACAGTGGTGGGATATAATGTTTTGTTAATGTGTGCTTAAATTATTTTTATTCTATCTTCATTTTTTATTCTTTTTTTATAAGGGGTTGTGTGAATGTGCTGTTGGGTGGGTGTGGTTAAAATGAGAGTGTTACTGAGTGTTTATCCGTCTCTTATTCACTATGTCTAACAACGTCTTTATTATATACAATCATATTTGCTAAGTGGCACAAAAATGAATCGGTCACCAAAGACAATATTTCATAACCAGTAACGAACTACCCGTTCCTTTTTTTACTTCTGTTCCAACCCCTCCCTCTCCATTCCTTTTTTACATTCACTTCATAGCCTTTGGCTTACTGTTGTCCGGTGCACATGAGCACACCGTTAAGTATTTATAAAAGAAACAGCAATGTACAAAAATCAATTTTTGACATTGAATAACTTTATAGAAAAAATGCATCAGATATTGACTAGAAGAAAAAAATTGTAAAGCTGAAAAGCATACTTTCAAATAATCAATATTTCATTCGTATCAACAAAGCGACGTAAATGTTATTGATATCTCGATGTTTATTTACATCATCTGCAGTATAATGTTACTTTTGGTTTGCAATTCATATAGATCTCATTAAAAGTCATTTTTGTTGATATTTCGATGTTTATTCACATCATCTGTAGTATAATGTTACTTTTGGTTTGCAATTCATATAGATCTCATTAAAAGTAATTTTTGTTGATATTTCGATGTTTATTCACATCACCTGCAGTATAATGTTACTTTTGGTTTGCAATTCATATAGATCTCATTAAAAGTCATTTTTGTTGATATTTCGATGTTTATTCACATCATCTGCAGCATAATGATACTTTTGTTTTGAAATGTTATGTTGATCTCCCAAAAGTTAATTTCGTTGATATTTCGATGTTTATTCACATCATCGACAGCATAATTGTACTTTTGTTTTGAAAGGTAGTATTAACATCATCTGCAGCATAATG
>CM042154.1:62913934-62923934 GCA_023376005.1 Doryteuthis pealeii
TATATATATATATATATATATAAGATTTTTGGATGTTTGTTTATTTTAGAAACGTTGCTGAATAAAGTATATATTAAATTTTTACTTGAAGGCACTTACAACGCATGTATCGCATAAAATTCGACACTTTTTCTCATAGAAAATGAAATTGACAAGTGACACACCGAGCCATCCTTTGCTGGGATTACACTTGTCAATTTCATTTTCTATAAGAAAAAGTGTCGAATTTTATGCGATACATGCGTTGTAAGTGCCTTCAAGTAAAAATTTAATATATACTTTATTCAGCAACGTTTCTAAAATAAACAAACATCCAAAAATCTTATTCAGTTCGCCGAAGGGCATACGGTCTGTTTGTTGTTATTCTCCAAAACACCCCCTTACCTATTATGGTAGAGGCGTGTAGTAGTATCATTTGACAAGCTTAATTTCGCTAGGATGGTCAGCTGTGTACTGTGGCCGAGGCGATAAAAGTGTTTCATTAGTGTTTCACTGTGTCTGCTGAAGTTCCGGTTTCGATTTCTGTCGGAGGGAAGTCCGCTGATGAGACTTAATAATGAGACTTAATAAAGTCGAAACAGTCTGTACGGTATTCTACACACCGAACCATCCTTTGCTGGGATTACACTTGTAAATTTCATTTTCTATAAGAAAAAGTGTCGAATTTTATGCGATACATGCGTTGTAAGTGCCTTCAAGTAAAAATTTAATATATATATATATATATATATATATATATAAAGTTAAAAGGAAGGAAATGAATCCGACGGTATGAGAGTCTCCGCTCTTGATAGTACGGAGTATAAATAAGCTCTGAAGATGATTTTTATAAAATCGAAATATTGTTCAATATTAGCTATGAATATGTTATAAAATGTTTTCACTTTAACAGCATTTTGTGGTGTTTTCATATCCTTTTATCTATACTCATATATATATATATATATATATATATATATATATATATATATATGAATGTTTGTTTGTGGGTAAGTAACTCTCTCTTCCCCCATCTCTCTCTCTCTCTGTCTCTCTGTCTCTCTCTCTGTCTTTCTCTCTCTCTCTCTGTCTTTCTCTTTCTCTCTCTCTCTGTATGTGTGTATGTGTATGTATATGTGTATTCTAAGAACATGAACCTTTATGCCTAACTAGAAAACCGCTTCTTGCCAGTTTCTGATTTTAAACATTGTTTATCTCACACATCTTTAAATCCTTCACACTTCATTGTGCTCTAATTAGGTTTCTAATTAATTTGTCTAAGTTAATTGCTATCATAGAAAGAGAGAGAGAGAGAGAGAGAGACAGAGACAGAGAGAGAGAGAGAGAGACAGAGAGAGAGAGAGACAGACAGAGAAAGAGAGAGAGAGAGACAGAGAAAGAAAGAGAGAGAGAGAGGAGATAGACAGATAGACGGAGAGGCAGACAGACAGACAAATACAAAGTAGAGGGTGATGAGAGAGAGAGAGAGAGAGAGAGAGAGAGAGATAGGGGGGATCTTTTCCCCATATCTTGACTCATACGGCGACGCTATCACGTGACTGATTACCTATCCGTAATTATCGCTCTTCAGGTAGACTCACCTGGCGCAATTAAGCAGATCATTAGCGATACAGTTTAAAACGCCGTTGTTACAAAAAGAAAAACAAAAAAAAAAGCACCGACTCCCAAACCCTCTGCCCCCCCCCCCCCCACCGACCCCCGTTTAATTCAGGGACCGTTTAGAAACCCCCGGTTTTCAATTACGTTAACATTTCACCTCGGAGTTAGTTGTTGTCGTCGATTTTGTTAGCGATGTTACCAGACAAAGACATTGCTTATCTGATGCTTCAATTCTGCTGATGTCGAGAGGAAGAGTTTTAGAAGTGTTGTATAGCCATATATTGTATACACACATTGGTTTTACAATAGAGCAGCAGTCCCCATGTTGCATAGCGCGTCGTCACTGTACTAAATTGCAATAGTTTTATCTTCGCAATAACACCAAAGTTATCCTCCAGAAGTTTCAAGCTTCTTAACTTCGATGTCTTTAGTCTTTCGGGGCGACAAGCTTTTTCAGTTCGCTAGGGCTCACCTCACTCACTGCCTCCGGGATGATGACTGACCTGTCTGAAGCATCTTCATAGCTACACCCACGTGATCTGATAACGGGCCTTCTTTGTTTAATAAAACCAGAAATGTTGTACAATATATATCTAAGACAATATTTTCACGATGACATAATGACATAATATGCTTCCTCTTTTATAATACACTAGAAGTGGCTACCCAGAATCGCCTAGGTAGAGTGGAGGAGCAAAAAAACTCTGGTGGATTGATTTGTTTGCTTTTCAGATTTACAAATACTGAACATTTTAATTAGAATTTCAATGCTATTTCTATGTATATTTTAATTTTTAAATATCTTCAAATATAAATCCAATCTTCATAATTTTTGCACAAAAAGCAAGAACTGGTGATATTTGATGTGTATATATATTTACTTTGTCGTTTCATCCGGACATACATACATCCAGACATACATACATACAAACATACAAACTGCCCTTTATATATGTATAGATCTCTAAATTTCTTCTTCATCATTCTCATTTATAATACATTTCTACTTTCAAACACAAGTTGGTGGTTAGGTTCTGAGTATGGAATCTACTTTCATTGCTATTACTCCAAAGTCCACTCTGACCTGGAATGGTAGTACCTGTTAGGGTCCCATGTATAGATCAGATAGATCTGTTTGAACATTGTTAGTATTGGATAGAAATACATTAATCCTACATTTGCTCGATAATCTTTTATGACATAATCTAATAATAAATCATCCTCAGTGGTCTTATGTCAAATGCAAACATCAACAGACAATAAACAACCTTTTTGTTCATAAATTAATAATCAACATCTTTGTAAACGAAAATATTTATTTTAGAACAAAAATCCTTTCTAATAAGAAATCTTATTATAATGGAGATTGTGTGTTTTTCTGTCTGTAACCGAAACTATATTACTACTCAAGTCACAATTCCCTTAATTATTTACGTCAAATTCTCCATGATTTCATTCTTTTAAACCTTCAGTTATTAATAAAAATTGTTTTACATTATCAATACTGTTGACCATATCTACGTACTAATAACATGCAATTGTATTTATATATACAACAAAATAGCGGTTTACAGTTTGAACGAGAAGGCTGATTTGCATATTGATATTTAAAATTTTATTTTAATAAATATGTGCTTGGTATTATTGATTTCTAATTGTTTGGTTTTATCTTAAGAAATATAAACAAAAATCTCGTGGATAAATCTTAAAGAAATTTATTTACAAGAAGAAATAACTGTAATATTATCCTTTACTTCCTATTTTAACTAAATAGTTAAATTAGGAAAATTTACCAATGAAAGAGGGGAGTAATGGAAAATGATGGAATAGTTAGTTTCAAAGTTGTTCTATTTTCCGATTATACCCCCTCTGTTGCAGATCTTTTTATCTGCATTCTTAGTCAGTTTCATTAGCCTTTCTAATTTAATATGATATTTTATTATATTAAAACTTAAATACTTGCACCCGGAGGGTGCATATATTTGCTAGTAATCTTATTATAATGGAGATTGTGTGTTTTTCTGTCTGTAACCGAAACTATATTACTACTCAAGTCACAATTCCCTTAGTTATTGACATCCCATTCCCCATAACTGCATTTTTATTTAAACCTCAATTATTGATAAAATTGTTTTACATTATTAATACTGCTGACCATGTCTACATCTTAACAATATGCAATTATATTTATATATACAACAAAATAGCGGTTTACTGTGTGAACGGGAAGGCTAATTTGCATATTGATATTAAAAATGTGATTTTAATAAATATGTGCTTAGTATTATTGATTTCTAACTGTTTGGTTTTATTTTAATGAATATAAGCAAAAATCTCTTTAATGAATCTTAAATGAAATTCATTAACAAGAAAAAATAACAGTCATTTTATTCTTTACTTCCTCTTTTAACTCAATACTTAAATTAGAAGAAATAACAATGAAAGACGGGAGTGATGGAAGAGTAAGTTTCAGTTGTTCTATTTTTCGATTATACCCCCCTCTGTTACAAATCTTTTTATCTGCATTCTTATTTAGTTTCATTAGCCTTTCTAATTTAATACAATATTTTATTACATTAAAACTTAAATACTTGCACCCGGAGGGTGCATATATTTGCTAGTTATAATAAAAAAAACTCGATTCAAATGACAATACTGATCATTTCTATATAAAAGAAAGAACAAGTGAATCAAATAATAATAATGACAATTAGTGAGAGCCCTGAGCTTGTTTCTCTGCAACGAGCCGTTCGTATTTCGGGGTAATGGGAGACATTTCCGTACGTCCAGTCTATTCCGTAGTTTTGGTTTGGTTGCGGTCACTGCAGAAAATTTATTGAATAGAGAGTTATCGGATAGATAGATAGATAGATAGATAGATAGAAGAGAGAGAGAGAGAGAGAGAGAGAGAGAGAGAGAGATTGTAGACATACATTAGAGAGATATTAGAGAGAGGGTGATCTTGCTTGCTTCTTGCTAACTTCTTTGGCTGACATGTTCCTTTCTAGTTGACTTGACTTCTCTGTTCTTCTATCTAAGGGCTGACTTCTTCTTCTAGGCCTTGTTTGTTTGTAATGGAATGAACTAACAAGACTTATTGTTCACTTGATCAAGCTTTTATTAGCCCATATTGCTAATTCACTGCGCAGGGAGACCGACCACAACGAGAGAGACAAACACTGCTCTGCTTCAAGACAGGTCGAATCTGAATTCTAAACTAAAACGATAACACGTGTCTCTCATGACGCGCGAGATTCGCGCTTCTAGGTGTCAAAGGGTTATTAAGAGTCAGCGTATTTTCCCACTGGACTCCCTTGATTCTAAATATGAGAGACCTGTTTTTAATTCCTAGATTACAGGTACGCTTAACAATTTATGATTCCTCATAAACTGTAAAAAAGAATCATGTTCCAGGAGATTAATAACAGATAATTAGTTAATTGTCAGTATATTCAGAAACTTGTAAAATCTGTGAATAACGCAGTGATAACGCTATGTAATAGAAGTTCTTGTTCCTGGATAGTCTGTCTTATTACTTTATTTGTTATACGAGGGTAAGTAAAAAAGTAATGCCATTTTATTTAGGACAGTTATAATTAGCCAGGAACATGTATCATACATCAAAATGAAGTTGGTCCTCTGTCGAAAACATCCCTACTTCTTCACCGTTTCTCTCAATAACAATGTTCCACCTTCGAATGTGAACATGTATCCCTGCCCTGTAAAATTCTGTTGACTCTTCTTTGAGCCACAGAATTCATTTTCCCGTTACTGGAATAATGTTTGCCTCTCAAACCTCTTTCATGAGCCCGAAGAAATCTTATGAGTATGGAGCATGCGGTAAAGTTATTCACCCGAATGAGGTGATTTTCTCCATTATCCTGATGCTTGTGTGTGGTCTGTCATGCAGAAGGAAGACATTGTCGATTGGCAAGTTGGGTCTTACCAGTAGGAGTCTTGCTCTGAGTCCCGTTAGGGTCTCAATGTAGGCCTTAGTTTTATAAAGCAAACTTCACATGAAATAAAGAAAATGGTATTATTTTTTTACTCACCCTCGTATTATAAAAGTATAAAAAATGGCCATTATTCCCTTTAAACTTTGTTCTTTTGTCCTGAATAATGCTATGTAACAAAAATGTTACTGGATAGTATGTGTTATTTATTTTTTATTTCTAATTTTGTAACAGTAGAGAAAATGTCAATTATTCTCTTCAGACTTTGCTTTTCTACCTTGAATAACACTATGTAAACACATGGATAATAATAGTAAGGCCTAAAAATTTGCCTAACGTAAAAAAAAAGTTGATAGATATGGAAATCCGATCTCACTGAGTAGCTAAAACGACAATTCTTCCAGGCTGTGTATGGCTGCACCACTTGGACCATAACGAAGTCCCTTGAGAATAAGCTAGATGGGAGCTGCCCAAGAATGCCGCGTGCAGTCTTGAGCAAGTCATGGAAACAACACCCCGCAAGGAAGCAGCTGTATAGCCACCTGCCCTCTATCTCACAAACCATCCGAGTAAGACGGACTAGGCATGCAGGACAATGCTGAAGAAGCAAGAACGAGCTTATAAGCGACGTTCTCCTTTGGAAGCCAACATATGGGCATGCTAATGTGGGTTGCCCAACAAGGACCTACATTGACCAACTATGTAAGGATTCAGGTTGCTGCGCATAAGACCTCCCAGAGACAATGAGTGATAGGGAAGGTTGGTGAGAGATTGTCATGGATATCCGTGCTACTTGCGCGACATGATGATGATTTTGATAGATATTTACCGCGCATCCTACTTATACGGGTGTGACACAAGGTCTATTTAATGTGGAACTACCACGAACCAAAGCCCATGGGAAGGTGGGTGCAAAAAATGCGTTGATCCCGTCGGCATTCCACCTCGAGGCGGGACGCCCAGGCAGTGAGCAATAAACGCATCCCCGCCCCTTTAAATCAAGGGGGCAGGTATTCCTGGGGGGATAACCCCCTGGGATCAACGCTGTTATTACTTCACCGGTCCAATTGGAACTTCACCACTAGATACAGTTTAACATTATATCCAGGACACTAAGACCCTCAGCCACCGCCTTCTAGAACAGTTATAATAGAAAGAGTTAGGGTTTGCCATAAGGTCAATAGGTTTGGGACAATTATATAGGTGCTAGGATTGACGTGACTAGCTGATTGATCGGAGGGACCTCTCCCACCGCCCGTCTAGTCTAAGTAAGGGCCAACGCGTTTGCCTCGAACAGGATGTGACACTAGGTAAATTATTTTTAAGCAGAATAAAGTTGATTTGAATGCAGAGTTTTTCTTCTCCTAGAGTGTTTAGCAAACCAAGGTTAAAGAACCCAATCTCTCTCTCTCTCTCTCTCTCTCTCTCTCTCTCTCTCTCTCTCTCTCTCTCTCTCATTATATTCATTCTTTCTCATTATATATTTTCTGTATAGCACATCCTTTTCCTTCATTTCTTTATTTATAATAAAAAACGGAATGGTCAATTATATATACTAGCAAAATAAAAAAACGTCCTCTGGGCAAAATAAAATAAATATTGCCTGAGGGGATGGTTTAAAATTTAATATCAGAGAGTTTGTGTCACAAGTAAAGTAAAATCATCAAATTTATTAAAGGAGTAAAACATTTTTTAAATTGAAAAGGAAACTTAGTTCTGATAACTTTAAATATATATTAAAATAAAAAAATATAGATAGACAGATAATACCAGGTATGTATTTATTAAAACTTGTTTAAAAAACAATGAGGACTGTCTAACATTGCAAGCTCAAATTTTGAGTGTATTCTATTTATGACGATTTTAGGCAGTGTGACGTAAGCAGTGACGTAGTTTTTGTTACAGACAAAAACCAGAAAGGGAATCTCCATTATTAATAGATAGCGTTATCACTTTCGTGCACTCAACCCCCTCTCCTTCTCCTTCTCCCCTCTCCCCCAATCTCTCTATCTATCTATGTTCACCTGCTCTATTTCTTTCTTATATCTTATTATAATGGAGATTGTGGGTTTGTCTGTCTGTAACCGAAACTATATTACTATACAAGTCACAATTTCTTTAGTTATTTACATCATATTCTCCATGATTTTATTTTTATTTAAACCTCAATTATTAATAAAATTGTTTTACATTACTTACACTGTTGACCATATCTACATACTAATAACATGCAATTGTATTTATATATACAACAAAATAGAGGTTTACAGTGTGAATGGGAAGGCTAATTTGCATATTGATCTTAAAGAATTGATTTTAATAAATATATGCTTAGTATTATCGATTTCTAATTGTTTGGTTTTATCTTATTGAATATGAGCAAAAATTTCTTCAATAAATCTTAAGAGAAATACCTTAACAAGAAGAAATAACTGTAATATTATTCTTTACTTCCTATTTTAACTAAACAGTTTAATTAGGAAAATTTACCACTGAAAGACGGGAGTAACAGAAAATGATGGAAGAGTTAGTTTCAAAGTTGTTCTATTTTTCAATCATAACCCCTCTGTTCCAAATCTTTTTATCTACATTCTTATTCAGTTTAATTAGCCTTTCTAATTTAATATCATATTTTATTATAAAATTTAACCAAAATACTTGCACCCGGAGGGTGCATATATTTGCTAGTAGTTTCTATGTAAGTAAAAAAGTAAAGTCGTCATCAGCCAATCAGTGAGGTAGTCTATGCCCTTTTCACTAGCGCTAGACCTAGGAGATTGTATTTTGCGCCTAAGGTGGAGCGCCACACCTACAATCAGCTCCTTACTTTACCGCACAGATACCTGTGCTACTCATAGGAGTTGGCGAAGGCCGGTATCGAACTAGCAACCTTGTGGTTTATAGCCGAACGCTCTACCGACTGTGCTAACCCTGTCCCATATAGCCTGCCCTATATCTTCACTTCCTTTATTTATTTAAGACAGTTATTGGATTAGATCTGCTGGTGACAATTGGACCCATCTGTTCGTAACATAATTACAATATAAACCTGATTTCCATATTTTGTTTTCATTTTCTATTGCAGAAGAGTTATAACCTTCTTAAACAGCAACAGGCAAAGGCAGTCTAACAGCTGAAGTCACACATTTGATGACAAACCTCTATGCCATTCTGGAGCACTGTTAGATTTTCCACCATTTTGAATAGCCTCTAAACAAATATTTTAGTGAGATTTAAATGATTTTTGCTACAAACAAATTCAGGAAGTAGCTGTATGACCACCTCCCCCCCATCTCACAAACCATCCGAGTAAGACGGACTAGGCATGCAGGACACTGCTGGAGAAGCAAGAACGAGCTCATAAGCGACGTTCTCCTGTGGAAGCCAACATATGGGCATGCTAATGTGGGTTGCCCAACAAGGACCTACATTGACCAACTATGTGAGGATTCAGGTTGCTGCGCATAAGACCTCCCAGTGACAATGAGTGATAGGGAAGGTTGGTGAGAGATTGTCATGAATATCCGTGCTACTTGCGCGACATGATGATTTTGATAGATATTTACCGCGCATCCTACTTATACGGGTGTGACACAAGGTCTATTTAATGTGGGACTACCACGAACCGAAGCCCATAGGAAGGTCGGTGCAAAAAATGCGTTGATCCAGTCGGCATTCCACCTCGAGGAGGGATGCCCCAGGCAGTGGGCAATAAACCCATCCCCACCCCTTTGAATCCAGGGGGCAGGTATTGCCTGGGGGAATGGCCCCCTGGGATCAACGCTGTTAATTACTTAACCGGTCCAGAGGCCGAAGGCACTGGACCCCCGACAAGACGCCAGGTAATGCACTTTCTATATATATATTTACCAACCCCTCTACACAACCAGGATGTGACACAAGGTCAATTTCTTAAGCGGAGTTTTACAGGTTTGAATTCAGAGGTTTCCTTCTCCGACCGGTTGTCTAACCAAGGTTATAGAGCACAGTTTACCCTAGTAGTAGGCCTCATACCTTTCCCAAGAGTATTAGCACTAAGTGAAATGCAATTACCACGTCCAGGATTTGAACTTGGGGCGACCAGTCCATTTCCCATGACTTTAACCATTACACCACACGCTTCCAAAATGCACTTTCCATAAAAGGCCGTAGAAGATAAACCATGATAAAAATTCATAGATTAACGTACATTCTGATTAAAAACGGGCAAATTCGCACATTTTCATTTACATAATATTGGTTGGTTGGTAGGTTGGTTGGGTATGCGGTATATCAACCTTGAAACCTTGTGGTTTATAGCCGAACGCTCTACTGACTGAGCTAATCCGGCCCCATGTAGCCTTCCTTTCTTTATTTAAGGCAGTTATTGGATTAGATCTGCTGGTGACAATTGGACCCATCTGTTCGTAACATAATTACAATATAAACCTGATTTCTATATTTTGTTT
>CM042154.1:62928934-62960763 GCA_023376005.1 Doryteuthis pealeii
ATTTAATATGATATTTTATTACATTAAAACTTAAGTACTTGCACCCGGAGGGTGCATATATTTGCTAGTTATTATAATGGAGATTCTGTGTTTTTCTGTCTGTAATCGAAACTATATTCCTACTCAAGTCACAATTCTCTTAGATATTGACATCACATTCTCCATTTATTTTTATCTAAACCTCAATTATTAATAAAATTGTCATACTTTATTAATACTGTTAACCATGTCTACATACTGACAACATGCAATTATATTTATATATACAACAAAATAGCGGTTAACCGTGTGAATGGGAAGGCTAATTTGCATATTAATATTAAAAAATCGAATTTAATAAATATGTGCTTAGTATTATTGATTTCTAACTGTTTGGTTTTATTTTAATGAATATAAGCAAAAATCTCTTCAATAAATCTTAGATGAAATCCATTAACAAGATAAAATAACTGTCATTTTATTCTTTACTTCCTCTTATAACTAAATACTTAAATTAGAAAAAAATAATAATGAAAGATGAGAGTGATGGAAGAGTAAGTTTCAGTTGTTCCATTTTTTATTATACTCCCTCTGTTTCAAATCTTTTATTATACTCCCTCTGTTTCAAATCTTTTTATCTGTATTCTTATTTAGTTTCATTAGCCTTTCTAATTTAATACAATATTTTATTACATTAAAACTTAAATACTTGCACCCGGAGGGTGCATAT
Source organism: Doryteuthis pealeii (assembly GCA_023376005.1). Taxonomy (NCBI): domain Eukaryota; kingdom Metazoa; phylum Mollusca; class Cephalopoda; order Myopsida; family Loliginidae; genus Doryteuthis; species Doryteuthis pealeii. Next base: position 62,929,644 of record CM042154.1, read on the forward strand.
ATTTGCTAGTATATATAATATTAGCAATAGTGGAAAAGTGATACGTTTCTATCCTATTACTATTACCATTACATATTCCACTATTACCATTAGAACTATTATTATTGCTATATATATATATATATATATATATATGAAGTGTTCAAACGATGTGTTTGAAGTGGCGAAGGCTGACAATTTGTAGGGAGATTATGTGCTTAATTAAAGTCATACCTAATTTGTTAATTAATTAATTATAATTAAATGAATTAGGCGTGCATACCGGTTTAAATGTAAAGCGTAAACAAATCGAGAAAAAGTCAATCTCTGTATGTACATTTCAGCCCATTAGGCCTCATCAGCAGAACTATAGACAGGGCAGTGCTTTGTGCGCGATTCGAACCCTACCTGTCAGGCTGAAAGGCGGACATTCTAACCACTAGACTAGCTAGCTTCCCCAGAATCTCTCGTTTATTTTAGACCGATACGTGTATCGCACTCTTTGGGTGACTTATGGAACGACATTATGAAGTGTTCAAACGATGTGTTTGAAATGGCAAAGGCCGACAATTTGTAGGGAGATTATGTGATCAACTAAAGTCATATCCACTGAATTAATCAAGATATTGATTAATTACAACCGGTGGCACGTGTGTATTTATTTGGCAATTGCCTAAAAATACACACGTGCCACCGGCTGTAATTAATCAATATCTTGATTAATTCAGTGGATTTAACCCTAAAGATCCTTATGGTCAAACTCGCGTAGGTTATTAGTGTGTACCATTATAATAATAAATTTGCTCCTCTCACGTATTGAGCACTTTATATTTGTTATATTGCTGACTTATCATTGTGAACTTGCATCAACTAACCATTTTGACCAATTTCACCGGTAAGTCACCTTTTTCATATAAAAACACACACACACACACACACACACACACACACACACACACACACATATATATATATATATATATATATATAAATTTATATTTTAAAGTCAATGACAATGCGTATAAAATAGTGTCCAATGTCTATTTAATTTCGAAATATCTTCATCTTCAGAGACTGTTTTTTAAATGGACGCGGTGTTGTGTGTTTATATATATGTATATTTTTTACGTTATAAACACGTGACACGTGGGTTGTTAGAACGCCACGCGTAAGAGATATGATTTCAGTTGTTCAATCAATTTCATTTTTTAAGCTATCAGCACCACTACATATATATATATATATATATATATATATATATATATATATACACACATATAGCTATTAGCATCACTATATATATATATATATATATATATATTATATATATATATATATACAGTGATGCTGATTGCTTTTTGATTTAGTGCGACCCGGGATACTTTGAATGATTCCCCGAGAAAATTAATGGTTCCCAACAAAATTTCTTAATAGATTGTAGGGTTTTTATTTATGATCTGAGAAAACAACTAAAGCTGTCTAACTCTTACCTTGTAACCTAGCCTGTGTAATTCGTTTCATAGAAACTATAGAAATTTATTCACAGTTAGCTTGAAATGGTGAGGGAAGGAAAAATAAAAACACTGGGACGCATGGATACGATTTTACTTTTTAGATGTTTGTGCGTCAGGGACACAGGACGCCTATCTATCAGAATCTCTGTATATATATATATATATATATATATATATATATATATATATCTTATCTTATTATAATGGAGATTGTGTGTTTGTCTGTCTGTAACCGAAACTATATTACTATTCAAGTCACAATTCTGTTTTTTTTTTTACATCACATTCTCCATGATTTTATTTATATTTAAACCTCAATTATTAATAAAATTGTTTTACATTATTTACACTGTTGACCATATCTACATACTAATAACATGCAATTGTATTTATATATACAACAAAATAGAGGTTTACAGTATGAATAGGAAGGCTAATTTGCATATTGATCTTTAAAAATTGATTTTAATAAATATATGCTTAGTATTATTGATTTCTAATTGTTTGGTTCTATCTTATTGAATATGAGCAAAAATCTCTTCAATAAATCTTAAAAGAAATCCCTTAACAAGAAGAAATAACTGTAATATTATTCTTTACTTCCTATTTTAACTAAACAGTTAAATTAGGAAAATTTACCAATGAAAGACGGGAGTAACGGAAAATAATGGAAGAGTTAGTTTCAAAGTTGTTTTATTTTTCAATCATACCCCCTCTGTTCCAAATCTTTTTATCTACATTCTTATTCAGTTTCATTAGCCTTTCTAATTTAATATGATATTTTATTATAAAATTTAACTAAAATACTTGCACCCGGAGGGTGCATATATTTGCTAGTATATATAATTGATTATATATATATATATATATATATATATATATATATATATATATATATATATAATTGATTATATAGTTTTCTATATGTATATATAAAGTACGCTCAATATCAGCAATAGAGAACTAAGTTTTTATAGCGTAGACATAAAGTCAACACCATTTGGTAACTGTTATGTTTTTGTTTTCACCAATCATATATAGTTATTTACTAAGCTTTTCTTAGATGTGGAACAAGTATGGGCACTCAGTGAGAATCTAACAAGGTCACCTAAGCTGGCTTGCTAAGCATTATGCTGCATGAGGTGCCCATCGCCAATCATATATATATATATATATGTATAATTACATGTACTAGCAAATATATGCACCCTCCGGGTGCAAGTATTTAAGTTTTAATATAATAAAATATCATGTTAAATTTGAAAGGCTAATGAAACTGAATAAGAATGCAGATTAGAAGATTTGGAACAGAGGGGGTATGATTGAAAAATAGAACAACTTTGGAACTAACTCTTCCATCATTTTCCCTTACTCCCGTCTTTCATTGGTAAATTTTCCTAATTTAACTATTTAGTTAAAATGGGAAGTAAAGAATAATATTACAGTTATTTCTTCTTGTTAATGGATTTCTTTCAAGATTTATCCCGAGATTTTTGCTCATATTCAATAAGATAAAACCAAACAATTAGAAATCAATAATACTAAGCACAGATTTATTAAAATCAACTTTTTTAATATCAATATGCAAATTAGCTTTCCAATTCACACTGTAAACCGCTATTTTGTTGTATACATAAATACAACTGCATGTTATTAGTATGTATATATGGTCAACGGTATTAATGATGTAAAACAATTTTATTAATTGCTTGGTTTAAATAAAAATGAAATCATGGAGAATATGATGTAAATAACAAAGGGAATTGTGACTTGTATAGTAATATAGTTTCGGTTACAGACATACAAACCAACAATCTCCATTATAATAAGATATAAAAGTAAAGTTATCGGGTGGCCAAAAGTCGGTATCAGCCAGACAGCGAGGGAGTATATCCCCTTTTCACTAGTGCTAGACCAATGAGATTGTTTTGGGCTCTGAGTCGGGCGTCACATCTACAATCAGCTCCTCACTTTACCACACAGATACCTGTGCTATTCATACGCTCATACGCGTTGGCGCGGACCGGTATCGAACCTGGGACCTTGTTCGTTGTCGGAATATATATATATATATATATATATATATATATATATATAATATATAACTGGACTCTGGGACTTGGAAATATCGCTAATGAATGATAATTTGGAGGGTATGCTTCAATGCTAACGGCCTTAGATGAAAGTAAATTTTATATTTTGACAAGTTTTTTTAGTTATTAGCAATATTACCCTTTGTAAGAAAGGTTCAACGTTTTATATATTGGATACATGACTCTGACGAAGGTTAACAGACAAAACATTTAATACAGTACAACACATGGATATGACGAGATACAAAGTACATAGGTAAAAAGATAGATACACATTCATGAATGGTACAAGATAACATATAAAAGCCACAGACATGAGACTAGGGATAGTCCATGCTGTGTTAAGAACTTACAGTAATGTAAGTGGGGCCAAAAGCCCCAACGAGACGGGGTAGACCTTAACTAACCCATATGTCTCGTAGTATCAGGAACAGGAAAAGAGGCCGAAAGGGTTTGAACCCGGCGCTTAAATACTATAGCCCCCTAGCGGGTACCAGCAAACTAAACCGGGCAGACAACTCTCCCAGGCAAATACGAAACTAACGCTACACCTTTATAGTAGATATGCCCTTGGTGTAATGGTTATCTTCTTGGGAATAGACACGGCGACACGTATATATATATATATATATATATATGGAATCAGAAAGGAATAAAGCAAGTCTTTGGAATATCTAAAATCTGAAATACGTGTAGTGTCGGATTAAATAGGTATTTGGGAAAAAAACAAGATTTCAGCAGGCCGGGACCGAAATTCGACCGATGTTTCATCAGTCAGAATCTATGAGGATGACTCTTTCGCTCCAATCGTATAGTCATCACTTCTGGCAGGTCTTCCGTGTAGCATCCGCACAGAAGTAGGTTTTTGTTAGTGGTCCCACATTGGTACGACTATGTGTAGATGTCCACAGTAGAACGTGACTTATTCTGGGTCATTGTTTCTTTTTTATCTGTAACCCGATGGGTTCACGGATCGTCATGTGTATTCTTAAATATTAGTGATAAAGAATAGTCATCTGAGGTTTTTGTTAGTATTTTCATGGCAAGCCTTTAAAATTAGTTGACCAGTTAACATACGTTGTTTCGATTTTATGGGCCATCCTTTTGGCTTCAAGCGGAAATCCTTTGGTTGTTCCTTGGTGCTCCTCAGTATTGCAAGTCCTTCGTCAATGATTTCAAATGGGCGTCTCTCAGTATCAGTGCTTAAGTACTCAAACAGCCACGCATTCGGGCTGTTGATTGGATGAGTTTTAAACCACGGGACCTCACTTAGTCTATAAATTTAGGTGGTGTATTGTAGCACACCTTATATACCAAACATAATCCATCATACTTAGTTAGCACTGCCACATTTACTGAAAGCGATACCGACATAAAAATAGAAAAAAAACATGGACTGCTATTGACAGCTTATTGATCATATGCATATCTGATTCATCTGATAAAATAATGCACAGCTGCAGCCGTATCAATACTATTGTATGGCTGCACTATCTCAACAGCTATATAGCAGTTATACGGCCATTTACCTCCTATCTCACAAACCATTCAAGTGAGATGAACAAGACATCCTGGGCACTGCTGGTGAACCAAGAACGAACTGTTGAGTGACGTAATCCTGTGGACTCTTACGCATGGACACACCAGCAAAAACTTACATTCATCAACTTGGTGATGATACATGATGTCGTGTTGAGAAACTGCCGGGAGTGATGTTCGATGTAGACAGATGGTGAGAGGAAGAGTCAAGGTAATCCGTGCTGTCAGCAAGACTTTATGATAATAATACTTTATGATAATAATACTTTAAATTATGTTTTTTTTATCCTAAGTTTTTTTGTCGAATACCTTCCGATTATTAGAGTGCGGAGTGCGAAGTCGGAATAAAGAAGTAGCACGATAAGATGCTTGAGCTCTCGTCTCCTATCAACATGTACTTGACTGCGGGATAAATGCCAAAGGTGTGGATGAAATATCCTGAGAAAATTAAGAAAAAGAGACCGAGAGAGAATGAAACCTAAAGAGTAAGAGAGAGAGAGAGAGAGAGAGAGAGAGAGAGAGAGAGAGAGAGAGGGGGGAGGTGAGACCCAAAGAGTAAGAGAGAGAGAGAGAGAGAGACACACACACACATACACACAAAATGAAAGAGAGAGACTCAAAAAGTAAGAGAGAGAGAGATCCAAAGAGTAAGAGAGAGGGAGAGAGAGAGAGAGAGAGAGACCCAAAGAGTAAGAGAGAGAGAACCCCAAAGAGTAAGAGAGAGAGAGACCCAAAGAGTAAGAAGAGAGATAGCCAAATAGAGAGAGAGACCCAAAGAGTAAGAGAGAGAGAGAGAGACCCAAAGAGTAAGAGAGAGAGAAGAGAGAGAAGAGAGAGAGAGAGACCCAAAGAGTAAGAGAGAGAGAGAGAAGGGGGGGGCATTATCATCCCCCAAGGATTCAACTCTCGTTAAACATAACCTTCTCACTGCTCTGAGCTAATAAAAATAATCCCTCCCGCAGAACAAGAAAACATTCAGGAAACATCCTAATTCCTCTTTATAGTGTTTCCATGCCAACACTTGGCCACGTCTTTGTTTCCATAGGAACAGCTGATCAGCGAATCCGACAACTAACCCTGAAGAAAATTATCTACCGTATATCTGGGATATTTTTATACTCATAACCCCGTTGACTCAACAAGGGTTCTTAGACCTTCATTAAAATGACGGGTCGATGTTGTAGCAATTTAAAGAAATTGATTTTACGGTAATCCTTTTATATGTGTTCTTATTTAATTTTGTTAGACTTTCCAATTTAATATATTTCATTGCATTAAAACCTAAATACTTACGTGCTAGGATTGGTAATATAGTTTGCTATATTTATAAGTAAATGTTGCTTTGTTAGAAAATCGAATAAGTGAGAAACTAACAGTTGCCAAGCGCAATTGACTTTACCTCACTTTCAAAAAAGAAAAAAAAAAGAAAAAAAGAGGTAATAAAATGTTTGGTTTGGCTTGGAACTTTTCAGTTAATCCGGTGTGGTGGGATTCCAGGAAAATGATTACAAGTGTAGCGTTAGTTTGTATTTGCCTTGTGGAGTTGTCTGCCCGATTAAGTTTGCTGGTGCCCGCTAGGGTGCTATAGAATTTAAGCGCCGGGTTCAAACTCTTTCGACCTCTTTTCCTGTTTCAGCAACTACGAGCCACATGGGGTAGATTCTATCTAACCCCTCTAGTTGGGGCTCCGCCCCCCTTACATTACTGTAAGTTCTTTACAACATGGACTATCTCTAGTCTCATGTCTGTACTTTTATATGTTATCTTGTACCATTCATAAATGTGTCTTCATCTTTATATATGTAACTCTGTTTACCTTGTACTTTGTATCTTCATATCCATGTGCTGTATATATTAACACAAGGTCAATTTCTTAAGCGAAGTTTAACAGGTTTGAAATTAGAGTTTTCCTTTCTCCTTGACTGGTTACATAGCCACGGTTAAAATTGTTTACCTATAGCTGAAGGGTAGTTGAAGGCATACCTTTCGCAAGGGTATTAGCGCTATGGGAAATGCAAACAGCTTCGTCCAGGATTTGAACTCGGATGGACGAGTCCATTTCCTACGACTCTAACCATTACACCACACGCCTCTGAGCAACATAGGAGTGTGACTCTATAGAAACGGATATTTGTGCCTGTTGTACTACATGCGTTTATATAATAATAATAATAATAATAATGAAATTTATTGTGTACAGTGCTCAGGTGCACCACAACTCATCAAAGTCTCATGTCAAGTACACAGAATAATGTATTAGTGTCAGGAACATGAAGAGTTTACAGTAGTAATATGCATGTATGTGTGCGCGTGTGTGTATATGTGTGTGGAGAGGGGCATCAGGTATAGTGTCGGCGGACTACAGGAAGCATGAAGGCTTTGAAAGACTCAGTGCTTCGGCAGCCTACAACAGAGCGGGCAGTTTATTCCATGTCTCCACAACTCTGAGCGTGAAAAAATGTTTCCGAAAGTCACGTGAGCAGTGCTGTTTTCTGACTGGAAAAAAGCACTAACCACCTTTGTCTGCCACATAAATAGAGGGTTGCCCAAAAGACTTGTCACCCAACTACCAAAAGTAACGAGAACAATAAAACTAAGAGTAATGAGAACAATAAGAATAAAACAATAAAAGTAATGAGAATATTGCAGTGAATTCATGTCGCACATCCTCCATGCTTTTTTCAGAAGGCACACAATTATGTCTCCATACATTTGAAAAGCAGTCTCACTTCCAAACGTCCGGAGCTTGTGTCTGCCATCTGAATTAGAAAATGTATATATAGATACGCTTTTTCCTTAATCTTCCAACCGTTATCATCTTGCAACACCCTCCGATTAAAAATGAGACCATCCAAATCCCCCAAGATCAAATGCAAAAATGTAAATCCTGATTATCTGATGTTGCTTCTCCTGAGTTGATAGTTGTATTCCATCCATTGTTTCTCTTCCACTTTGTTATCAATAGCATGGCATATTTGTAAAGGCTTTCGGATCGCCATATATATATATATATATATATATATATATATATATATATATATATTATTATTATTATTATTATTATTATTATTATACTAAAGCTGAGATTATCAACTTTCATTTCCTAAAGGCTTTTTTTCTATTTATGCTAAGGATACAATATTTATACTAAGATATTCCTTGGTTTTAGGACTACTTAATGTTTGAAAAAAATTCAGTTTAATTGGTTTTAATTTGTCGTAATTAACAATTAAGTAAAAAACTGACCTGTCGCTCACTATCATTCTGCATTACCCTCACCCTCTCTATATAAGAGTAAGAATGAAAGAGTAAATGACGGAGAGTTATTGTGTTAGACATTCAACTATGTTAAAATTAATTTTAATATAGGGGTGAACTGGTAAAGACATAACTAGCCGTAGGTTAGCAGTGGACACGGTCTTCCGAAAACCCGTCTCTCCAGTCAGCATAAAAAGGAGTTTTTTTGGGTTTTTTTTTTTTTTGCTTGGTCGTCGGGGTAGGGGGAAGCAGTTTATAACTAGGTACCATTGTGTTGTGAAATCTGTCTTGTTCAGGCTAACATTTTTTCGGTAAAAAAGTTTGTAAGTCGTTTATGCTATTGAGTGAAACATTATTTATTTCAATTTAAATTGAGGCAAACGTTTCCTTTTTTTTTAAATCTTACGAAATGATTTTAATGTTTTTTTTTGTTTTTTGGGGTTTTTTTTTACGGTTGTTCTCATTTATTTACAGCAGACTATAAAAATTACTAGAAGGAAATAAAAAAAGATATTCCCAGCTTCAGATATGATTTATTAAAAAGGATTGTGCTATAATTTAGGGTCATCAACGTAAACAATAAAAACGCCTTTTGGGACGAATTCAATTGTTTAAAATTGTATTAAAAAAATAGATGTAATTTTAATTTTTTTCTTACTTATGCCAGTATGTTATTTCTTTTCGACTAAAACAAAAATCTGATCTTAAATAATGGATTTAAACAATTTTAATTCATTTTTAAATTGAAAATGAGCCAACATTTTGCTTCATATTGCATAAATGCATCATGCCTGTTGAAAATCCGACCCGTGATACTTAGAAACTCCCTAGGTGTTTTCCCGAGTAGTTAACGTTATAGGAAAATGATAATTCTCCCCACACCAATCTTTTCTCGACGAGTAAATACAAATATTTCTACTTGTTTTTGTTTAATAATATATTTTTATTTTCGAAACTCGGTCGTATTTATTTAAATAAATTTGACAGTAGTTTTGAATCAAAATAAAATTAAAATACAACAAGAAAAAGTTAGTGGGTAAAATATTTGCATTTACTTGTCAATTAAAAAAACTGGGAGTGGGGATTACTTTCAACGCCTTCAAACCACTAAAAGTTACTTGTCGATAAAAACGCCTTCAAAACGCTAAAAGATATCTTAAAGAGTGATTAGGGTAATATATTTACATTTTCTTGTCGAGAAAACTTGGTGGGCGCGGGCTCAAAATATTGCATCAACGTTTCGGGAAAAATGCTTTTAACCAACTAGGGAGTTCAGGAGTAGCACGGGTCGAATTTTAAGCAGGCACCGCAGTCGAAAAGTAGTAACATTATTAGGATGAGTAAAAAAATAAAAAAAGAAGCTAAATGATATTACACATGTAATTCATTTTTAATACATTTTATACTAGACACTGCCAAACGTGGCAAAAAATCCGTATTTAAAAAATATATCCACCCCCCTTGATTGAATAAAATTACCAAGAATCTGGGTATTATCCGATTTCAATGTTGATTTATCAATGAATGAATTTTATAATGCATCAGTTATTTTATTTCAAAACTTTGATTTTTTCATGTCATTTATCTTTGCAACCCCTCTATTTTGAGGGTGTAAAATATCGGAGGGATTATATACTGTGCTATTCGCCGAATTGCGTCCCAGCCTCCCGCCTTAAAAACGGCAGGTGGCGAGAGCCGAAAAAACAACCCCACCTACAAATAAAGTTACCCACCGTTATCTTGAAAATTAAGTAAAACAGTCAGTTTTTTGTTTGTTTGTTTTTTGTTTTGTTTTTACAACAGCGTCAGTTCCTTTATTGATAGTTTTTAGCAGAAATCAGTATTTATGGTTCTTTAACTTAAAAAAAAAACTTCCGTACAGAAACTTATAATAATCTTCTGATATAATTATTCATATCCTTATCTTTATAGAAAAAAAGTAAAAAATCGTTTTTCGTGGGTTCATTTTTTGATATTTCATAAAATAAAATATGAGGGCGGGGGGGGGTAGTAGAGCAAACTGTTCACAATGTATCAGTCGCCCCTACCATCACATTTGACGAGTTAGGGGCGACTGCAATTTACGTTGTACAATAGGTTTTGCTCTGAAACTACCCCCCCCCCCCGCCCTCATATTTTATTTTTATGAAAATTCAAAAAATTTTTTACCTTTTTTTCTGAAATATAAGGGAATAAATATATCAGAAGATTATTATAAAGGTACGGAAAGTTTTTTTTTTAAGTAAAAGAACCATAAATACTGATTTCTTTGCTAAACTATCAATAAAAGGAACTGACGCTGTTTGTAAAAACAAAACAAAACAAACAAACAAAAACTGACTGTTTTACTTAATTTTCAAGATAAGGTGGGTAACTTTTTGGAGGTGGGGTTTTTTTCGGCTCTCGCACCTGCCGTTTTTAAATGCGGGAGGCTGGGACGCATTCGGCGAATAGCACAGTATATAATCCCTCCGATATTTTACACCCTCAAAATAGAGGGGTTGCAAAGATAAATGACATGAAAAAATCAAAGTTTTGAAATAAAATAACTGATGCATTATAAAATTCATTCATTGATAAATCAACATTGAAATCGGATAATACCCAGATTCTTGGTAATTTTATTTCAATCAAGGGGGTGGAAATATATTTTTTAAAATACGGATTTTTTGCCACGTTGGCAGTGTCTAGTATTAAAATGTATTAAAAATGAAATTACATGTGTAATATCATTTTAGCTTCTTTTTTTATTTTTTACTCATCCTAATAATGTTACTACTTTCGACTGCGGTGCCTGCTTAAAATTCGACCCGTGCTACTCCTGAACTCCCTAGTTGGTTAAAAGCATTTTCCCGAAACGTTGATGCAATATTTTGAAGCCGCCGCCCACCAAGTTTTCTCGACAAGAAAATGTAAATATATTACCCTAATCCACTCTTAAGATATCTTTTAGCGTTTTGAAGGGTTTTTATCGCAAAGTAACTTTTAGTGGTTTGAAGGCGTTAAAGTAATCCCACTCAGTTTTTTAATTGACAAGTAAATGCAAATTTTACCCACTAACTTTTTCTTGTTGTATTTTAATTTTTATTTTGATTCAAAACTACTGTCAAATTTATTAAATAAATACGACCGAGTTTCGAAAATAAAAATATATTATTAAAACAAAAACAAGTAGAAATATTTTGTATTTACTCGTCGAGAAAAGATTGGTGTGGGGAGAATTATCATTTTCCTATAACGTTAACTACTCGGGAAAACACCTAGGGAGTTTTCTAAGTAATCACGGTCGGATTTTCAACAGGCATGATGCATTTATGCAATATGAAGCCAAAATGTTGGCTCATTTTCAATTTAAAAATGAATAAAATTGTTTAAATCCATTATTTAAGATCAGATTTTTGTTTTAGTCGAAAAGAAATAACATACTGGCATAAGTAAGAAAAAAAATTAAAATTACATCTATTTTTTTAATACAATTTTTAAACAAATTGAATTCGTCCCAAAAGGCGTTTTATTGTTTACGTTGATGACCCTAAATTATAGCACAATCCTTTTTAATAAATCATATCTGAAGCTGGGAATATCTTTTTTTTTCCTTCTAGTAATTTTTATAGTCTGCTGTAAATAAATGAGAACAACCGTAAAAAAAAAAAAAAAAAAAAAAAAAAACATTAAATCATTTCGTAAGATTTAAAAAAATGGAAACGTTTGCCTCAATTTAAATTGAAATAAATTAATGTTTCACTCAATAGCATAAACGACTTACAAACTTTTTTACCGAAAAAATGTTAGCCTGAACAAGACAGATTTCACAACACAATGGTACCTAGTTATAAACTGCTTCCCCCTACCCCGACGACCAAGCAAAAAAAAAAAAAAAACCCAAAAAAAAAACTCCTTTTATGCTGACTGGAGAGACGGGTTTTCGGAAGACCGTGTCCACTGCTAACCTACGGCTAGTTATGTCTTTACCAGTTCACCCCTATATTAAAATTAATTTTAACATAGTTGAATGTCTAACACAATACTCTCCGTCATTTACTCTTTCATTCTTACTCTTATATAGAGAGGGTGAGGTAATGCAGAATGATAGTGAGCGACAGGTCAGTTTTTTACTTAATTGTTAATTACGACAAATTAAAACCAATTAAACTGAATTTTTTTCAAACATTAAGTAGTCCTAAAACCAAGGAATATCTTAGTATAAATATTGTATCCTTAGCATAAATAGAAAAAAAGCCTTTAGGAAATGAAAGTTGATAATCTCAGCTTAGTATAATTAATAATAATAATAATAATAATAATAATATATAATATATATATATTATATATATTATATATATATATATATATATATTATGGCGATCCGAAAGCCTTTACAAATATGCCATGCTATTTGATAACAAAGTGGAAGAGAAACAATGGATGGGAATACAACTATCAAACTCAGGAGAAGCAACATCAGATAATCAGGATTTACATTTTTGCATTTGATCTTGGGGATTTGGATGGTCTCATTTTAATCGGAGGGTGTTGCAAGATGATAACGGTTGGAAGATTAAGGAAAAAGCGTATCTATATATACATTTTCTAATTCAGATGGCAGACACAAGCTCCGGACGTTTGGAAGTGAGACTGCTTTTCAAATGTATGGAGACATAATTGTGTGCCTTCTGAAAAAAGCATGGAGGATGTGCGACATGAATTCACTGCAATATTCTCATTACTTTATTGTTTTATTCTTATTGTTCTCATTACTCTTAGTTTTATTGTTCTCGTTACTTTTGGTAGTTGGGTGACAAGTCTTTTTGGGCAACCCTCTATTTATGTGGCAGACAAAGGTGGTTGTGCTTTTTTCCAGTCAGAAAACAGCACTGCTCACGTGACTTTCGGAAACATTTTTTCACGCTCAGAGTTGTGGAGACATGGAATAAACTGCCCGCTCTGTTGTAGCTGCCGAAGCACTGAGTCTTTCAAAGCCTTCATGCTTCCTGTAGTCCGCCGACACTATACCTGATGCCCCTCTCCACACACATATACACACACGCGCACACATACATGCATATTACTACTGTAAACTCTTCATGTTCCTGACACTAATACATTATTCTGTGTACTTGACATGAGACTTTTGATGAGTTGTGGTGCACCTGAGCACTGTACACAATAAATTTCATTATTATTATTATTATTATTATATAAACGCATGTAGTACAAACAGGCACAAATATCCGTTTCTATAGAGTCACACTCCTATGTTGCTCAGAGGCGTTGTGGTGTAATGGTTAGAGTCGTAGGAAATGGACTCGTCCATCCGAGTTCAAATCCTGGACGAAGCTGTTTGCATTTCCCATAGCGCTAATACCCTTGCGAAAGGTATGCCTTCAACTACCCTTCAGCTATAGGTAAACAATTTTAACCGTGGCTATGTAACCAGTCAAGGAGAAAGGAAAAACTCTAATTTCAAACCTGTTAAACTTCGCTTAAGAAAATTGACCTTGTGTTATATATACAGCACATGGATATGAAGATACAAAGTACAAGGTTAAACAGAGTTACATATATAAAGATGAAGACACATTTATGAATGGTACAAGATAACATATAAAATACAGACATGAGACTAGAGATAGTCCATGTTGTAAAGAACTTACAGTAAGTAATGTAAGGGGGCGGAGCCCCAACTAGAGGGTTAGATAGAATCTACCCCATGTGGCTCGTAGTTGCTGAAACAGGAAAAGAGGTCGAAAAGAGTTGAACCCGGCGCTTAAATTCTATAGCACCCTAGCGGGCACCAGCAAACTTAATCGGGCAGACAACTCCACAAGGCAAATACAAACTAACGCTACACTTGTAATCATTTTCCTGGAATCCCACCACACCGGATTAACTGAAAAGTTCCAAGCCAAACCAAACATTTTATTACCTCTTTTTTTTTTTTTTTCTTTTTTGAAAGTGAGGTAAAGTCAATTGCGCTGGCAACTGTTAGTTTCTCACTTATTCGATTTTCTAACAAAGCAACATTTACTTAATAAATATAGCAAACTATATTACCAATCCTAGCACGTAAGTATTTAGGTTTTTAATGCAATGAAATATATTAAATTGGAAAGTCTAACAAAATTAAATAAGAACACATATAAAGGATTACCGTAAAATCCAATTTCTTTAAATTGCTACAACATCGACCCGTCATTTAATGAAGGTCTAAGAACCCTTGTTGAGTCAACGGGGTTATGAGTATAAAAATATCCCAGATATACGGTAGATAATTTTCTTCAGGGTTAGTTGTCGGATTCGCTGATCAGCTGTTCCTATGGAAACAAAGACGTGGCCAAGTGTTGGCATGGAAACACTATAAAGAGGAATTAGGATGTTTCCTGAATGTTTTCTGTTCTGCGGGAGGGATTATTTTTTATTAGCTCAGAGCAGTGAGAAGGTTATGTTTAACGAGGTTGAATCCTTGGATAATAATGCTCTCTCTCTCTCTCTCTCTCTCTCTCTCTCTTACTCTTTGGGTCTCTCTCTCTCTCTCTTTCTCTCTCTTCTTACTCTTTGGGTCTCTCTCTCTATTTGGCTATTCTCTCTGTTACTCTTTGGGTCTCTCTCTCTCTCTCTCTCTCTCTCTCTCCTCTCTCTTACTCTTTGGGTTTCTCTCTGTTACTCTTTGGGTCTCTCCTCTCTCTCTCTCTCTCCTCTCTCTCTTACTCTTTGGTTCTCTCTCTCTTACTTTTTGAGTCTCTCTCTTTCATTTTGTGTATGTGTCTCTCTCTCTCTCTCTTACTCTTTGGTCTCACCCCCCTCTCTTCTCTCTCTTACTCTTTGGGTCTCACCCCCCCCTCTCTCTCTCTCTCTCTCTCTCTCTCTCTCTCTCTTACTCTTTAGGTTTCATTCTCTCTCGGTCTCTTTTTCTTAATTTTCTCGGGATATTTCATCCACACCTTTGGCATTTATCCCGCAGTCAAGTACATGTTGATAGGAGACGAGAGCTCAAGCATCGTATCGTGCTACTTCTTTATTCCGACTTCGCACTGCGCACTCTAATAATCGGAAGGTATTCGACAAAAAAACTTAGGATAAAAAAACATAATTTAAAGAAAATAAGTATTATCATCATAAAGTCTTGCTGACAGCACGGATTACCTTGACTCTTCCTCTCACCATCTGTCTACATCGAACATCACTCCCGACAGTTTCTCAACACGACATCATGTATCATCACCGAGTTGATGAATGTAAGTTTTTGCTGGTGTGTCCATGTGTAAGAGTCCACAGGATTGCGTCATTCAACAGTTCGTTCTTGGTTCACCAGCAGTGCCCAGGATGTCTTGTTCATCTCACTTGAATGGTTTGTGAGATAGGAGGTAAATGGCCGTATAACTGCTATATAGCTGTTGAGATAGTGCAGCCATACAGTAGTATTGATACGGCGGCAGCTGCGCTTTATTTTATCAGATGAATCAGATATGCATATGATCAATAAGCTGTCAATAGCAGTCCATGTTTTTTCTATTTTTATGTCGGTATCGCTTTCAGTAAATGTGGCATTGCTAACTAAGTATGATGGATTATGTTTGGTATATAAGGTGTGCTACAATACATCACCTAAATTTATAGACTAAGTGAGGTCCCGTGGTTTAAAACTCATCCAATCAAACAGCCCGAATGCGTGGCTGTTTGAGTACTTAAGCACTGATACTGAGAGACGCCCATTTGAAATCATTGACGAAGGACTTGCAATACTGAGGAGCACCAAGGAACACCAAAGGATTCTTTACTAAGGATTTCCGCTTGAAGCCAAAAGGATGGCCCATAAAATCGAAACAACGTATGTTAATGGTCAACTAATTTTAAAGGCTTGCCATGAAAATACTAACAAAAACCTCAGATGACTATTCTTTATCACTAATATTTAAGAGTACTCATGACGATCCGTGAACCCATCGGGTTACAGATAAAAAAAAAACAATGACCCAGAATAAGCCATGTTCTACTGTGGACATCTACACATAGTCGTACCAATGTGGGACCACTAACAAAAACCTACTTCTGTGCGGATGCTACACGGAAGACCTGCCAGAAGTGATGACTATACGATTGGAGCGAAGGAGTCATCCTCATAGATTCTGACTGATGAAACATCGGTCGAATTTCGGTCCCGGCCTGCTGAAATCTTGTTTTTTTCCCAAATACCTATTTAATCCGACACTACACGTATTTCAGATTTTAGATATTCCAAAGACTTGCTTTATTCCTTTCTGATTCCATATATATATATATATATATATATATACGTGTCGCCGTGTCTATTCCCAAGAAGATAACCATTACACCAAGCGCATGTCTACTATAAAGGTGTAGCGTGAGTTTCGTATTTGCCTGGGAGAGTTGTCTACCCGGTTTAGTTTGCTGGTGCCCGCTAGGGGGCTATAGCATTTAAGCGCCGGGTTAAAACCCTTTCGGCTTCTTTTCCTGTTCCTGATACTACGAGACACATGGGTTAGTTAAGGTCTACCTCGTCTCGTTGGGGCTTTTGGTCCCACTTACATTACTGTAAGTTCTTAACACAGCATGGACTATCCCTAGTCTCATGTCTGTGGCTTTTATATGTTATCTTTTTACCTATGTAATGTGTATCTATCTTTTTACCTATGTACTGTGTATCTATCTTTTTACCTATGTACTTTGTATCTCGTCATATCCATGTGCTGTACTATATTAAATGTTTTGTCTGTTAACCTTCGTCAAAGTCATGTATCCAATATATATAACGTTGAACCTTTCTTACAAAGGGTAATATTGCTAATAACTAAAAAAAAATTGTCAAAATATAAAATTTACTTTCATCTAAGGCCGTTAGCATTGAAGCATACCCTCCATTATCATTCATTAGCGATATTTCCAAGTCCGAGAGTCCAGTTATATATATATATATATATAATATATATATATATATATATATATATTTCCGACTACGAACAAGGTTCCAGGTTCGATACCGGTCCGCGCCAACGCGTATGAGCGTATGAATAGCACAGGTATCTGTGTGGTAAAGTGAGGAGCTGATTGTAGATGTGACGCTCCGCCTCAGAACCCAAAACAATCTCATTGGTCTAGCACTAGTGAAAAGGGGATATACTCCCTCGCTGTCTGGCTGATACCGACTTTTGGCCACCCGATAACTTTACTTTTATATCTTATTATAATGGAGATTGTTGGTTTGTATGTCTGTAACCGAAACTATATTACTATACAAGTCAAATTCCCTTGTTATTTACATCATATTCTCCATGATTTCATTTTTATTAAACCAAACAATTAATAAAATTGTTTTACATCATTAATACCGTTGACCATATATACATACTAATAACATGCAGTTGTATTTATGTATACAACAAAATAGCGGTTTACAGTGTGAATTGGAAAGCTAATTTGCATATTGATAAAAAAAAGTTGATTTTAATAAATCTGTGCTTAGTATTATTGATTTCTAATTGTTTGGTTTTATCTTATTGAATATGAGCAAAAATCTCGGGGATAAATCTTGAAAAGAAATCCATTAACAAGAAGAAATAACTGTAATATTATTCTTTACTTCCCATTTTAACTAAATAGTTAAATTAGGAAAATTTACCAATGAAAGACGGGAGTAAGGGAAAATGATGGAAGAGTTAGTTCCAAAGTTGTTCTATTTTTCAATCATACCCCCTCTGTTCCAAATCTTCTAATCTGCATTCTTATTCAGTTTCATTAGCCTTTCAAATTTAACATGATATTTTATTATATTAAAACTTAAATACTTGCACCCGGAGGGTGCATATATTTGCTATATAATTATACATAATTTGCTATATATATACATATAATTATACATATATATATATATATATGATTGGCGATGGGCACCTCATGCAGCATAATGCTTTTCAAGCTAGCTTAGGTGACCATTGTTAGATTCTCACTGAGTGCCCATACTTCTGGCCTTGTTCCCCATCTAAGCTAAGCTTAGTAAATAACTATATATGATTGGTGAAAACAAAAGCATAACAGTTACCAAATGGTGTTGACTTTATGTCTACGCTATAAAAACTTAGTTCTCTATTGCTGATATTGAGCGCACTTTATATATACATATAGAAAACTATATAATCAATTATATATATATATATATATATATATATATATATATATATATATATATATATAATCAATTATATATACTAGCAAGGGTGCAAGTATTTTAGTTAAATTTTATAATAAAATATCATATTAAATTAGAAAGGCTAATGAAACTGAATAAGAATGTAAATAAAAAGATTTGGAACAGAGGGGGTATGATTGAAAAATAGAACAACTTTGAAACTAACTCTTCCATCATTTTCCGTTACTCCCGTCTTTCATTGGTAAATTTTCCTAATTTAAACTGTTTAGTTAAAATAGGAAGTAAAGAATAATATTACATTTATTTCTTCTTGTTAAGGGATTTTTTTAAGATTTATTGAAGAGATTTTTGCTCATATTCAATAAGATAGAACCAAACAATTAGAAATCAATAATACTAAGCATATATTTATTAAAATCAATTTTTAAGATCAATATGCAAATTAGCCTTCCTATTCATACTGTAAACCTCTATTTTGTTGTATATATAAATACAATTGCATGTTATTAGTATGTAGATGGTCAACAGTGTAAATAATGTAAAACAATTTTATTAATAATTGAGGTTTAAATATAAATAAAATCATGGAGAATGTGATGTAAATAAAAAAAACAGAATTGTGACTTGAATAGTAATATAGTTTCGGTTACAGACAGACAAACACACAATCTCCATTAATAAATAAGATATATATATATATATATATATATATATATATATATACAGAGATTCTGATAGATAGGCGTCCTGTGTCCCTGACGCACAAACATCTAAAAAGTAAAATCGTATCCATGCGTCCCAGTGTTTTTATTTTTCCTTCCCTCACCATTTCAAGCTAACTGTGAATAAATTTCTATAGTTTCTATGAAACGAATTACACAGGCTAGGTTACAAGGTAGGAGTTAGACAGCTTTAGTTGTTTTCTCAGATCATAAATAAAAACCCTACAATCTATTAAGAAATTTTGTTGGGAACCATTAATTTTCTCGGGGAATCATTCAAAGTATCCCGGGTCGCACTAAATCAAAAAGCAATCAGCATCACTGTATATATATATATATATATATATATATATATATATATATATATATATAGTGATGCTAATAGCTATATGTGTGTATATATATATATATATATATATATATATATATATATATATATGTAGTGGTGCTGATAGCTTAAAAAAATGAAATTGATTGAACAACTGAAATCATATCTCTTACGCGTGGCGTTCTAACAACCCACGTGTCACGTGTTTATAACGTAAAAAAATATACATATATATAAACACACAACACCGCGTCCATTTAAAAAACAGTCTCTGAAGATGAAGATATTTCGAAATTAAATAGACATTGGACACTATTTTATACGCATTGTCATTGACTTTAAAATATAAATTATATATATATATATATATATATATATATATATATTGTGTGTGTGTGTGTGCGTGTGTGTGTGTGTGTGTTTTATATGAAAAAGGTGACTTACCGGTGAAATTGGTCAAAATGGTTTAGTTGATGCAAGTTCACAATGATAAGTCAGCAATATAACAAATATAAAGTGCTCAATACGTGAGAGGAGCAAATTTATATTATAATGGTACACACTAATAACCTACGCGAGTTTGACCATAAGGATCTTTAGGGTTAAATCCACTGAATTAATCAAGATATTGATTAATTACAGCGGTGGCACGTGTGTATTTTTAGGCAATTGCCAAATAAATACACACGTGCCACCGGTTGTAATTAATCAATATCTTGATTAATTCAGTGGATATGACTTTAGTTGATCACATAATCTCCCTACAAATTGTCGGCCTTTGCCATTTCAAACACATCGTTTGAACACTTCATAATGTCGTTCCATAAGTCACCCAAAGAGTGCGATACACGTATCGGTCTAAAATAAACGAGAGATTCTGGGGAAGCTAGCTAGTCTAGTGGTTAGAATGTCCGCCTTTCAGCCTGACAGGTAGGGTTCGAATCGCGCACAAAGCACTGCCCTGTCTATAGTTCTGCTGATGAGGCCTAATGGGCTGAAATGTACATACAGAGATTGACTTTTTCTCGATTTGTTTACGCTTTACATTTAAACCGGTATGCACGCCTAATTCATTTAATTATAATTAATTAATTAACAAATTAGGTATGACTTTAATTAAGCACATAATCTCCCTACAAATTGTCAGCCTTCGCCACTTCAAACACATCGTTTGAACACTTCATATATATATATATATATATATATATAGCAATAATAATAGTTCTAATGGTAATAGTGGAATATGTAATGGTAATAGTAATAGGATAGAAACGTATCACTTTTCCACTATTGCTAATATTATATATACTAGCAAATATATGCACCCTCCGGGTGCAAGTATTTAAGTTTTAATGTAATAAAATATTGTATTAAATTAGAAAGGCTAATGAAACTAAATAAGAATACAGATAAAAGATTTGAAACAGAGGGAGTATAATAAAAGATTTGAAAACAGAGGGAGTATAATAAAAAAATGGAACAACTGAAACTTACTCTTTCCATCACTCTCATCTTTCATTATTTTTTTTCTAATTTAAGTATTTAGTTATAAGAGGAAGTAAAGAATAAAATGACAGTTATTTTATCTTGTTAATGGATTCATCTAAGATTATTGAAGAGATTTTTGCTTATATTCATTAAAATAAAACCAAACAGTTAGAAATCAATAATACTAAGCACATATTTATTAAATTCGATTTTTTAATATTAATATGCAAATTAGCCTTCCCATTCACACGGTTAACCGCTATTTTGTTGTATATATAAAATATAATTGCATGTTGTCAGTATGTAGACATGGTTAACAGTATTAATAAAGTATGACAATTTTATTAATAATTGAGGTTAGTTTAGAAAAATAAATGGAGAATGTGATGTCAATATCTAAGAGAATTGTGACTTGAGTAGGAATATAGTTTCGATTACAGACAGAAAAACACACAATCTCCATTATAATAACTAGCAAATATATGCACCCTCCGGGTGCAAGTACTTAAGTTTTAATGTAATAAAATATCATATAAATTAGAGATCTGAAACAGAGGGGGCTATAATAAAAAAAAATAGAACAACTGAAACTTACTCTTCCACCCCTTCCGTCTTTTCATTACTAATTTTTTCTAATTTAACTATTTAGTTAAAATAGGAAGTAAAGAATAAAAATTACAGTTATTTTCTTCTTGTAAATAATTTTCTTTTAAGATTTATCTCCGAGATTTTTGCTCATATTCATTAAGATAAAACCAAACAATTAGAAATCAATAATTACTAAGCACATATTTATTAAAATCAAATTTTAAATATCAATATGCAAATAAGCCTTCCCGTTCATACTGTAAACCGCTATTTTGTTGTATATATAAATACAATCACATGTTATTTAGTACGTAGATATGATCAACAGTATTTAATAATGTAAAACATTTTATTAATAATTTGAAGGTTTAAAGAATGAAACCATGGATAATTTGACGTAAATAATTAAGGGAATTGTGACTTGAGTAGTGATATAGTTTGGTTACAGACAGAAAAAACACAATCTCCATTATAATAAGAAGATATATATATATATATATATATATATATAATATATATATATATATATATATAATATATATGTGTGTGTCGGTGATTATGTTACAGCTACCTTATGATATAAGGTGCGTGTACATGTGGGACTATGGAACGATTTGCAAAGCGGTAAGTGATCTTAAAACCCCCTTTTTCCCGTTTATTCTTCTCATATTTCTTACCATTTACTTTTACCTTTGAACTTCCTGTTATTTTTTTCTCTGTTATTTTTTTTTATTTCTTATTTTTTTTCCTTTTTTTCCTTTCCTCTAAACCTCCTCACCCATTTTCCCTTCATTCTTTCTTTCTTTCTTTCTTTCTTTCTTTCTCGTTACGCTTCTTTCTTTTTCTTTTTCTTTTCCTTTCCTTCTCTTTTCTACCACTGCCTCATTGTCTGGGAACGTCCTTTTATGTCACCTCTCTGACAGGGTTATCTAGTGCATTGCAAGTTGCTTCTCACTTGAACGCCCGCCTCTGCTAAATTATGTCAATGATTATTTATAGCTGTTAATCGCATTTGCCGGCAGTTTGGCCTGATGAAAAGCCGAGGCAAACGCGTGTACACCTCTTCACGTCTCGGGATTTCTTTTATATCAATACCACTTCGATTCCTCGATGTGTGTGCATGTGTGTGTGTGTGTATGTGAGTATATATGTGTGTGTGTATGTGAGAGAGAGACAGACAGAGAAGAGGGAGAGGAGAAAGTAAGGGATATATATATATAATATATATATATATTAATATATATATATATGTGTGTGTGGTGTTGTGTGTGTGTGTAGGTGTATGTATGAGAGAAATAGAAGCTAATATATACATATAATAATATATAGTAATATAGTAATAATATATATATATATATATATATATATACACTCTCTCTCCCTCTCTCTTCTCATACACACATGTAGTGGATTAAAAAGCAATATATAAAGTAACACACACACACACACACACACAACACACAACACATATATATATATATATATATATATATATATATATATTGATGTGTATGGTTGGCACTATTACACTTGAAGAAGCGTAGTAATCCAACGTAAAGTGTTATTAGAAGAGTGCTCAATATCTGTGAGAGAGCGTTAATAGATGAGTTATTTATATATATATATATATATATTATATATATATATATATATTATGTATATGTGTGTGTGTGTGTGTGTGTGTGTGTGTGTGTGTGTGTGTGTGTGTGTGTGTGTGTATATTTTTCTCTCTCTTTCACAAATACACACTTTCGCACATAGAAGAATAGAACTGATATATTGATGCATATATGTACGTGCGTGTGCGTGTGTATAGACGTGTGTAGGCGTGTGCGTGTGTTGTAGAGTGAGATAAAGAGAGAGAGAGAGAGAAGAGAGAGAGAGAGAGTTGGTGAGATTGTTCGTATCTCTCTATAGTTGTGTATTATTGTTATGTATTTGTCTTTCTACTCATTACTAGTGTGTGTGTGTGTGTGTGTGCGTATTTGTAAGTTCGGTCTATACTGTGTGAAATAGTGAATGTTGGTGTTTAGGTGTGTGTGTGTGTGTGTGTGTGTGTGTGCATGTATATACGCCTGTTTGTGTTTACGAGAGAGAGAGAGAAAGAGAGAGAGAGAGAGAAAGAGAGAGAGAGGAGAGAGAGAGAAAGAGAGATAGAGGGGGTAGACTTTGAATATATTTGTGTGTAAGTGACTGCGATCACCACGAGAGACCATGGCTATGTGTGTGTATTATGTGCAACAGAGCATATATTAGTGTGTGTTTGCGTTCGTGTATGTGTGTATGTTTTTCTATTTATTTTCTTTCGTTGACTGGATTTTACGGCATGCAAACCCTTGTTGAGTTGTTTAATGCCGAAGAACAAAACGTTCTCTTCATGCTTGATGTGTATTCAATTTTTTAAAACCCAAACTTTAACGCAGTTTTAAAACTAATTTTTTTTATTTACTCCATAGGTGATACTATGCTGATCACGGGACCAAATATGTTATTATTACATACCCATATTGACATCGGGCATACAATTGGCAAGAGTGAGAGTGAGATTTCAGAGAGTTCTTCAGTGAAAAAAAAGTGAGAACCCTCATGTTGTAATCCAGAGCCTTCATGGAACTTCGAAACGAAACCTTTATTCAATCCACGGGGGTAGACTGTTTTCATTCCGTTTGTTGTATACCCTACCCATTACTTCTTCTATTCTTCTTCTGACGTCTTTTCTATCTTACGTCTTCTTCTAACATCTCTTCTAGCGTCTGGACTTCGTCTTGGGGACTTCGTGTCTGGTCTTTCATTGGGGATTTTTCTTTATCAGAAGCCCTGTGTCATTGGTAGTTTTTAGATAATAACACAAGACTTCGATTTACTTAGATCATATTTTATTCTCGAAATCCCCCACCAGACTACCTGCGCAGATCGAGTCGGAGCGTGCAATACACGACTCACCACCGTCGTAGTTTCTCGCCGACTGACTAAAAATCTATTTCTAATCTAAACCGGAAGAGGGTCTCCTCCACCGATTCTCACGGTATCCACCGGAAAAGGATGAGGATGAGGTCAAGCCTTGTCACTCATCCTTCAAGGCCGTGGGCTGCAACTTATAAACAGCCATTTTGATTCCTACACTACTGTACATAAATATTAAGAATCTAATAATTATGTAACGCGTTAACCCCGACCGAGTATAGGTGTTAAACAATGTTAAGTATTATCACCCTTGGCCAGAATTGAACCTGCAACCTAGAGATGAGTGGAAACGTGAATATATGAATTATTGTATATTTTGCATATTTCTTTTATATTTTTACATCTTCATATTTAAAAAACAGGCAGTCTACAATGTACCTGTAAATATATTTAAAAAAAAACGGTGTAAATACATATATATAAATAATAAATAACATATATATATATATATATAAATGATAAAATATTATCAGAGAGAGAGAGAGAGAGAGAGAGAGAGAGAGAGAGAGAGAGGAGAGAGAGAGAGAGACTTCCTTGGTGAGAGATCTTACTTGCTTCTTGCTGATCTTTCTACCATTTCCCCGGTTGACATCTTATTGTCTTTTGGGTACTTCTATCTAACTTCTTTTAACTAAGGGTCGTTTCTTCTGACTATAGGCTGATTTGGTCATTACAATTAAATTAACAAAACATTTTTTGCTACTTGATCAAGTTTTTATTTTATCTAGCCCATGATTCTTATTCGTCGCATGCGGAGACCAGCCTCATGGCACATCTTAACTCTTTGACGGCCGGGCTGGATCTCACATAGATGGGACCCTAACAGGTACTATCACTCCGGTTCAGGATAGACCCGAAAATAATGGCGATGAAGGGCTACTCTATACTTCTTAGATTTCCAAAATTGGAACTTCACCATTAAATGCAGTTTAACATTATACCCAGGACAATAAGACCGTTATCCACCACCTTCTGGCACATATATGATGAAAAGGTTGGGGATTACTATAAAGACAATGGGGTTGGGACTATGATATAGGTGCAGCCGATTAATTGGAGGGAGCTTCTCCGGTCGCCCGTCTAGCCCAAGAAAGGGGGAAAATGGAGTGTTGCATGTCATGGACTGCTCAGCCACCAATCTCTATCCTTAAGCATCACGGGTCGCCACCGAACGGCCAACAGGTAGCTCCCATTTCGCCTTTAGAAAACGAGGATCTTTTAGTGCATTTTAGTAGAAGATCTTTGATGCTATTTCCTTAAACAATATTGCAAGTAAAAGATCTAATTTTAAGGGTATCAATATTTTCAGTATTATTAACACACAACTCGCATAGGTTGGACAATTTGATATTTTGTGAAAAATCGACCTACCCTTACACAGCAACAGGAAATATTGAAGTGCAGAAAGTGATAGTACCTGTTAGGGGCCCATGTACGTTCGCTGATACCGATTATTAGGCCACTCAAACTACTATGAAAATGAGGGGTAAACACATTTGTGGACCCTCTCGGATTAAAATAGGGTGAGGATTTTTATTTTAGTTTGTTCTTTGCTGGACTAATTTTAATTCTATAAAATTGACTTTTCTGTATATAAGGTGTGACTAAGATGCCTTCTCTTATTTATAGACTCGGCGATAATCATGTGACCAAATTCAATAAATAAGGAGATTTTTTATGGGGCAAAATATTTTTTCTCAGATATGTTTCACATAAATATAAATTCTACATTGTCTGGAATTGGTTTGTAGCAAATATCATTTTAATCTCACTAAAATATTTGTTTAGAGGCTATTCAAAATGGTGGCAAATCTAGCAGTACTCAAGAATTGCATAGAGGTCTGTCATCAAATGTGTGTCTTCAGCTGTTAGACTGCCTTTGCCTGTCGCTGTTTAAGAAGGTTATAACTCTTCTGCAATAGAAAATGAAAACAAAATATGGAAATCAGGTTTATATTGTAATTATTTTACGAACAGATGGGTCCAATTGTCACCAGCAGATCTAATCCAATAACTGCCTTAAATAAAGAAAGGAAGGCTACATGGGGACGGATTAGCTCAGTCAGTAGAGCGTTCGGCTATAAACCACAAGGTTCCAAGGTTGATATACCGCATACCCAACCAACCACCCAACCAACCAATATTATGAAATGAAAATGTGCGAATTTGCCCGTTTTAATCAGAATCTACGTTAATCTATGGATTTTATCATGGTTTATCTTCTACGGCCTTTTATGGAAAGTGGCATTTTGGAAGCGTGTGGTGTAATGGTTAAAGTCATGGGAAATGGACTGGTCGCCCCCGAGTTCAAATCCTGGACGTGGAAATTGCATTTCACTTAGTGCTAATACTCTTGGAAAGGTATGAGGCCTACTACTAGGGTAAACTGGGCTCTATAACCTTGGTTAGGCAACCGGTCGGAGAAGGAAACCTCTGAATTCAAACCTGTAAAACTCCGCTTAAGAAATTGACCTTGTGTCACATCCTGGTCGTGTGGAGGGGTTGGTAAATATATATATAGAAAGTGCATTACCTGACGTCTTGTCGGGGGTCCAGCGCCTTCGGCCTCTGGACCGGTTAAGTAATTAACAGCGTTGATCCCAGGGGCTATCCCCCCAGGCAATACCTGCCACCTGGATTCAAAGGGGTGGGGATGGGTTTATTGCCCACTGCCTGGCGCGTCCCCCCTCGAGGTGGAATGCCGACTGGATCAACGCATTTTTTCCACCCACCTTCCTATGGGCTTCGGTTCGTGGTAGTCCCACATTAAATAGACCTTGTGTCACACCCGTATAAGTAGGATGCGCGGTAAATATCTATCAAAATCATCATCATGTCGCGCAAGTAGCACGATATCCATGAAAATCTCTCACAACCTTCCCTATCACTCATTGTCTCTGAGAGGTCTTATGCGCAGCAACCTGAATCCTCACAGTTGGTCAATGTAGGTCCTTGTTGGGCAACCCACATTAGCATGCCCATATGTTGGCTTCCACAGCAGGAACGTCGCTTATGAACTCGTTCTTGCTTCTCCAGCAGTGTCCTGCATGCCTAGCCCGTTTTACTCGGATGGTTTGTGGAGATGGGGGGAGGTGTCATACAGCTACTTCTGAATTTGTTTGTAGCAAAAATCATTTAATCTCACTAAAATATTTGTTAGAGGCTATTTCAAAATGGTTCAAATCTAACAGTGCTCCCAGAAATGGCATAGAGGTTGTCATCAAATGTGTGACTTCAGCTTTAGACTGCCTTTGCCTGTCGCTGTTTAAGAAGGTATATAACTCTTCTGCAATAGAAAATGAAAACAAAATATGGAAATCAGGTTTATATTGTAATTATGTTACGAACAGATTGGGTTCCAATTGTCAACAGCAGATCTAATCCAATAACTGTCTTAAATAAATAAAGGAAGTGAAGATATAGGGCAGGCTATATGGGACCGGGTTAGCTCAGTCGGTAGAGCGTTCGGCAATAAACCACAAGGCTGCTAGTTCGATACCGGCCTTCGCCAACTCCTATGAGTAGCACAGGGATCTGTGCGGTAAAGTAAGGAGCTGATGGTAGGTGTGGCGCTACACCTCAGGCGCAAAATACAATCTCCTAGGTCTAGCGCTTGTGAAAAGGGCATAGACTATCTCACTGATTGGCTGATACCGACTTTAGGCCATCCTGACGACTTTACTTTTTTACTTACATAGAAACTACTAGCAAATATATGCACCCCCCGGGTGCAAGTATTTTAGTTAAATTTTATAATAAAATATGATATTAAATTAGAAAGGCTAATTAAACTGAATAAGAATGTAGATAAGAAGATTTTGAACAGAGGGGTTATGATTGAAAAATAGAACAAATTTGAAACTAACTCTTCCATCATTTCTGTTACTTCCCGTCTTTCAGTGGTAAATTTTCCTAATTAAACTGTTTAGTTAAAATAGGAAGAAAGAATAATATTACTGTTATTTCTTCTTGTTAAGGATTTCTCTTAAGATTTATTAAAGAAATGTTTGCTCATATTCAATAAGATAAAACCAAAACAATTAGAAATCGATAATACTAAGCATATATTATTAAAATCAATTCTTTAAGATCAATATGCAAATTAGCCCTTCCCATTCATACTGTAAACCTCTATTTTGTTGTATAATAAATACAATTGCATGTATTAGTATGAGATATGCGTCAACAGTGTAAGTAATGTAAAACAATTTATTAATAATTGAGGTTTAAATAAAAATAAAATCATGGAGAATATGATGTAAATAACTAAGAAATTGTGACTTGTATAGTAATATAGTTTCGGTTACAGACAGACAAACCCACAATCTCCATTATAATAGATATAAGAAAGAAATAGAGAGGCAGAACAAGTGACTAGACAGATAGAGAGATGGGGGAGAGGGAGAAGGAGAAGGACGAGGGGGTTGAGTGCGCGAAAGTGATAACGCTATCTATTAATAATGGAGATTCCCTTTCTGGTTTTTGTCTGTAACAAAAACTACGTCACTGCTTAGGTCACACTGCCCAAATCGTCATAAATAGAATACACTCAAAATTTGAGCTTGCAATGTTAGACAGTTCCTCATTGTTTTTTAAACAAGTTTTAATAAATACATACCTGGTATTATCTATCTATATATATTTTTTATATTTATATATATTTAAAGTATCAGAACTAAGTTTCCTTTTCAATTTTTTAAAAATGTTTTACTCCTTTAATAAATTTGATAATTTACTTTACTTGTGACAACCAACTCTCGATATTAAATTTCAACTCCCATCCCTAGCAATATTATTACTTTGCAGAGGCGTTTAATTTTGTAGTATATATAAATGACCATTTCGTTTTATATAACATAAAGAAAAATGAAGGAGAAAAGGACTGTGCTATTACAGAAAGTATAATGAAAGAAAGAATGAGTTGTAGGGAGAGAGAAGAGGAGAGGAGAGAGAGAGAGAGAATAGAAGAGAGAAGAGAAGAGAGAGAGAGTGGGTTCTTAACCTGGTTTGCAAACCACTCTAGGAGAAAACTCTGCATTCAAATCAACTTACTCTGCTTTAAAATAAATACTAGTGTCACATCCTGTTCGAGCAAAAGCGTTGGCCCTTACTAGACTAAGACGGGCGTGGGAGAGGTCCCCTCCGATCATCAGCAGTACAGTCATCCTAAGCACCAGTAAATTGTCCCAACCTATTTGACCTTATGGCAAACCTAATCTTTCTATATAACTGTTCTAGAAGGCGGTGACTAGAGCGGTCTTGGTCCTGATCATATATGTTAACAACGTGTATCTAGTGCAGTCTTAAATCTCCAATGGACGGTATAATAACAGCGTGCGATACCAGGGGGCCACCCCCACCCAGGCATACCTGCCCCCTTGATTAAAGGGCGAGAGGATGGGTTTATTGCTCACTGCCTGGGGCGTCCGACCTCGACGGGAATGACCGACGGGAATATAACGCATTTTTCACCACTCCCATGCGGCTTGGTCAGTGGTGTTCCACATTAAATAGACCTTGTGTCACACCCGTATAGTAGGATGCGCGGTAAATATCTATCAATCATCATCACATGTCGCGCAGTAGCACGGTATCCATGACAATCTCTCACCAACCTTCCCTATCACTCATGTCTCTGGGAGGTCTTATTGCGCAGCACCTGATCCTCACTTAGTTGGTCAATGTAGGTCCTGTGGCACCCACATGCCATGCCCATATTGTTGGCTTCCAAAGGAGAACGTCGTCTTTATAAGCTCGTTCTTGCTTCTTCAGCATTTGTCCTGCTCAATGCCTAGTCCTGTCTACTCAGAGAACAAACAAATGGCTTTGTGAGAAAGTAGGAGGGCAGGATGGCTATACGAGCTGCTTCCTGCGGGTGTCTACGTTTCCATTACGGCTCAAGACTGCACGCGGCATTTCTTGAGGCAGGCTCCCACTCTAGCTTATTCTCAAGGGACTTCTTTATGGTCCAAGTGGTGCAGCTACACAGGCCTGGCTAAGAATTGTCGTCGATTTTAGTCTACTCAGTGAGATCGGATTTTCCATATCTATCAACTTTTTTACGTTAGGCAAATTTTAGGCACTTACTATTATATCCATGCTGTTACATAGTGTATTCAAGGTATAGAAAAGGCAAGTTGAAGGAATAATGACCATTCTTCTACTGTTACAAATATAAATAAAAAATATAACTCCCATACATCCAAGTAACATTTGTACATAGCATTATTCAGACCAACAAGAAGCTTTAAAGGAATAATGGCCATTTATACTTTTATATACAGGGCCGTGAGTAAAAAAGTAATTACCATTTTCTATTTCATGTGAAGTTTGCTTTAAAACTTTAAGGCTACATTGAGACCCTAACGGATCAGAGCAAGACTCTACTGGTTAAAGCCCAACTGCAATCGACATGTTCTTCCGTTCTGCATGACAGACCACACACAAGCATCAGGATAAATGGAGAAAATCACCTCATTCGG
>CM042154.1:62960863-62965863 GCA_023376005.1 Doryteuthis pealeii
GGGAGAGAGATATACTTATGAACTCCCTAGGTGTTTTCCCGATAGTTAACGTGGAATAGGAAAAACGAATAATTTAACCCCACACCAATCTTTCTCGACAGTAAATACAAAATTTTCTATTTGTTTTTTGTTTTAATAATATATTTTTTATTTCAAACTCGTCGTAATTTATTTAAATAAATTTTTTTGACAGTTGGTTTTTGAATACAAAAGAAAATTAAAATACAACAAGAAAAAAGTTAGTGGTAAAATATTTGCAATTACTTGTCAATTAAAAAAACTGGGGGGGCTTTACTTTCAACGCCTTCAACCACAAAAAGTTTATTTGTCGATAAAAACGCTTCAAACGGCTAAAAGATATCTTAAAGAGTGATTAGGGTAATATATTTACATTTTCTGCGCGGAAAACTTTGTGAGTGGCGCTCAAAATATTGCATCAACGTTTTCGGGAAAAATGCTTTTAACCAACTAGGGAGTTCATGGTAGCACGGGTCGAATTTTAAGCAGGCACGCAGTCGAAAAGTAGTAACATTATAGGATGAGTAAAAAATAAAAAAAGAAGCTAAAATGATATTACATGTAATTCATTTTTAATACATTTTATCCTAGACACTGCCAAACGTGGCAAAAAATCCGTATTTAAAAAATATATCCACCCCCCTTGATTGAATAAAATTACCAAGAATCTGGGTATTATCCGATTTCAATGTTGATTTATCAATGAATGAATTTTATAATGCATCAGTTATTTTATTTCAAAACTTTGATTTTTTTCATGTCATTTATCTTTGCAACCCCTCTATTTTGAGGGTGTAAAATATCGGAGGGGTTATATACTGTGCTATTCGCCGAATTGCGTCCCAGCCTCCCGCCTTAAAAAACGGCAGGTGGTGAGAGCCGAAAAAACAACCCCACCTCCAAATAAAGTTACCCACCGTTATCTTGAAAATTAAGTAAAACAGTCAGTTTTTTTTTGTTTTGTTTTTACAACAGCGTCAGTTCCTTTATTGATAGTTTTTAGCAGAAATCAGTATTTATGGTTCCTTAACTAAAAAAAAACAAACTTCCGTACAGAAACTTATAATAATCTTCTGATATAATTATTCATATCCTTATCTTTATAGAAAAAAAGTAAAAGTCGTTTTTCGTGGGTTCATTTTTTGATATTTCATAAAATAAAATATGAGGGCGCGGGGGGGGGGGGTAGACCTCGTAAGCAAACTGTTCACAATGTATGGTTGTCTATCATCGACCCCTACCATCACATCTGGACGAGTTTATGTGGCGACTGCAATTTACGTTGTACAATAGGTACCACTAATTTGCCCTCTGAAACTACCCCCCCCCCTATATTTAACACAATGAAACTTGCATAAAAGTTAATATAATTTTGAAAATTCTTTGTCCATTCGAAAGAAGGGACATTTTTTAAACCTGAAAATATAAGAGACTCAATAATTTTATCAGAAGATTTTTATAAGATTACTAGGGAGTCCACACGTCGAATTTTCAGCAGGCACAACTTAGTGTTTTAGGATAGGAGGCCAAAGTAGTAACATGAGGATGAGTTTTAAAAAAAAAATGCAAAATAATATTACACATGTAATTTATTTTTAATACATTCTATACTAGGCACTGCAAAATATCACTATTTTTCAAAACACATCTACCCACCCCCACCCGATTGAATAAAAATTAACAAAAATCTGGGAATTATTCAATTGTAATGGAATTTTCAATGTTGATTTATCAATGAATGGATTTTATAATGCATCAGTTATTTTATTTCAAAACTTTGATTTTTTTTATCATTCAATTTTGACCCCTCCCCTTAAATTTTTTGGGTGATGTAAAATATTGGTGGGGTTATATACGGTGCTATTCGCATAATTGCGTCCCAGTCTCCCGCTTTAATGAAGTCTAGGCGGCGATGGAACAATCCCACCTACGGATATAGTCCCTATCTGATGCGGTGCCTACTGAAAAAAAAACAGCGCTTAAGGTGTTTTTTCTGAAAAGTTAACGTGATATTATACTCATTTCAGTCTTTTTCCGACAAGTAAATGTAAATATTTAAATACTCCTCCTTCTTTAAAATATTTTAAGGGGCGGGGGGTATTTACACAAATATTTACATTTACTTGTCGATAAAAATATGGCTTAATTTAACGCATTAAAACCACTAAAAAATAATTTGTTTATAAAAATTCCTTCAGTCTGCTAAAGTCTTTTCTTTCATTGTTTTTTTTTCCAATTTTGATTTTATTTTACTATGTTCATTTCTAGCAAATAAATAAAGAATATATTTAGATATGCTTTTTTATTTTAACTAAAACAAGACATTAAACACACATAAATAGAAAGAATCTGAAGACTTAAATATTTTTATATTTCAATAAAAAAAATTTCAGGCCATTTTAAATTGTTTAAAATATTTGATTTTATGGCATCGCAATTGTACAATAGGTACGATCAAAATACGTCACGTGTTCAGTTTATGCTATATTGAAGGAAGAAACGCACTGCCCTTTTCATGAGAACTTAGGCTTTTGAATTATTTTTTTTTTACAGTTTATACTACAAAACAAAATTTCAATTCTATCCATCCAAATTATCGAATGGTATTGTATCATTAATAATTTCATTTACTTAAACTTTTAAGAACATAAGTATTTACATTCTTTTTAAATTATCCGGGCATATTTCTTTTATTAAATTAGTTTACTCTCAATCCTACATATTAATTTACTTTTTGGTGTTTCTGAAGCGACTCTTATATCCGTATTAATTCCTAATTTAAGCACGCTGGGTTTTTTGTGTTTGTTTTTTAAAAAATACTAACTGACGTCGCCTTTTTTTTTTATTTGCTCCCAGTAATTAAAAAAAAAGTAAAGTCGTCGACCTGAAATCGGTATCAGCCAGACAGCGAGGGAGTCTATCCTCTTTTCACTAGCGCTAGACCAAGTAGATTGTTCTCTTTGCATCTGAGGTGGAGCACCACACATACCTCCTCCTGACTTTACCATACAGACCCCTGAGCTACTCATATTCTTAGTTGGCGAGGGTCAGTATCGAATCAGGAACCGTGAGGCTTCTAGCCGAATACTCTACCGGAGTCCGCTCTAAATAAATGAGAACAATTGTTTGTAAAAAAAAAAATTGAATATATAAAAATTCGGAAAACATGTCTGCTTTAACAAGATTAGTAAACTTGCTTTTTTTTAATAATCTAAATCAGAGAATGATTTCAGATCAACTTATTTGCGAAACTCTAGCCGAATACTCTACCGTAGTCTGATGTAAATAAATCAGATCCATCGTTAGTAAAAAAGAAGGGATATATATAAATTTGGAAAACTTGTCTTATTTAACATGATTATTAAACTTACTTTAAAAAAATAGATTAGATAAATATTTAATTAAAAATATTTCATGTTGAGTAAAGGTAGTTACTGAGTTTTATTTAAAATTTATGGAATTTTATTAAAATGAGCAAACATTGACTCCCCCCACCCTTTAATAGAAAAGAGTTTTTTTTCTAAGTCATAGTTGTATTGTTGCTACTGTACGACTGCACCACTTGGACACTAACATAGCACCTAGAGAATAAGCTAGATGGGTACTGCTCAAGAATGTAGTATGTAATTTTAAACAAGTTGTGGAAGCAACACCCCACGAGAAAGCAGCTATATGCTACTTGCTACTTATCACACAAACCATCCGTGTAAGACATGCTGGACACTGCTGGAGGATTTAGGACAAACTCTTAAGAGACATTTTTTATGGAAACCAGCACACAGGCACGCCAGTGTGGACATACATTGACCAACTCTGAGCAGACACTGAATGCTGTACAGAGGACCTGATGAGAGCAATGAATGATAGGGTAAGGTTGGCGAGAGATTGTCATAGATATCCATGATTAAAATCTTAATTACCTGTAATTAGAAATTAACTAAGTGAAACTTCCCTTGTTTTTTCCTTTGGTCAAATGAAAATGTTTACTCCAGTTTAAATAACTTATTGGACAATTTGGGAAAACTTTAAATTTATGAGATTATTTTATCATGTGATATTTCCAACAATCTAACCCGGGCTCAATGGGTGACTCAACGGGTCGTGTATTTTCTAGTATATATATATAATATATAATATATATATATATATATATATAGTCATCCATAGACACCCTTTTTGATGTATCAGGTCTCTTCAGTGTGGCTAGATATTAGCAGGCTACCTCCTGTCGGGATGTTAACCCGATCGATTTATCATCTGTCAGACTTCTTAACAACTCGGCCTACAGACTGGAAAAAGGTTTTTAACTGATAAATACATATCCCTGTATATATGTAACGACTGTCAAAAAGTATTCCATTAATTCTATAGGAGAGCGTTGCTTTCAAACTTAGTTGGCGGTCGTCATCAAAATCCTCTCCAAAGTGTTCAACCCACTAGGAGTGGGGAGCATGTATATAGTCAATCATAGATCCCGCATTTTGAAGTATCACGTCTCTTCAGAGTGACAAGACATTAACTGGCTACATTCAGCCGGGATGGAAACCCGATCGATTTATCATCGGACTTCTTAACCACTCGGCCATCAGCACCCTCAGACTGGACCAAGGATTTAAACTGATAGATTCATTATTTGTTTTGCCGTTTTGGGCTACAGCCAGCCTTTGTATTATCAAGCAATGCCTGTGCCTGAAGCCTTTTTAAGTGAGGAAAGGTTTTGCACAGAACCAATCCCACTCTCTGAGCGACTGCCACACTGAACCAAAAAGAAGAACAAGTCGACATCATTGGTTGCAGCAGCCGCCGCAGGTTATATTTTGGAGTTTTCCTTCTCCTTGACACTTGCCTTGACAAGGCTGAGGAATGCATCTCTTCCAGTGATTTTGCTGACGCGTCTGGATACCAATCCAGGTATTTCTACGTCCCCGCGTATGTTATTTGCTAGATGGCCGTTGAGCGAAAGCTTCATCCGCCCTTTGACA
>CM042154.1:62970863-63018363 GCA_023376005.1 Doryteuthis pealeii
GATTTAGTGCGTCCTGGAACGCACATATTTACTTTGAATGAGTTCCCGGGGAATTTTATCCAAACTAAAGCCGTCTAACCCCTACCTTGTAACATATCCTGTGTAATTCGTTTCTAAGAAACTATTGAAATGTATTTACAGTTTGCTTGAAATGATGAGGGAAGAAAAAAGAAAAACACTGGGACGCATTAGATTTTTGTTCATCAGAGACACAGGACGCGTACCTATCAGCATTTCTGATAATATAGCAAATCTCTTTCATATTAGACAAATCTAAATAGAGCAAATATGTTTTCTATTGGAAATACTTATTTGAATAATATTACTTTTTGTACCTTCTGATATTTCATATATATGAATATATCAACACACTGCGGTTTTACATTTAACGGTAGAAATCACTAGCATTACTAAAATACCAGCTCAAAAGAAGAAATGATCTGATTTATACGAAACGAATATAAACTTGTTTTAATTGCTCCC
Organism: Doryteuthis pealeii; assembly: GCA_023376005.1. NCBI lineage: Eukaryota > Metazoa > Mollusca > Cephalopoda > Myopsida > Loliginidae > Doryteuthis > Doryteuthis pealeii. Next base: position 62,971,347 of record CM042154.1, read on the forward strand.
CACACTAAAAAAAAAAAAGAAAAAAAACGGTGGTGTAGAGAAAGAATCAATACTAAATTTAAAAACGACTTGAAAAAAGAACAAGGTTATTTTCTTGCTTATATATATATATATATATATATATATATATATATATATATATTATTATAATAGAGATTGTGTGCTTTTCTGTCTGTAACCGAAACTATATTACTACTCATATCACTATTTCCTTAGTTATTGACATCACATTTTCCATGATTGTATTTTTATTTAAACCTCAATTATTAATAAAATTGATTTACATTATTAACCATGTCTACATACTGACAACATGCAATTATATTTCTATATACAACAAAATAGTGGTTTACAGTGTGAACGGGAAGGCTAATTTGCATATTGATATTAAAAATGTGATTTTATTAAATATATGCTTAGTATTATTGATTTCTAACTGCTTGGTTTTATTCTAATGAATATAATGAAAAATCTCTTCAATGAATCTTAAATGAAATCCATTAACAAGATAAAATAACTGTCATTTTATTCTTTACTTCCTCTTTTAACTAAATACTTAAATTAGAAAAAATAACAATGAAAGACGAGAGTGATGGAAGAGTAAGTTTCAGTTGTTCCATTTTTTATTATACTCCCTCTGTTTCAAATCTTTTTATCAGTATTCTTATTTAGTTTCATTAGCCTTTCTAATTTAATATAATATTTTATTACATTAAACTTAAATACTTGCACCCGGAGGGTGCATATATTTGCTAGTATATTTAATTAATTAATTTATTAGTTATCATACATTGAGCTATCTTAGGGATTTATAAAAATCCTTGTATGAATCTATAAGTGTGCATCAACATGAGCATACAGTATGAATGTACCGTGAGATTTTGAGAATCCCAAATAGAATAATCCCTTACCAGTCAATTGGCTTATCTTACACACACATACATACGTACACACACACACACACACACACACACACACACACACATATATATATATATATATATATATATATATATATATATATTACAAGTTTTGTAGTTAAAAAAGTAAATAATGACCATTTAACCCGAACTATCAGCCCTACTTACTACCCACTAGTGACTGTAGACTATTGGGCAGGACAGGTCTCCTGGATGAGGAATCATCATCTGTCCAGATCACACTCTACGGCTAACTCTCTACTGGTCGTCGTAACAAAGGGGCTATTAGGACAGCTTAATATATATATATATATATATATATATAAAAGAAAGTTTGGTAGTACGTGTCGACCTATAACTCCGAAAAGAGACGTCACTCACATTCGAAATATTGCATACACTTTAATATCCTTCTTACTGATTAAGGATATAATTAATTAATCTATCAACTAATTAATTATTAACTGAAATTAAATAACTAATTAATTAACAAAAAAGACGATAAAAAAATCAAACGATTTTCGGAAAGTATCGTATAGCTGCTCCTGCTGCTGGGTGTATCAGCAGGGGCTTACCTGCTGCCTGTTGGTAGCAGTCATTCAAAATGTCCGCTACAACTATGACTAAATTTTAACGTAAAATCAAATCCTTTTTTTTTTTTGTCCAATCTTTAAAATACTTATTTGGTAAGAAAGAAAAGAAAATAATCTTTCTAAATATGTAATGTGTATGTGTTCATATCCATTGAATTATTTTTTACAGTGCGTTAAAAAATATTTTGCTTCGGACAGCCGAAAAAAAAAAGTATGATTTTTTTCAGACTAAATTGTAATTTAAAATTAAATCTTTGTCCATATTCTTAAATTGTACGCTCATTTTAATTTGAATGTAAAATGTAAAAATGTAAAAAAGATATCATGAAAATGTTTTAAAATATTCACCAGTATAGGGCTATATATTTGTATATATATTAAATCTAAATAAAAATTGATAAAACGAGTTGTTTTGTAATTAATACTAATGGTAAAAAACTCTTAATTTTTTAGAGAACAAATGAAAACGTTTTAAAACAATGTGTTTTTAAAATACTATCGTGAGTTTAAGCAAAAATAGTTATTGCAATAACTGAATCTGAATTTTCGTGTTTCAGCTTCTTTTTATCGTTACATTTTTAAAAGCAATAAAGGAAAATAAATTAAATGAATACATTTCTTTCAACAAACAATTAAGAACTAGATTTGAATTGTTTGTCATGTTCAAAAAATTGAAATAAATAAATTACAATGTTACATTGTATTTCTAACTCATCAAGCAATTAAAAACTGAATTCAAAATTGTATTACGTACGAAAACGTTTTAGAAAAAAATCATTCAGAACATTCGCATATTCTTAGCGATTAAAAAAGGGCATATAAAAAAAACAAAAACAAATACTATTATTATTTTCAAAGCGCTAGCTGGATTGAAAACTGAACCATTCGATTTTCAGTGAAACTTTTGGCAGACAATAATATTCTATGTCCAACATAACACTTGCTGAGCATTAGGTACCACCAAAATAGATAATGTGTTCGGTTTAGTTCGAAGGAAGAAACGTAAATATTTTTGAACTTTTTTTAAAATTTAGCAAAAAAAGAAATAACGAACATAAAGAATTGTTAAAAAGAAAAACAGATAATTCAAAGACATATTGTTCGATTGGGGAAAAATAACTCGTCGTTATCGTGAAAAATAAGTAAAACAGTCCGTTTATTTATAACAGGGTCAGTTTCGTTATTGATATTTTTTAGCAGAATTCTGTATTCATGGTTATTTTACTAAAAAGCTCTCACATTGAGACTTATAAAAATATTTTGATGTAATTATTCAGACTCTTACATTTATAGAAAAAAAGTAAATTTCTTAAAGATGTTTTCATGGACCGGGTACTTTTGCTAGTATATATATATATATATATATATATATATATATATATATATACATGGTATGCTACATCTATAAGCAAAGAGTGATCAATATCATTGACAGACCGTATATATCTAAATTAAGGTAGCGTGGACATGAAGTTATATACATATATATATATTATGGACTCTCTCGTCGATTTTCGACGCATGAGGGTTCACACACACAATGAATACCCACACAATGATTTGTTTATAGTGGTGAAGGCTTGTGTTGGACCATCCACACGTTTTGGCACAGTCGATAGGAAAGAATTGGTGCATCAAGGGTTGCCACAAACCCAATCAACAACCGACCTCAGGAATTTGAATTCAGAATTATCCCTCTCCTAGACTGGTTACCTAGGTTGAAGGTCCCAGTCTGCCCTACTATTTAAACCATAGCTGGAGGGAGAATATATGGATTCATACCTTTCCCAAGGGTATTAGTGCTATGTGAAATGCTAACAGCTTCGTCTAGGAAGTCGACGAGTCCATTTTCCACGACTCTAACCACAAGCCCACGCACCTCCATATATATATATATATATATATATATATATATATATGTGTGTGTGTGTGTGTGTGTGTGTGTGTGTGTGTGTGTGTGTGTGTGTGTGTGTGAATTAATGCGTGTATAGGATCTATTACTCTCACCCTTCGTATTAGTATATATATATATATATATATATATATATATATATATATATATAGTGGGTTAAAAAAGAGTGATAGAGAGTTAAACAAATATTATTATACATTTTACAAATTGAAATGTTTAGCAATAGCTCTTAAGTAAACATATCAAACGTTGAAATAATTAAATTAGCATACAGACATAAGACAAAGAAAACTCGAGACAGTAGGAATGATATAAAAGTGAGGTGTTTTTAAAAAATATCTACGCTACCCATATATATATATATATATATATATATATATATATATATATATATATATATGCATTCTCTCTCTCTCTCTCTCTCTCTCTCTCTCTCTCTCTCTCTCTCTCTATATATATATATATATATATATATATACATGTGTGTGTGTGTGTGTATAGAATGCGTGTATGAGAACTATTACTCTGACCCTTCATGTTGGTAGATAGGTATATATATAGAGAGAGAGGCAGAGAGACAGAGAGAGAGAGAGAGGTGGAAAGAAAGCGAGAAAGAAAGAGAGAGAGAGAGAGAGAGAGAGGAGAGAGAGAGAGAGACAGGTCTAGTAATTACTACATTAGTCACGTTTCTATTTATCCTACGGGTTTTCTTCTTGGCGGGAAATCTCGTTAAGCTCATTTGAATATTTTCATACTGACCCCGGAAATATTTTTGAAGGCATAAGTGCCGCACCATTTGTTGACTCCACACATCAACATCATCAGCAACATTGACATTTTGGCACGTGACGCCTTTAATCAACAGCGTCAACAATAGGAAGCCTGCATTAACTACAGGAAGGGAACAACAGTGACGTGGCGTGTGACTATTGGCTGGCGGCTTCATTAGACTGGATCTATGTAGGCTGAAAGGTTTGCTGTCTGTGGCTCGGGACGGAGTTTTCCCGATGGGCGGAAAACCTTTTAGAACTAACAACGGATAATTTGGAAACAACGCTAGGTAGGCAGTCGTCGCCGGATCAAGGAATCAAAACATCATTTTACAATGTACTCCATATATATATATATATATATATATATATATATATATATATATATTATGTTCATGTTTGCTGGGATTTTTTTTTATTTCGCATTCTTTGCTTAAAAGTATATTTGTTGCATATGTACATGGAAGCTGTTTATTTACACAACAAACTCTTTATTTTCAAGATAGTCTTCTCGTCTGAGAGGGGGGTCTCGCCTCTCTGAGGAGGATACGTATTTTAATCTCCAGTGTCGTAGTTTAGAATATGTTGACTACATCTCCTGTCTCAAAGGGGTGACTGTGTAGGTAGTTACCCAACCCATGCTCTACGAGTAGGATGTGACACAAGGTCGCTAGTGTGCAGTATCCAGCAGAGGATCGATCCGCTATTCGCTAGCAATTGATCTGCGAGATTAGTTTGCTAACAATTACACCGAAATGAGACGCCGATGGAGGTGTCTTTGGTATGATACTAAACTAACATAACCTCCTTCATTGACATTACATCCAAATCAACTCTGGTCCAGAGTGGTCTTCCACCCTATCGACAGGGACGTTAGAATACATTGACTGCACCTCTGCAACAGGTAAGAAAATGGGGCCGTGGCTGGCGACCCATGATGCTTAAGGATGGAAACCAAGTGGCTGAGCAGTCCATGACATGCAACACTCCACTTTGGCCATTACTTGGGCTAGACGTGCGGTCAGAGAGCCCCCCTCCAATCGATCAGCTGGTCAAGTAAAGTCCTAGCACCTATATGATATTCCCAACCCAATTGCCTTATGGCAAGCCCCAACTCTTTTTATCATATATGTGCTGGAAGGTGGTGGCTGAGGGTCTTCATGTCCTGGGAATGACATTAAACTCTATCTGATGGTGAGGTTCCAGTTCTGGAGGTTTGGGGAATGTGGAGTCCCACTTCATCACCATTACTCTCAGGTCCACCCTGACCTGAAGTGGTTATACCTGTTAGGGTTCCATCTATGGGTCAAATAGATCTGTTTCGGATGATACTTATCGGATAAAAAGCTTGAAAACATGGAAATGTATTCATACAAATGATTATTAAAAATAATAATTGTGTATAAACACAGCGGGACTCAAAAATAATTGTATTAGTTGGCTGGTTGGTTGTATTTTACGGCATGTCAATCTAGTGGGGTTATTTTATGCCGACTGTATTATTTAATTCACTGTTGTTGAGTATTCACTTTTTAAATCTCAATTTTTTAAACACATTTCTTTCTATCTGACCCATAGATGGGACCCGGTACTACCACTTTGGCTGAAAGTGGACCAGAGAGTAATGGCGATAAAGTGGTACTCCATATTCAAATCCTGTTTAAATTTTAAATAGTATTACTACCTTTTGGAAAAGTATGAATCCAAGTACTCTTCCTCCAGCTAAAGGTAAATAGTAGGGCAGACTAGGCTCTTTAAAGATCGCTAGTAACCGGTCTAGGGAAAGGAAAATTCTGAATTCAAACCAGTTAAACTCCGGTTAAGAAATTGGCTTTGTATCACTTTCTACTCATGGGGGCGTGGTTGGTAAATATATATATGATAAAAAGGGTTATGGTTTGTCATAAGGGCAATAGGGTTGGGACAATCATATAGCTGCTAGGGCTTGACATGACTAGCCGATTTATCGGAGGGAGCGCCTCCGACCGTCCGTCAGTGGAGTGTTGCATGTCATGGACTGCTCACTAACCAGGGTTCCATCCTTATGAATCACGGGATGCCACCCATGACCCACAGTGGCCCCATTGGGGTGATTTTACATCTCTGCAGAGGTGCAATCAGTATAATCTCTAGCTCCAGCCGACAGGGTGATTCTTGTATTATATGAATAACCCATAAGGATTTGATATCCGTTAAACAATGAAAGGGCCGCCCGGTCTCAACTCTGACTGACTTTCATTTTCCCTGGAATCTCTAGTCACGTGACTCACTAAGCCCAGGAAAGCCCCGTTTCTGATGAACTGGGGAGGGGCCTTATTCAAACACTCAGAGATTTATCGTTAATTCTAAAATCTTAACTACACTTCCTTACAAAAATGATAGGCTGTGCCTATTCATTATATAACACACAGACGTACAAGAATTCAACTACCGATGTCATTGGTTATGCCCGCATTATTTGCTTATTGGAATAACATCTTTAGAAGTTCTTCGATGCCTTGTTTGATCAACAGCTAAACTATTCAAAAGGATTTCCCAGATTTGGTCATTGCTATGCTAGGATACACAGGAAACAGTTGAGGAAGGCCGGAGTATACTGCGGCCGAAACGCTGTGATTTTATACAGTCCGAAAAATGAAAATGATACACATCAAGCCTCATCTAAAAAATTCAGACAAATAACTATGCAAGTATATATTGACCGATTCCTCTGCACAAGTAGGATGTGACACAAGGCCCATTTTTAAGCGAAGACTAGACCAGTTGCCTAACCAAGGTTAAAGAGCCGACTTTGCTCTACTATTTAACCATTGCTGGAGGGAGAGTTGGTGGATGAATACATTTCCCAACGGTATTAGCGCTATGTGAAATGCAAACAACCTTGCCTAGGATTTGAACTGGCGTCGACAAGTCCATTTCCCAAGACTCTAACAATACCCCACGCACTCACACTAACTATGCAAGTAGTCTAATGGTCCGTATCATTAACTGAACATTTTCAGTGAGAGAAGGTGGAGAGGGGATTATTATTACTGTTAAACCCTCCCCCTCACTACCCCACTCCCTCCTTCCACAACTCAATATACATCTATACACATGTAAACGGCAATTGTCTGTATGTGTATGTTCGGAGGAAAATTTGGAAATAAAACAATTAAAGACAAAGTAGATATATATACACATTCACTATAACCAGATCTTGGTTTTTGAGCGAAAATAACAAAGGTCTGGTTTATATTAGTGAAGATAATTAAAAAATGATATTTAAATGATAACAGCTTAGAATTTTCTTTGGTTTTGATATTTCAAATAGTAGACATGAATTTTTCTTTTCAATCAACTGGATCCACATAATGTTTTTTTACATAGGGATTTTAATGGATCATCCTTCGAGGATTCAACTTGTGATTCAGTAAGAATGGATCTGCTAGATTAACATTTTTATCTTCCCACTACCCAGGCACACCGGGTAGCCATTTCTAGTATATATATATAGAACTCATCCGCACGAGCAGGATGTGACACAAGGCCATTTGTTTAAGCGGAGTTTAACAGGTTCGATTTCTGAAGTTTCCTTCTCCTAGACTGGTTGCCATACCAAGGTTAAAGAACCCAGTCTGCCCTACTATTTACCCGTAGCTGCTGGTAGAATAATTGGATTCATACTTTGTCCAAGAGTATTAGCGCAGTGTGAAATGCAAACAGTCTCGTCCAGGTTTTGAACTCGTCTCGCCTTCTTCATTTCCTATGACGGTAACCATTACATCACACACCTCCATATATGTTTGTTCTTGAGGTCTGGCGCAGTCAGTTTGCTATTTTATACACAATTCTGTTGCATAAGTTCGATACTTTTCGAGCTCTAACTTCTGCCACTTATTCACTTTGAATGAAGAAAGTTGAATGGAATAAGGTCTTAAACATCCATTAATAGTTCCCCATTGTAACACCATCGGCGGGCTGCGAGGCCTCTTTGCACATTGCTCTGCATCCCATCCTGCATTCACTGCATTCCTGAACGCATCTCACTGGCCATGATTCCGTGTCGTCTGCTAGCTAACTTCTAGGACCTGTCCACGTTGCAACACGCTCAAATACCTCGCGGGGCCTACCCGCCGAGGGGTGCACAAACAAATTAGTATTACAAAAGAGAAAAAGAGAACAACAGCAACAAAGACAAAATCAGTCAGGTGAACTTCAGAAACGGTCAGAGATGAGGTATATAACTTGCATTGCTTTTAATTCATTTCCATCTGCTGCTATCTCCCCCTTCTCCCATGGTTGCCGAGATGGGGGACACCCCCCGCTTTCCTTAGCTGGCTTCTACTGGGCAAACCTAACTGTTCTCTCTGGTGTCCAAAACTCGACTGCCCTCTCCGGGGTCCAGAAAACTAACTTTCTCAACTTTTTAAAATTTCCCAGAATCCCTCAGATCTCATCTCACTCTCATTCCCTGGGATTCCTCCCGAGATTTCCAAAATCCTTTGTTCTAATATGGGTCAATTTTTATTATCGGTCTAAACTATAGTTGACCCTCAAAGTGGTCAAAACCCAGTCTCTCTGTCTCCTAAGAAGAGATTATCATCCCTCTAGATGTTCCTTCAGTTTTAATGGGTGGACTGAACTATTGACACCCACAACAATACACCTACTTACACATACAGTATATGTATACCCACATACACATGTATGTATACATACGCACATATATATCTATATCTATATGTACATACACACCCATGATCTACTTGAACACACACACACATCTGTGGGGATCCTAATCCATTCCCAATTCACACACACACACACACTTATCTTATATGTGGGTTTTCTTATTACCTATTCAGTTATCTACCTAGAATTATATATACACACCTACACCCGCATGCACAAATGCATACTGCATCCATGCATCCATGCATTGTGCTATACCATAAAAGTGATCTGCCATAAACACACCAAGCAAATGTTACTATCAAAAATCCAGTATGATAATCCAAGTTTGCTAGCATGTTTGGCGCACTCTTAGAATTGCGAATAACATCATCTTTCCCAGGCGTTACCGGGTACTGTAGCTAGTATGCAATTAAACGAAAAAGAAAAAAGATAAATAATTAAAAGAATACAACTGCCTAATCAGGAAAGCATCAGAACACAAGGAAACTGAATCTCTATTAATAGCTGAACAAAATAATGCTATAAGAACTAATTATGTCACAGCAAAAACTGATAATGCGCAGGAGAATCGCAAGTGTTAGATATGTGGCGATAGAGAGGAAACAATAACATAATAAGCGAATGCAGCAAACTGACAAAAAATGAATACAAGAACAAGTATAACTGGATGGAAAAGGTTGGTTGGTTGGTTGGGTTTTACGGCATGTCAACCCTCGTGTTATTTTATACCGAAGATGTCTTGTTTTATTCATTCTTGATGGGTATTCAATTATTTTTTAATTCAATTTTTTAAACTCATTTTTTCTCTATTTAACCCATTGATAAGAACCTAACAGATACTACCACTACGGATTAGAGTGGACTTGGGAGTAATGGCGATGATGAGGTACTCCACACTACCCAGAGCTCCAGATCTTGACCTTCACCATTAGATGCAGTTTAACGTCATACCCAGGACACTAAGACCCTCATGCACCGCCTTTAAGCACATATATGATAAAAAGGGTTAGGTGTTTGCAATAACGGCAACGGTTGGGACAATCATATAGATGCTAGGACTTGACCTGACCAGCCAATTGAACGGAGGGGGCTCCCTTCAACCGCCCGTCTAGCCTAAGTAAGGTCCAAATTGGAGTGTTGCATTTCATTGATTGCTCGGCCACTAGGATTCCTTCTTTAAGCATCACGGGTGGCGACTCCCGACCTCATTGGGGCGATTTTTTTGTATTTGTCAGTGTATTCTTCTGTCACAGCCGACAGGGTGGGAATGGAAAGCTGAGGATTGTACAAGAAATTAAAGTTTCACTATGCTGACAACTCCGAATCTGCCCTCAAAAAAAGAAATTGCTACTCCATCCAAGGAAGTTAACACTGGTAACAGATTTTACTTCAGTTTTTCTCTTCTTAGACCAGTTTCTTTTTACCAGGGCTAAAGAGCCCAGCCCAGTCTACCCTACTATTTATTCATTACTGGGTTTATTGAAAGCACCGGTTAGCGAAGTTAAACAGCGATGAGCCTGTTCAATGGATGACTATTTAAGCAACAGTAGGTACTTAAGCAACACGATATCAAAATGATTTGATTCGGCATTAAATGACCCGAGAAGGGTTGATATGCCGTAAAAAACAAAAAACCAACCCAAACCTGAAGGAGATAATGATAGCCATTACACTACATTTGCCTCAACAAACTCATATCTTATTATAATGGAGATTGTGTGCTTTTCAGTCTGTAACCGAAACTATATTCCTACTCAAGTCACCATTCTCTTAGTTATTGACATCACATTCTCCATGATTTTATTTTTATCTAAACCTCAATTATTAATAAAATTGTCTTATATTATTAATACTATTAAATATGTCTCCATAGTGACAACATGCAATTATATTTATATATACAACAAAATAGCGGTTTACAGTGTGAACGGGAAGGCTAATTTGCATATTAATATTAAAAAATCGAATTTAATAAATATGTGCTTAGTATTATTGATTTCTCACTGTTTGGTTTTATTTTAATGAATATAAGCAAAAATCTCTTCAATGAATCTTAAATGAAATCCATTAACAAGATAAAATAACTGTCATTTTATTCTTTACTTCCTCTTATAATTAAATACTTAAATTCGAAAAAATAACAATGAAAGACGAGAGTGATGGAAGAGTAAGTTTCAGTTGTTCCATTTGTTATTATACTCCCTCTGTTTCAAATCTTTTATTATACTCCCTCTGTTTCAAATCTTTTTATCTGTATTCTTATTTAGTTTCATTAGCCTTTCTAATTTAATACAATATTTTATTACATTAAAAGTTAAATATTTGCACCCGGAGGGTGCATATATTTGCTAGTATTAGTAAAAGAAAAAGCAAAGAGACAAGGTAATTAAAGAAGTAAGTAAAAAAGAGAAAGAGACGTTACGAAAGAAAGATATTCAGAAAATTAATGTTGTTGTTGTCGTTGTTGTTGTTGTTGTTGTTGTTCTTCTTCTTCTTCTTCTTCTTCTTCTTCTTCTTCTTCTTCTTCTTTCTTTCTTTCTTTCTTTCTTTATTCCCTTTTTTGTTACTTTTTTTCTTACTTAGCGTCTTTTCCTCTTCTTTAGTTTCTTTATCTAATTTTCTCTTTTTTTCTTTCACTATCATCTTTTTTCCCTCTTATTTTTCTCTTTCTCTTCCCATTGTTTTCTACACCCTTTACGTTTCTTCTTGTTTTGTTGACTACTATTCTAGCTTAACGCTTTTATCAGTTTCTTCTTCTTTTCTTTCTCGCTTTCCTTCATTTGTTCTCTTTCCTTCAATATTACTTTTTACTGTTTCTCCAAAACTTCCCTCCTTCACCCATTCTTTCTTTCTTTCTTTACTTTCTTTCTTTCTTTTCTCGCTTTCCTTCATTTATTCTCTTTCCTTCAATATTACTTTTACTGTCTTCCCAAAACTTCCTCCTTCACCATTCTTTCTTTCTTCTTTCTTTCTTTTTACTTTCTTTCTTTCTTTTCTCGCTTTCCTTCATTTGTTCTCTTTCCTTCAATCTTTCTTTCTACTGTCTTTCCCAAAAATATCCCTTCCTTTCATACTTATCTATTTTCTTTCTTTCTTTCTTCTTTTCTTTCTCGCTTTCCTTAATTTGTTCTCTTTCCTTCAATATTTCTTTTTACTGTCTCTCCCAAAATTTCTCTCCTTCTTTCACCCGTATCTTTTTCTTTCTTTCTTTCTTTCTTTCTTTGTTTCTCGCTTTCCTTCATTTGTTCTCTGTCCTTCAATATTTCTTTTACTGTCTCTCCCAAAACTTCTCTCCTTCTTTCACCCGTATCTTTTTCTCTTTCTTTCTTTCTTTCTTTCTTTCTTATCTCGCTTTCCTTCATTTATTCTCTTTTTTCCTTCAAATCTTCTTTTTTACTGTCTTCCCCAAAACATCTCCTGCCTTTCATTACTTATCTCTTTCTTTCTTCTTTCTTCTTTCTTTCTTTCTTTCTTTCTTTTCTCGCTTTCCTTCATTTGTTCTCTTTCCTTCAATATTTCTTTTACTGTCTCTCCCAAAACTTCTCTGCTTCTTTCACACTTATCTTCTTCTTTGTTTTTCTTTCTATCTCGCTTTCCTTTCATTTATTCTCTTTTTCCTTCAATCTTTCTTTCTACTGTCTTCCCCAAAACATCTCCCTTCCTTTCATACTTATCTTTTCTTTATTTCTTCTTTCTTTCTTTCTTTTCCGCTTTCTTTCATTTGTTCTCTTTCCTTCAATATTTCTTTTTTACTGTCTCTCCAAAACTTCTCTCCTTCTTTCACACTTATCTCTTCTTTCTTTCTTTCTTTCTTATCTCGCTTTCCTTCATTTATCTCTTTTTCCTTCAATCTTTCTTTCTACTGTCTTCCCCAAAACAATCTCCCTTCCTTTCATACTTATCTATTTCTTTCTTTCTTTCTTTCTTTCTTTTTTTTTTCTCGCTTTCTTTCATTTGTTCTCTTTCCTTCAATCTTTCTTTTACTGTCTTCCCGAAAACATCTCTTCCTTTCATACTTATCTATTTCTTTCTTTCTCGCTTTCTTTCTTCTCTTTTTCTTTTCTCACTTTCCTTCATTTGTTCTCTTTCCTTCATATTTCTTTTTACTGTCTCTCCAAAACTTCTCTCCTTCTTTCACACTTATCTTTCTCTTCTTTCTCTTTCTTTCTTATCTCGCTTTCCTCATTTATTCTCTTTTTTCCTTCAATCTTCTTTCTACTGTCTTCCCCAAAACATCTCCCTTCCTTTCATACTTATCTATTTTCTTTCTTTCTTTCTTTCTTTCTTTCTTTCTTTCTCGCTTTCTTCATTTGTTCTCTTTCCTTCAATATTTCTTTTTACTGTCTCTCCAAAACTTCTCTCCTTCTTTTCACACTTATTCTTTCTTTCTTTCTTTCTTTTCTTTCTTTCTTTCTGTCTTTCTTTCTTATCTCGCTTTCCTTCATTTATTCTTCTTTTTTCCTTCAATCTTTCTTTCTACTGTCTTCCCAAACATCTCCTTCCTTTCATACTTATCTATTTTCTTTCTTTCTTTCTTTCTTCTTTTTTTCTTTCTCGCTTTCTTTCATTTGTTCTCTTTCCTTCAATATTTCTTTTTACTGTCTCTCCCAAAACTTCTCTCCTTCTTTCACACTTATCTTTCTTTCTTTCTTTCTTTCTTTCTTTCTGTCTTTCTTTCTTATCTCGTTTCCTTCATTTATTCTCTTTTTTCCTTCAATCTTTCTTTCTACTGTCTTCCCCAAAACATCCCCCTTCTTCATACTTATCTATTTTCTTCTTTCTTCTTTCTTTCTTTCTTTTCTCGCTTTCCTTCATTTATTCTCTTTCCTTCAAGATTAATTTTTATTGTTTCTCTCAAAACTTCTCTCCTTCACCCATTCTTTCTTTCTTTCTTTTCTTGTTTTTTTCATTTGTTCTCTTTCCTTCAATCTTTCTTTCTACTGTCTTCACCAAAACATCTCCCTTCCTTTCATACTTATCTATTTTCTTTCTTCCTTTCTTTCTTTCTTTCTTTCTTTCTCGCTTTCTTTCTTTCTTTCTTTCTTTTCTCGCTTTCCTTCATTTGTTCTCTTTCCTTCAATCTTTCTTTTTACTGTCTTCCCCAAAACATCTCCCTGCCTTTCATACTTATCTTTCTTTCTTTCTTTCTTTCTTTTACTCTCACCCCCCGAATTTATCTCCTACTCTCATACTTATATTTTTACTTTCTTTCTTTCCTTCATTTCTCACTTTCTTTCACTATTTCTATTTCCTTTTATCTCTTTTTCAATCCTGTCTTCCCCAACAATATTTCTCCTTCTCCCTTCCTTATCTTTTACTTTCTTTCTTTCTATCTTTCTATCTTTCTTTCTTTTCTCTTCTGTTCTCACTTCCCTTCACTTGTTCAGTCTCCTATCATTTCTCCTTCAATACTATCTTCCCCCAAAACTCCCCAATTTTTCATCTTTAACAGATAAAAGTCATCTCTTCAGAAAACTCCTCATCTCTCCGATACAATCTCCAATGAAATAACAAATTTCATCAGATTAACCTAAAAGCGTTAGGGAAGCGAAGTGTGAACGAGGTTGGGGTGGTGGGGGGGGGGTCGGAAAAAAGCCTCGTTTGAAAAACACAAGAATAATCATAATAATGATGATCATGACGATAATGATGATGATTGTAATCGTGTCAGTTGTTGCAACTATTCTTCAGATGCAGTTCTTATAACCGAGACTTGATAAACCATTTAAAATCTACTATTCACAAAGATCAAATGAGTGTATATGTGTGTGTGTGTGTGTGTGTATGTATGTGTGTATATGTACATATATATGATTGTGTTGGAGGCACGTGGTGTAATGGTAGAAACTTCCCTCCTTCACCTATCTTTCTTTCTTCTTTCTTTCTTTCTTTCTTTCTCGCTTTCCTTCATTTTCTCTTTCCTTCAATCTTTCTTTTTACTGTCTTCCCCAAAACATCTCCCTTCTTTCATTCTTTCTTTCTTTCTTTCTTCTTTCTTCTTTCTTTCTTTTTCGCTTTCCTTCATTGTTCTCTTTCCTTCAATCTTTCTTTTACAGTCTTCCCCAAAACATCTCCCTTCCTTCTTCTTATCTTTCATTCTTATCTTTCTTTCTTTCTTTCTTTCTTTCTTTCTTTCTTTTTCTCGCTTTCCTTCATTTGTTCTCTTTCCTTCAATCTTTCTTTTACAGTCTTCCCCAAAACATCTCCTTCCTTTCATTCTTATCTTTCTTTCTTTCTTTCTTTCTTTCTTTCTTTTCTCGCTTTCCTTCATTTGTTCTCTTTCCTTCAATCTTTCTTTTTACAGTCTTCCCCAAAACATCTCCCTTCCTTTCATTCTTATCTTTCTTTCTTTCTTTCTTTCTTCTCGCTTTCCTTCATTTGTTCTCTTTCCTTCAATCTTTCTTTTTACAGTCTTCCCAAAAACATCTCCCTTCCTTTCATTCTTATCTTTCTTTCTTCTTTCTTTCTTTCTTTCTTTCTTTCTTTCTTTCTCGCTTCCTTCATTCTCTTTCCTTCAATCTTCTTTTTACAGTCTTCCCCAAAACATCTCCCTTCCTTTCTTCTTATCTTTCTCTATCTTTTCTTTCTTTCTTTCTTTCTTTCTCTTCTTTTCTCGCTTTCCTTCATTTGTTCTCTTCCTTCAATCTTTCTTTTTACAGTCTTCCCCAAAAACATCTCCCTTCCTTTCATTCTTATCTTTCTTTCTTTCTTTCTTCTTTCTTCTTTTTTTCTCGCTTTCCTTCATTGTTCTCTTCCTTCAATCTTTCTTTTTACAGACTTCCCCAAAACATCTCCCTTCCTTTCATTCTTATCTTCTTTCTTTCTTTCTTTCTTTCTCGCTTTCCTTCATTTGTTCTCTTTCCTTCAATCTTTTCTTTTTACAGTCTTCCCCAAAACACCTCCCTTCCTTTCATTCTTCTTCTTTCTTTTTCTTTCTTTCTTTCTTTCTTTCTTTTCTCGCTTTCCTTCATTTGTTCTCTTTCCTTCAATCTTTCTTTTTACAGTCTTCCCCAAAACATCTCCCTTCCTTTCATACTTATCTTTTATGTGTATGTATGTGTGTATATGTACATATATATGATTGTGTTGGAGGCGCGTGGTGTAATGGTAAGAGGCGAAGGAAACGGACTTGTCGACCAGAGTTCAAATCCTGGACGAGTCTGTTTGCATTTCACATAGCGCCAAACCCTTGGGAAAGGTATGCATCCAACTACTCCTCTTTAACCTTGGCTAGGTAACCAGTCTAGGAGAAGAAAATCTCTGAATTCAAACCTCTTGTTAAACTCCACTTAAGAAATTGACCTTGTGGCACATCCTGCTCATGCGGTGGGGTTGGTAAATAAACATATATACATATATATACATGTGTGTGTGTGTATGTGTATAATTGTGTGCGTATATATGTATTTATGTATGTATGTATATATATGTGTGTATATACGAGGGGAAGTCAAAAATTATACGCACTTTCGCCATAAAATATATTTATTATTGTGACATTGCGTTCTGCACAAGCGTGCTTATAATTAAAATGTTGTGGTCACGCGATCGAAATTTGTGCCAGATAGCGCCATTTTGAACATAGTTGTATGGTTTCAAGTATTTCTATCTAATACAAATAATTTAGATACAGTTTTATTGTTTCAAGCATTCCAATCAAATACAAATAATTTGAACCCAGTTGTATGGTTTCAAGAATTCCTATCTAATACAAATAATTTAAATACAGTTTTATGGTTTCAAGTATTCGAATCTAATACCAATAATTTGAACCCAGTTGTATGGTTTCAAGTATATTGATCTAATACAAACAATTAGAACTCGGTTGTATGACCTCAAGTATTTCTATCTAATACAAACAATTTGTAAGATGTATGGTTCACGACAGGGTGATTATAGCATTGAAGTAAAAAAAATTAACATAAATAACTTACATATAGTTTCAAGCTTTCAAACAGTGGCAGTTCGTCTATGGACTCTGTGAAACTGCAGCGTCACCTATTGTCTATCGATATATACTGAGAAAAAAAATTAAATCTATAATTGTAAAATATATCTAATACTATTATCAATTACTCTTAAACTAAATGGTACTGGTCATCCTCTCATGAGAGACTGTCCTGTCGGCTGTAGCCGAAGAATACACCGACTGCGCCTCTGCAAATGGGTAAAAATCCTCCTAATCGGGCCACTTGTTGACCGTGGGTGGCGACTCGTGGCGCTTAAGTACGAAATCCTGGTGGCTGAGCAGTCCATGACATGCAACACTCCACTTTGGTCTTACTTGGGTTAATCACTCACTTGACTGATCATGTGAAGCCCTAGCACCTATAGGATTGTTCCAACCCTATTGCCTTTATGGCAACCCTCAACCCTTTTTATCATATATGTGTTAGATGCACATCTTCGAAACAAAATAACCCAACAAGGGTTGACATACCGTAAAAAAACCAACCAACCAATAACCAATCTATCTCGTGGGAGAAGTTCCTATGGCGTAGTTGGATAACGTGTTGGACTGCATCGTAGTAAGCAAATTTGATCTCCACTCCCGCAATTACGTTCACATTTGGACTAATATCATTGGGAAAGGTATGCACCCTCTTATCTCCATAGCTATGATTAAATAGTACAGCTATGATAGATTTAAAATGAAATGTGTATGTATGTCTTTGTATTTGTATATATATATATATATATATATATATATATATATATATATATATAATATATATAGCAAGCCCCCCGCACTACCATCATGTGACCCAAGTTCAATTTCTTAAGCGGAGTTTAACAGGTTTAAATTCAGAGTTTTCCTTCTCCTAGACTGGTTAGCTAGCCAACGTTAATGAGCCCAATCTGCCTTGCTATTTATCCATAGTTGGAAGGAGAATATATGGATTTATACCTTTCCCAAATGGTATTAGTGCTATGTGAAATGCAAACATTCTCATCCAGGATTTGAACTCAAGTCGACGACTCCATTTTTCAACGATTCTAAACACTATACCACGCACCTCCATATGAATTCGTATACATGTTTATCTGTACATGCACGTATGTGTACGTGTGTATACGTGCGTGTATGTGTATGTGTCTGTGAGTGTGCGTATGTGTGTTTTTGTATGAACGAATAGCTATCCTACAGCAATGAAATGTTTTAAATTAAGCTTTTAAAATCTAGTTTTAGTTTGATATCCAAGTGGTTTAGGGTTTTTATTTAATCATCAATCTTGAGATACGAGATCAAATCTCCGTAAATCTTGTGCTCTGTAGGCGGTATCATTATATATATATATATATATATATATATATATATATATATTACATAATATATATATAGAGAGAGAGAGAGAGAGAAGAGAAGAGAGAAGATGAGAGAGAAGAGAGAGAGAGAGAGAATTTTGCCGCATATGCGTCCTTGAATTACGAAGCATCAAAGAATTTTCGCGTTTATCAAAATCACTTCTGCTTAATATAGGCGCCGAGAAAAATCAATTCTGAAAATGAGGCGATTGGATCGATATGCAGTGTATTTCGACTTGAGATATTTTCTTGTAATTGCTGTTGTCTTTATAACTTTATTGCTCTTAAAACCTTTATCAGCAATTGTTATTATGAATTGTATCTAGCCATATAATTATGACAAATTACGTTATGTTATAATCAATTTCACCTTCCTACTTCTCATCATTCTAATTGTCTGACACAACGCGCTACACGTATCGTAGCTGCCAACAAATATATAGCAAGCTTTGCCTGGCCAGTAATTACGGAGATGGAATGTCGTTATGCTGGGTGCGTCAACTCACATTTTTATTTCGCCTACGTTACCAAAAAACAAGATTGAATAAAAAGATGAGTGTTTCTGTTTTTTAGTATTATTAGCAAATATATGCACCCTCCGGGTGCAAGTATTTAAGTTTTAATGTAATGAAATATTATATTAAATTAGAAAAGCTAATGAAACTAAATAAGAATGCAGATAAAAAGATTTGAGGGGGTATAATCGAAAAAAATAGAACGACTGAAACTTACTCTTCCATCACTCTCGTCTTTCATTTTTATTTTTCTAATTTTAAGTTATTTAGTTAAAAGAGTAAGTAAAGAATAAAAAAATTACAGTTATTTTCTGTTATGGATTTCATTTAAGATTTGCTTATATTTCATTAAAATAAAACCAAACAATTAGAAATTCAATAGAAATCACATTTTAAATATATATGCAAAATTCACACTGTAAACCGTTAAATTTAATATCCCCTGCCCATGAGGCGCCCCTTTGAGGGGAATTATCGACGCAATTTTTCACCTGCCACCCATGAGCTTCGTGTCCCACTTAATAACTTGTGCCTGTAAGTTAAATACCCTGCCTCTCATTGTACAATAAATATAGGCAAAGATTTTAAAGGGCAATTGCCATGATCGACGCAAACTGCCACTGTCCCACTTATAGGACTTTGTGCTACCCGTACATATACGCGTAAAATAAAAGATATGGTAACAGCATTAATAATGTAAAACAATTTTATTAATAATTGAGTTAAAATAAAAAAATAAATTCATTGAATTGTGATGTCAATAACAAAGGGAATGTGACTTGGTAGTTAATTATTAGTTTCGGTTACAGACAGAAAAACACACAATCTCCATTATAATAAGATTAGCGTTATCGGACTATTGTCCCCATCTTCATTGTTATTTGTACAACGTTTCGGCCGATATACTCTCCGGCCTTCTTCAGGTATTTCTTGTCGGACTCGGGAACCTTCTTTTCGAAACTCGGGAACTTTCTTGTCGTATTCGGGAGCCATCACGGAACTTTGAACCTATTTTTTGTGTTGAACATTTTTCTGAGTCAAAGCAGTTAACTGGCCGTGATCTGAAAATTAGAAAGTATTATATATATTTACCAACCCCTCCGCACGAGCAGGATGTGACACAAGGTCAATTTCTCAAGCTTAAGTTCAACAGGTTTGAATTCAGAGTTTTCCTTCTCCTAGACCGGTTGCCTAACCAAGGTTAAAGAGCCCAGTCTATCCTACTATTTATCCATAGTTGGAGGGAGAGTAGGATCCATACCTTTCCTACGGGTATTAGCGCTAAGTGAAAATGCAATTTCCCCATCCAGGATTTGAACTCGGGACAACGAGTCCATTTCCCATAACTTTAACCATTACACCACGCGCTTCTTAAAAAGGGTGTGAAGTTTTTTAAATTGGTAAAGGGGTTGAGTAAATGCAAACATCCACCCGAAAAATGCTCTGCCTTGTATCGTAGCACGTAGTCTAGGTATATATATATATATATATATATATATATATATATATATATATATATATATATATATATATATGTGTTGTGTGTGTGTGTGTGTGTGTGTTGTAAACCCTAGCCTGCCCTACTACCCTTCCAAACTAAGATAAATTGATAGATTTAAAAACGATGTTCTTTTGGAAATTCTCAGTAATATCCATATTTTGCTATTAATTGATGATGCCACAGTTATGCGGTTTTGAAATAAATTATTGTAATGTAGCAAATTTAAGTTTTTCCTTCATTTATTAAATATCTTGCTCTGTCCGTCCACCACTGCATTAGGTACATTGAGCTCTCATTACGGTTTACCTGCGTCAGCTTGGTAAACCACACATGGAAAGATCCTAACTACGGAAAAAAATGTATAATAATTATATATATATATATATATATATATATATATATATATATATTAGCACCATGTGAAATGCAAACAGCTTCGTCCAGGAATTGAACTCGGATCGACGAGTCCATTTCCTCGACTCTAATCATTATATATATTCCAAAATCAAAGCTGAACAAGGAAGCTCCAGCAAAAACCTGCTCACTTGTAGATATCCTTGGACACAGAGATGCTGATAGGTAAGCATCCTAATTCCCTGACGCACAAACATCTAAAAGGACGCAGTAAAATCTTATCCATGCGTCCCAGTGTTTTTTCCCTTACCATTTCAAGTTAACTGTAAATACATTGCAATACTTTCTTTGAAACGAATTATACAGGATAAGTTGCAAGGCAGAAGTTAGACGGCTTTAGTTATTTCCTGAGATCATAAAAACCCTACAATTTATTAAGAAACTTTTAGTTGGGACTCATTCAAAACAAATATGTGCATCCCAGGACGCACTAAAATAAAAAGCTATCAGCATAACTGCTTGGATGGGAAAGGTATAATAGAAGGGACCCTGAAATAAAACACGCAGTTTGCATTGTCTGCAGTTATCTTGCTTATGCTTGTCACTGGGCTGTTGCTTAGTAGGCCCAGAGAGTGGCATAATCCCACTTACCTGGATTTTAGAATGCCTACTACAAAGTACAAAATTTCCAACAACATTATAAACTTCATTAAAAAAAAACCATGGAAAACTGGTAAGTTCAATTAAAAGCTGGAAAACAGTCCCTGGCAGAAGTAAAAATCCAAAGAGGTATCTTCCAAGAGACTCATTATCACCACTACTATTTATGATAGCAATGATGCCGCTAAACCATATACTGAAAAAATGTACCTGGGGATACAAATTTAGTAACTCACAAGAAAAGATAAACCACCTGATGTACATGGATGACATTAAAATTTTTGCAGTTTCTTCTTTTCTTTCTTTCTTTCTTCTTTCTTTCTTTCTGTCATTACTTTCATTCATTCATTCTTTCTTTCTTTTTTTATGTCTATCTCTGTCTCTCCCTGCCAGTTGTTTCTTTTTTTCTTTCATCTTTCTTTCTTTCTTTCTTTCTTTCTTTCGAAATGTCACTTTAAGTCAGTACTTTTAAGTCATTTATTCTTTCTTTCTTTCTTCTTTCTTTCTTTCTTTCTTTCTTTGCCTGTTCTCTCTTTATGTCTTTCTGTCTGTCTCTTTTGTCAGTACTTTCATTCATTCATTCATTCTTTCTTTCTTTCTTTCTTTCTTTCTTTCTTTTTCTTTCTATGTTTTTGATTTTTTTTTCTTACGCATCTTGTATGTTTTTCAAGCTGAATTATTTGTAAATCAGGTTGTTTGAGTTGTAATTTTAGTGGTAAAGACGGCCATCATCTGTCAAGATGCGGTAGACATCATCATCATCATCATCATCATCATTCATCATCATCATCTCTCTCTCTCTCCCTCTCTCTCTCTCTCTCTCTCTCTCTCTCTCTATATATATATATATATATATATATATATATATAGTGGAAGCGTGCTGAGCCCATAACCTGTAAAGCTTTAAATGCCATCCTTGGGCCAGTTGAAAAGGCTTAAAGAAAGTCCTGTGTTATGAAATCCTTTGGTAAGCGTATAAGTCCTATTCTACCTATTGGTAAAGTCCAGTGATTTAATCCTATGCCCGTCGTTCATGAATGTCACAGTAATTATGACCAGTAGGGTCGGGGTTAAGTATTGTATCAACTTGAGAGTACTGCCAGTGATTGGCCAAGATTTAAATCACATGATTCTGGCCTAGTCTATAAGTAAGAGCGGGCATTTAGCACACACCTTATATCTCAAAATTCTCAACAATATATATATATATATATATATTATATATATATATATATATATATATAGGGTCATCCACAGACACGTGTTTCGACTTATCAAGTCTCCTCAGTGTGGCTAGACATTTTGTAAGCTACCTACAGCCGGAATTATATATATATATATATATATTCATACAAAACCGCCAGGAAACTAAAGCTAATAAGTAAAAAGTGCTCATACCTAAGTAGAAGCAAATAAATAAAGATAAATCTAATGAGTCAGATAAACCTACTAAAAGTTTCGCTTATGCTCTTCATATCCGACTCTTAGCCCTGAAGAGCATAATTATATCTATATCTATATATATATATATATATATATATATATATATATATATATATATATGGAGGCGGTGTCTAATGATTGGAGTCGTGGTAAATGGACTCGTCGACCCGAGTTCAATTCCTGGACGAAGCTGTTTGCATTTCACATGGCGCTAATACCCCTGGGAAAGGTATGAATCCAACAACTTCCTCCAGCTATAGGTAAATAGCAGGGTAGACTGGACTCTTTAACCATGGCTAGGTAACCAGTATAGGAGAAGGAAAACTGAATTCAAACCTGTTAAACTCCACTTAAGAAATTGACCTTGTGTCGCATCCTGCTCGTGTGGAGGTTGGTATATATATATATATATATATATATATATATATAATATATATAACATCAGAGATTTTGAACGTTTGTTGATACAAATGTAAATAAGCCTCAATAGCCCTGATGATCCTAACGTTGAAACTCGAGTAGGCTTACTCTGACTATAGCTGTTTTCTAGATCAGCTTTACAAACGTATTGATTACGTTTATATTCATTCATAATTTATTCGGTTAATTACTTTTCATCGACAGTCAAAATTGCGACACGCTTGATTTGTTGCCTTTTTCTTTAAGTCACCTCCTTTTCATATATATAATATATATATATATATATATATATATATATATATATATTGGTTTTTGTTGCTGCCTCGAGTCTGAGTTTGATCATCTCATGATATTCTTTTTCAAAGGAGCATTTCATTATGCCATAAACATTTGTGTCTTTTCAAGCCAACAAGGGACTTAAAATCTCTGGCACGGATATATTACACATGTGCTTCCATCTTACGAGAAACTGCTGTCACACAATATCCGTGTACTTTAACGTACGATTTTAGCCAGACCAGTGACTTGCATTCTTGTCCCCTGGTGAATAAGCGTTGTTGAAATTTGTTGCTATTTTTTAACACCTGTGGCCTATTTACCTGACTTCTCTCACGGATATTGGAAGTTAGTTCTCAGCGACCGATATTATCAAAAGAGTATAGCTTAAATTCAATTCTTATAAGAATATGTTGTGGACTAGCCTAGCTCACATTTCGTGGCGACGGGTGCGAAAGAGTCATGGGAATTCGTGCTGTCAGAACGACCTGGTGATGATGAGATATCAATCATTCCTATATAATACAAATAATGTTCAAACCTTTATTTCACACATAGATGGGATCCTAACAGGCACTGTTACTCCAGGTCAGAGTTGACCTGAGTGTTTAATGGTAATGAAGAGGTACTCCACACTCCTTAGATCTCCAGAAGTGGTGCCTCGTCACCAGAAGCAGTTCAATGTCATGATACTATAATTAGGAAAGATAATGATTATTTTATTTTTATCAGAAATGTTTCTCTAAATTCATTTTGTGTTTTGCTGTTCATGTTCACTTTTTGTTGTGGACTAGCCTAGCTTACCTTTCATAGAAAGTAAATGAGCTGGTCCAATACTATTTGTACACTGCTGGTTTAGAACATCTGGGTGATTTGCCTTCGCCTGCTTCAGAGCTCTACGGCCTCTGGAGTGGCTTGGCAATGAAATTAACAGCGTCGATCCCAGGGGGCTATTCCCCCAGGCAATACCTGCTCCCTTGATTTAAAGGGCGGGGCTGGGTGTATTGCTCAGCGCCTGGGGCGCCCCCTCGAGGGGGAATGCCGACGGGATCGATGCATTTTTGTGCCTACCATCCATGAGCTTCGGCTTGTAGGTGGGCCCACATAAAAATATCCTTGTGTCACGCCTTCATAAGTGGGATGAGAGGCAAATACTCTTAGCCTGCTTCAGAGTGCTTCGGCCCTGGAGCGGCTAAGTAAAATCAACAGCGTTGATCCTAGGGGATACCTCTCCAGGCCATACCTGCCCCTTTGATTTAAAGGGGCTGGGTTTATTGTCAAGTGCCTGAGGCGCCTCCTTGAGAGGGAATACCGACGGGATCAACGCATTTTTGTGCCTACCACTCATGAGCTTCAGCTTGTGGGTGGGCCCACATAAAAATGTCCTTGTGTCACGTTCTCGTAAGTGGGATGAGAGGCAAATACCCTGAGACTGCGAAGATTACGGAACCGTCTAATTCGATGTTTAGCACTCTGTCCCGAGTTACTCTATGCCTGGCACAAATTGTATTTGGATGTTCTAGTATACTGAATATTGTATGATCCAGTCTACAACAAATCAATTGTGTTCATTCTCAATCGAACAGTGTTCAAGTCCGGAGCAATTAATAATTACTAAAAACTAAAAAGATTACTAAAAATGTATTATTTGAAAGTTTCAACCTGTTGCTCTCATCTTTATTGTTATATACACAACGTTTCGGCGGATGTGCCCTCTGACCTTTTTTAGGTGTCGAACTCAAGAACCTTCTTGTCGTATCTTAACTTAGATATGTATGCGCTATCACTGATATTGAGTACCCTTTGTATATTTTTAAAATAAAATTTATAAAAAATATAATCCTCAGATTAAACACATGAGTGAGTATATTATATATATATATATATATATATATATATATATATATATATATATATATACTTTTTGCAAAGATTCAATGGGTGTATTTATTTATGTCTGTCCTAGTAATTGGATTGTATATACAGGGTGTTCGGGATAAATTTAACATATTTATATTTGGTTATTTTTCTCCGTAGGTTGGAGGTAGTGACGCACACTACGCATCATTCAAGAACTTGGACCCTTCTTCCTTCATATACATGATTACAGATAGCATGGATGACTGAAACCCACCTGAATTATGGAAGATAATAACTTGTATCATGATGATCTGCGCCGGTCATCAAAAAAAACGGATATTATGGTTGCTGCCCAATGCTCCCTGAACAGTGTAAAACCAATCAGGTATGAACTGGAGAATTGCAATGGAGACTACGAGGCTGTGGTTAGATGAAAGCAACATAACAGACGATCTGATTGCGTTCGTACAGCAGAATTCCTCGAAAATCTGCATAAAAAGTGTTGGGAGATCGTCAGATGCCTACATGGAGTTGCTAAAGACTGTAGTCAAGCCCTGGATAACATGGGTAGCCAATGGTAGGCCATACGTATGGCAGCAGCATTCGGCCAACTGCCACACCTCTGGGGAAGTCAAAATTGGTTGTCGGCGAATTTTTACGACTACACCAGTCCCAATGTGTGGCCTCCGAACTCCCAAGATCTTAACCCTATGGATTATTCTGTAGGTGAGAAAGACAGCCATCGCCGTGCAAGTAATACAAAAGGCCAGTTAATCGAGAGAATTAAGGTAGTTTTTTAAGACTCTTCCCAGGGAAACTGTAACATCAGCTTGCTTCAGGTTCCGGAGCACGATTGAGGCTGTGATCGACGCTAATGGCGATTATTTTGAGTAAAACTTATTGACAGTAGTGTAATTTCCGTGCCTATTTAATTTCTTTACAATCATTAAATTTTGTAGTTACCAAGCACTTCAGATAGCTCATCTTCAGGTGAACCGGTGTCAACCTGTCAGAAGTAAAAAAAAATATTTAATCACTCACACACACCCCCACTCACACACGCACACGCACACACATACATACACACACACATATATATATATATATATATATATATAATATATATATATATATGTTAAGAAATTTGAAAAAAAAACAAACAAGTGTTCCAAAAGTAGGACGAATTTAAAATAAATTTTATATATATATATATATATATAATATATATATATATATATATAAGATAAACAAAAAGTGATATGACAAACAGGAATATTTCTTTCATTTAATTGCTCTCAACTAGTTTCGACCTTAAGTCATCGTCAGGAGAAAATTTATTGTGAAAGAAATTGGTTTTAGAAAGTTTAAATAAGATTTCTAAGTGTTTGAATAACCACAATTCGGGCGAATTTTTATTTCCAAATAAATAAATGCCTTGGCAATGGTTTCATAAACAAACACAAACGATATTATGTCTGCTTCTACATTAAAACATTATCCATCTAGTCACCTTGTTGTTTGTTCCATTCATTAAATATATTATATATATTATATATATATATATATGTGTGTGTGTGTGTGTGTGTGTGTGTTGTGTGTATTCATCAATAAGATACTACCATGTTTTCATTGTAGTAGTATGAACTAGGTGAGTATATATAAAATTAGCTACGTAAATTTCCTAGATCTCCTCAGGAAGGTGTTCCTTGAAACCCGAAACCGTGGTAGAGAGAATAACTTTTCTACAACTATATATATATATATATATATATATATATATATATAATAGTTGTAGAAAAGTTATTCTCTCTACCTAATAGGCCGAAATGTACATACAGAGATTGATTTTTCTCGATTTGTTTAGCCATACATTTAAATAGGCATTCCCGCCTAATTCATTATTAATTAATTAATTTTCAAAATTAGGTACGACTCCAATTAAGCACATATTCTCCCAAAAATTGTCGGCAAAAAGCCATTCCAAACATACCGTGTTTACAACTTATCTTATCGTCGTGTAATAAAAGTCACTGAAGAGGAATATTAACCTACTCTAAACAAATCGTAAAATCTAAGAAGTCCGTTTGGTATAGGGGTTGTGATATCGGCCTGTCAGCTTGGCAGTCCGGTTTCAAGCCACGCACAGGGCGGCCTTCCTATCTATAGCTCTGCTGATGAGGCCTAATAGGCCGAAATGTACATACAGAGATTGATTTTTCTCGATTTGTTTAGCCATACATTTAAATAGGCATTCCCGCCTAATTCATTATTAATTAATTAATTTTCAAAATTAGATACGACTCCAATTAAGCACATATTCTCCAAAAAATTGTCGGCAAAAAAGCCATTCCAAACATACCGTATATATATATATATATATATATATATATATATATATATATATATATATAACGAAGTTGTTTTCACGGAACAGATGGATTCGCCACTTCTAATACTCTTCTCTGCCGGGATTATAGTGGCCTATCAAACACTTAAACATTTCTTTTGATTTTTTTTTTAACTCTCTAAAAACAATTTCTTCAACAAGAAATTTTCTCCTGACGATGACCTAAGGTCGAAGCTAGTTGAGAAAAATAAACAACATAAAAGAAATATTCCTGATAGTCTTATCACTTTTTGTTCCTCATACATCGGAAATTTGATCTCTCAGTGACCAAAAGATACGTACATTCCTATGTATTTAATAGTTTAAAAAAAAACACCAGTCCCCGCACCATCTGTCAATGGGTGAGGGGATAAGATATCGGACTACCATGCGGTCAGTCTGAGTTCGAACCCTACCCAAGGATAGTTGTGTCTAGCCACACTGAAGAGGCATGATATGCCGAAACACGTGTCTGTGGATGACTTATTATTTATATATATATATATATATATATATATATATATATTATTAAAGAAATGGATACAATAGAAACCTACTCGAGTTTCACCGTTAGGATCATCAGGGTTAAATCCACTGAATTAACCGAGTTACCGATTAATTGCAGCCGATCACACGTATGTTCATTGAATAAGATGTTGCGTTACAGTGGAACGCTTGTTTACGTTTTTTAAATCTCACCGGAAATTGTTTTTTCGTGGATATTAAAATATCCCTGATGATCCTAACGGTGAAACTCGAGTAGGTTTCTATTGTATCCATTTCTTTAATAAATTTGCTCTACTTTGTATTGAGCACTTTCTTTGTTTTATCGCGGACTTAACCCCTGGATTCTGTGCACCTACAACGATCGTGCCCATATTCACCGGTAAGCCACCATTTATCTATATAAATACAATATATATATATATTGTATATATATATATATATATATGTGTGTGTGTGTGTGTGTGTGTGTATTGCTTTTTATGTGCCGGTTTCTTTTGATCTTTTGAGACATCCACAGAGGGAAATTATCCGCCCAAAAGATAAGCTGATGCTTATCAAATTTAAGCCGAAGTGTCATTACTCTCCCAAGTGCACTTAATAACCTATCTCGGTATAACCTTCCCGCCACGCAGTTTCGTAGTCTAACGTTAATCGCTTTTATTCTTAATTATAAAACTTTTACTTTGCTTGTACGCACCATTTCCTCGATACTATTTGATATTTAGTGATATTGCCTGTAATATATCAATCAATAAATTAATAAACTCTTAACAAAGGCTTGCTGATGTGTACACGGCAAAATATTTAATTTGCCGGAAATAAGGAAATAATTTTGATTTGAAACGCCATAAGTTATTTTAAATTAGAAAGAGGAAAATCAAGAGTCTATGTGACTCATCTTTGCCAAATTTATTTTCAGTCGTTTTCATTCTGTTTATGTGGCCTCTGTACGTCTAGTATTAGTATTATATAGCGAATAGGCATAGCATATCATTCATCTAAGTAAGTGTAGTTAGAATTTATGTCAATTATTAGTGTTTCATAATGAATAGTTATAGCCTATCATATTTGTAGTGAAGAGTAGTTAGAATTTATATCTAGTGTTGGTGTTACATAATGAATTAGTCTATAATTTTAGTAAATTAGTATATTTAGGATTAATATATATTATTAGTGGTACATAATGAATAGGCATATGCTATCATTTTCGTAATGAAGTGTAGTTAGAATTTATATCTAGTGTTGGTGTTACATAATGAATGGGCGCAGTCTATAATTTTTGTAAATTAGTGTATTTAGGATTAATGTCTATTATTAGTGGTACATAATGAATAGGCATATCCTATCATTTTTGTAATGAAGTGTAGTTAGAATTTGTGTTTAGTGTTAGAGTTACATAATGAATAGGCATAGCTTATCATTTTCGTAATGAAGTGTAGTTAGAATTTATATCTAGTGTTAGTGCTACATAATGAAAAGGTATAGCTTATCATTTCTGAAATTAAATGTAGTTAGAATAGGGGCCGGGTTTAGCTCAGTCGGTAGAGCGTTCGGCTAGAAACAACAAGGTTCTTAGTTCGATACCGGTTCTCGCCAACTCAGCGTATGAGTAGCGCAGGGATCTGTGCGGTAAAGTAAGGAGCTGATGGTAGGTGTGGCGCACCACCTCAGATGCTAAAACAATCTCCTTGGTCTAGCGCTATTGAAAAGGGGATAGACTCCTTCGCTGACTGGCTGATACCGATTTTAGACCGCCCTCTCGACTTTACTACTTATTAGTGTTATATAATTAATAGGCATAGCATATTATTTTTGTAATGAAATGTAGTTAAGATTTATATTTAGTGTTAGTGTTACATACTGAATAGGCATAACCTATCATTTTTGTAATGAAGTGTAGTTAGAATGTATGTCTAGTATCCTTTTTGAAGAAATAGTACTTAGAATCAGGAAGAGAGACATAACCACAATTAAGATGTCCAAACTGATACGAACTAATGAAAGATGACGACTATTGCAGAAACCATTAAGAGAAATAGTAGAAATAAATAAGTAATGAAACTTACTTATACTTAGATGATTATAAAACAAAACATCTTTAACAAAACTTTTACTTAGCTAAACTATCTTCTGATTTTTGGGCCGTCTGTCTGTCTGTCTGTCTGTCTGTCTGTCTGTCTCTCTCTCTCTCTCTCTCTCTATATATATATAATATATATATAATATATATATTATTGGGGTGCGTAGTGTAATGTTTAGAGTCGTAGGAAATGGAATCGTTGTCCCGAGTTCAAATCCTGAACAAGGCTGTTTACATTTCACATAGTGCTAATACCCTTGTGTAAGGTATGCGCGAACTACTCTCCCTCCAGAGCAGACTGGGCTCATTAACCTTTGCTTAGTAACCAGTCTAGGAAAAGGAAGACTCTGAATTCAAACATGTTAAGCACCGGTTAATAAATTAACCTTGTGTCTCCCCCTGCTCGTGCGAAGACGTATATATATAATATATATATATATATATATATATATATATATATATATATATATATATATGCTGTTTGCATTTTCACATAGAGCTATGTTGGCGCTATGTGAAATATATATACATACATATATATATTATAAAGGGTGTTCGCGCAAAGCGAAATGCAAACAGCCTCGTCAAGGATTTGAACTCAGGTCGACGAGTCCAGTTCCTGCGACTCTAACCATTACACCACGCGCCTCTACATATATAATGAACAAATGTGACAAGACAAATAATATTTCTATTGTGCTATTCATTTTCTTATTGTACTCAGTTAATTTCGACCTTTAGGTCATCGTCAGGAGAAAAACATTCTGACGAAGTTGTGTGAAAACCATTTTTTGTTAAATCTTCAACTGCTCTAAACCATATATATATATATATATATTTATATATAATATATATATATATATATATATATATATATATACCAACCCCTCAGCACGAAAAGGATATGACACAAGGTCTATTTCTTCGTTTAACAGGTTTTAATTCAGAGTTTTCCTTCTCCTATACTGGTTACCAAGCCATGGTTAAAGAGCCCATTCTGTCCTGCTATTTACCCATAGCTGGAGGAAGAATTGGATTCATACCTTTTCCAAGGGTATTAGCGCGATGTGAAATGCAAACAACTTCATCCAGGAATTGAACTCGGGTTGACGAGTTTATTTTCTACGACTCTAACCATTACAACATGCGTGTCCAGTTAGTGACAGACATATTTTATTATCAGTGCTGTTTTTGTTTTGTTTTTTTTTTTTTGTTTTTTTTGTTAAGCCCAGGTCTTGGTGTTCAACATAAAATTGTTACCAAAACAACCGCTTCTTCCCGCCTCCTAGTTTCTCATTTACCTAACTTTCTAAAGCCAGCGTTTTTTTTTCTCGAATTCGAGCCAGCTAATTTGCATATTTTATTTTAAAAATCGCTTATGAAGGAAATATGGTTTATTTGAAAAATAAGACTGACACTGAATAACGGTGTTTTATTATTCATTTTCAATCTAAATTTCTAATGACCTCTTTGCTTTTTGTTTTTTCTTTTTTTAAATAATCGATGGTTTAGTGTAAGCTGTTTTTTAAGTATTCACAGCTGTGATAGTGTTGTTATCAACAATGATCTTCTCATGAACCGGCAACAATAGTCTTATAATCGAACCAACCCCTAAATCTCATGTTTTCTCAAAAAAATGTGTAAATATATTTACCTTCCTAAAACCAAATCTTCTATCTTTCCATTTTTTCCCGTTGTGTTTCATTTATTTCTTATTAGGTAGATATGTTGTTATTAATTCATCGAATTTTAAAATAGAAATCGACAACTATCTATCTCAAAATGTCTCCGGTTGTTTGTTTGGTTCGGTTGGTTGGATTTATGGCATGTCAACCTTTGTTGGGTTATTTTTGGCCAAAGACATTTTGTTTTTGGTTTTTTTTTCGTTCTTTTTGGGTATTCATTTTTTTTTCAAACTCATTGTAATCACAAACGGTAACACCGATAGACTTTGGAAAGCTTCATTCTACTTAGAATAATTTGTTCACTTATTGAAAGTTTACATTGTCTAGTATTCACTAGAGAGTTTCCCATAGGGGAGATAATCATAAAATAGAGGAGATAATTCTCAATTACTTATTACACCCATTATTTTCAAACATACTTTTACACTCATTTTTTAAGAATCTATTTAACCCTTAATTACAATATTACTGTAGGTTATTGGTTATTTGGCTAGTTGGTTAGATTTTATGGAAATTTAACCGTTGGTTTATTTTATGCCGAACACGTTTTTGTTTTACTCATTCTTGTTGTGTAAAGATACATTTAAGACTCCATTTTGATCTATTTAACCATAAATGGAATCCTAATAGGTATTACCACTCAGGCTGATGCTGGACTTAGGAATAATGGCAATAAAAAGGTACTCCGCACTCCCCAGAGCTCAAGATTTAAGACCTTACCACTAGAATCAGTTTAATATCAAACCCTGGACGCCAAGACCTTCAGCCACCGCCTTTTAGCGCATATATAATAAAAAGGATTATGTGTTAGTCATAACAGCAATAGGGTCGGTAAAATCATATAGGTTCTAGGGCTTGCTATGACCAGCCAATTTATTGGAGCGGGCCTCTTTGACCGACCCCTCGTCTAGTTTAAGTAAGGGCCAAAGTGGAGTGTTGTATGTCATGAACGGCTCAGCCACCAGGATTCCGTCTTTAAGCATTATGGGTTGCCATCTACGACCAACAGGTGGTCGTATTGGGGGACGTGGTCTTACCACTTTTCAGAGGGGCAGTCGGTGTGTTCTCCAGCCCTAGACAACAGGGTTAAAATATCTTTGGATGTAGCAAGGTAGTTTGTAGTTTTGAGATTCATGGGTATCTTAAATGAAGCGAAGCCTTATAACTTTGGTATAGTTTGTATTTCATCGTATTTTTGTTGCTTACGTATACCTAAAAGTATTAGATTCAAGGAGTATGACAAAACCCATTACACTTTATAATGTTGCGTAGCGACTTCTTTACCGGTGTGGCGTTACTTTCGTATTTGCCTGGAGAGTTGTCTGCCCGTTTAGTTTGCTGGTTCCCGCTAGGGGCCTGTTATATTTAAGCTGCTGGTTTGAACGCCTCTTTCTCTTTTCCGGTTCCTCGACCTAGGAGACACATGGGTTAGACACGGTCTACCCCTTCTCGTTGGGGCTTTGGTCCCCCTTACATTACTATGTGATTTATACATCATGGACTATTCTTAGTCTCATGTCTGTACTTTTATGTTTTTCCCTTTTACTTTTGTATGTATGTTTATGTACCCCTCTATGTATTATGTACCCTTTTATCCATGTGCTGTATATAAAATGTTTGTCTATCAACCGTTGTTTTATCTTCATGTATTATCACTTTGAATCTTACACCGTCACTAAATTCCAATATGTTGCATAGCGGCTTCTTCAAATTCACTCTCCTAATTCGTGTACGTTAGTCATCGGGGATATATATGGTCAGGTAGTCGAACTTAAGAAACCACAACACATGCGTATCGTAAAAACTTGCGTTTATTTCTTTTCCTCGGCTGGTGGGTGGCGAGCGCTGACAATGACTACTACTACTGCTGGGATGGTGAGCTAAAGGGGTGGCTGGTGGCATCTCACCGCCCTTGGCCGCGACGGACCGTGAGTGTCGGTCACTCACTGTTCGCCGTCCGCTGTCTGACTGACTCATTTGACTTGGGATCCCTGACTTCCTTTTATATGTATATCAAACGCCTACGCGTTTTCTTTTGTTATCTTTATCAGCGGACAAATCTATTTCCGAACTTATTGTTACCCATCCTTCTTCGTTCGCTTTACCTGGAAAAAGTTCTTTGTTACTCTTTTCGTCTTCTCCCTGCCTCCATCCAACCGGAAGACCCTATTTCCGTTTTCACCTTCTTTTAAATATCTTCAATATACAACAATAAGAGTATTCCTTTCATAGATAAATTTTCTTTAGTCAAATGATAAAACTAAATCCGACCTATTTAATAGTATGAAGTTTAATTTCTTTCTTTAAAGTCATAGCAATCTTCGTGGTTTATGTTATGCCAATGTTACAATTAGTGTGGCCATTTTAGGACTGTAGGTGAAAGCAGTTTTACAATGGATGTCCCTTGTGGCATAAAGTTTGATCCTTTCTTGAAGTAGGAAGATGTAGTATCAGTTTTAATCCTTGTCAGTTGGTCCGTGTTAAAGAATTATATAATCCCCGTCTGTTCGTCTATACATCCGGCGAGCAATTTTATGACAATTTATCAACGCCTTTAAATAGTAAATCAAATACATGTTTGAGCGTTTTGATTGGCGAATTCAGCCAATGCTGTTTTGAAACAGTTAAAAATACAAGTTAAACTTTTGGAGCGCTGGGGATTGTGGAGTACCCTTTCATGGCCATTACTCCCTGGTCCACTATGACTCGGAGTGGTAGTACCTGTTAGCGTCCTATCTATTGGTTAAATAGAAAAATATGAGCTTAAAAATGTGTTAAAAAGTTTTAAAAATTGTGTGCCAATACGAATAACTAAAATAAAATGTTTTCGGTATCGAATAACTAAACATGCCGTAAAAACCAACCAACCAATCAGCCAACAAACCAAAGCAATCCTTGTGGAACTATCTAATCCATGGCAGCGGAAATGAGGGGTACGTGTTGTATAATCTATATAGTGACATAGATTATTGGTAACCCCCTGTATTTCTGCATTTTCGGTCCATTTCATATCACGGACGGAAAATTACTGACAATTGAAGTCTCGCACGTCACGTGATTTTGAATTAGTTACTCAGTTCGAGCCGATATTTAGAGCAGGGGTGACGTCCCGTTTGCTTCGGTTGACTCAAGTCAGCGCTGTGTGTTAGTTAGTAAGAAAAGAAACTCAGTTAAGAATAGAAGTTTTAAAAAGAAACACGGCGTTGTTGGTTGATGCATGTCTTAGCAAGAAGACTGACCAAGAAACAAAAATGAATCATGAAATGAAGAACCAACAAGATATAAGTCAACATGGCGACCATGATGAGGAAGAAAAGAAGCTAGATGAAATAATGGTCAAACAAACGAAGAAGAAAGTAAGTTATGCATCTCATCTCTCTGATACCCTGTCTATCTCTCTCCCTTCTCTCTCTGACACAAAAGAACACTTTTGTATATACCCAACATGTGGGTATATAACATACGTATCTTTCCTAAGGGTAGGACGTTTCATCGTTGTGTGGTGGTTAGTCTAGCAGATACATCACAGCTGAATAGCGAATTCGATCTTCGCTGGATGCCCCATATTAGTGACCTTGTGTCCCATTCTACCCGGGTTTGGTAAATAGCTAACTGTTCAAAAGGTATCATTTTGACATTTTGGGGACACCTTTGAAGCCCCATATCTCCCCCAATTCTCAAGCGCCCTCAACCATCTTTTACTATGTGATACTCGTCATCGTACTCTATCAAAAAATCATTGGCACTTTATTTGTACACGAAATTGGCCAATTTTGCCCACTCTCAGTGGGATTATCAGGCCTTGAAAATCACTTAAAACTCTTAAAAAAACAAAATGTAGCATAATATTAATGCTGAGTTTCACTATTGATTGATTGATTGATTTTAAGGGCATTTCAACCCATCCAAGGGTATTTTATGCCAAGTGGTAGGTTGTGAGGGATGGTCAAATTTATTGTTATGTCCTTTTTTCAGGGATTTGTTTTCATTTAGACTGTAGGTTGTTTACAGTAGCTGAGTTTTGCTATTATGTGCCATTTTTGCTAAACTATGGTTTCATAATATATATATATATATATATATATATATATATATATATATATATATATATATATATATATATAGGGTTTTCCAGTGAAACTTGACAGTTTCATAAGGAAAAAGAAAAAGTGCTTGGTAAAAAATTAATTTAATGGAATGGAAAATTTTTTTTTTAAATTAATTTAATAGAATGTAAAGAAATTAAACAGGCACAGAAATTACACTATTGTCAACAGTTTTTAGTCAAAATAACCGCCATTAGCGTCGATCACAGCCTTAATCCTGCTCCAGATTCTAGAACAAGCTGATGTTACAGTTTCCCTGGGAAGGGTCTCTAAAACTATCTTAATTCTGTTGATTAACTGGGCTTTTGTAGTACTGACACGGCGATTGGTGTCTTTCTCAACAGCGCCACATACATAATAATACATGGGTTTAAGATCTGGGGAACCGTAAAAATTCGCCGACAACCATTTTATACTTTTCCCAGTGGTGTGGCAGGGTCCGAATCCTGCTGCCATACGTATGGCCTACCATTGGCTACTCTTTTTATCCAGGGCTTGACTACAGGGTTTAGCAACTCCACGTAGACATCTGAGGGTCCTCCAACACTTTTTATGCAGATTTTATAGGAATTCTGCTGTACGAACGCAGTCAGATGGTCTGTTATGTTGCTTTCTTCTAGCCTCGTAATCTCCATTGCAATTCTCCAGTTCATGCCTGATTGTTTTTACAGTGTTTAGGGAGCATTGGGCAGCAACCATAAAGTCCTTATTTTGGTGGCCGGCGCAGATCATCAAGGTTATTCTCTTCCATGATTCAGGTGGGTTGTAGTTATCCATTCTATCTGTCATCACGTATATGAATAAAGAAGGCCAAGGTTTTAAATGATGCGTAGTGTGCGTCAATACCTCCAACCTACGGAGAAAAATAACCAAGTATAAATATGTCAAATTTATCCCGAACACCATGTATATATGTAGTGAAGAGATTAGGTCAACGGCGCTTGGTAACTGTCAGTTTCTCGCCTATGTGATCTTAAACTGACCTCCGGCAATTTTCGCTGCCTTTACTTGCATATACGCACTCGATCAATGATAAAACATATTATCAATATATATATATATATATATATATATATATATAATATATATATAGGGGTTGAAATCGCAGAGGCAAG
Source organism: Doryteuthis pealeii (assembly GCA_023376005.1). Lineage (NCBI taxonomy): Eukaryota > Metazoa > Mollusca > Cephalopoda > Myopsida > Loliginidae > Doryteuthis > Doryteuthis pealeii. The sequence goes on from CM042154.1 coordinate 63,008,433, forward strand.
AAACTGTCATTTACCAACTTAGATATACGTGTTCTATCAATGATATTGAACTCTCTTTACTTATAGAAATAGCAAACTATATTATCAGTACTAATTATAATATATATATATATATATATATATATATAAAGACATATCCATCAGAGTTAGTATGATTCCTTCTATCATATATATATATATATATATATATATATATATATATATATATATATATATATATGAAAAATATATGGAAATTAATCCGACAGTGTGAAATATAACATTTTGAAAAAACATAACAAACATCATATGTTTTTTCAAAATGTTATATTTCATATATATATATATATAAAGTAAAAAGTAAAGTCGTTGGGGCGGCCTAAAGTCGATATCAGCCAATCAGCGAGGGAATCTGTCCCCTTTTCAATAGCGCTAGACCAAGGAGATTGTTTTGGCATCTAAGGTGGAGCGCCACACCTACAATCCGCTCCTTACTTTACCGCACAGATCCCTGTGCTACTCATACTCTGAGTTGGCGAGGACCGGAATCGAACTAGGAGCCATGTGGTTTCTAGCCAAACGCTCTACCGACTGAGTTAACTCGGCCATGAACAAAAAAGTGATAAGACAAACATGAATATTTCTTTTATGTTGTTTATTTTTCTCAACTAGTTTCGACCTTAGGTCATCGTCAGGAGAAAATTTCTTGTTGAAGAAATTGTTTTTAGAGAGTTTTAAAAAATAAAAAATTTTCTAAAGTATTTGACAGGCCACTATAATCCGGGTAGAGAAGTGTATTAGGAGTGGCGACTCCATCTGTTCAGTTAAAAATATATATATGGGTGTGAGTGCTTTTGTGGGTGGTTAAATTCTTATATTCTCATATATATATATATATATATATATATATATATATATATATATATATATATATATATATATATAATATAATATAAGAAACTAACGTTGACGTATATATGTCTTTCTATGCATATTAGAGAGTTTGTATAAAATACACTTACAATCTAGATAACACCTTTCCCCTTCAACCTCGCGATACGATAAGATCCGTTGATTATCAACGACTCAGAGCCACCTGCTAGTGGCACTCCTGAAGGGTAAGTTTTCTCAGCTATGTGCGTATTCTTGGCTTGACACATCGGAGTTTCTGCAAAATTGGCGCGGAAAAATTTGCCTTTTCGCCGCGACTCAGCAAATTACTGCCAACTAAAGGTGTTGGGAATGGCCTCAAATCGAATTTCCCCTGTCCAAACCGTTTGGCCTTAGATTAGTTTTTTACACTGTCTGCCAAACACACTTGGCTTTCGTACTTCTCTGCCAGTCCGTGTCCATCTTAACTGTGTCTCGTCTAAGTCTCGTGGCCTCTCGTCTGTTCTCGTCGTTTCGCTTAAATGTCTGTTCACCTGTCTAATATTGTGTGCAAAATTTATTCCCTTCCTTTCTTTCTATCATTATTTCAAGGGTCTTTGTTTTTATTTTTATTTTTTTTTATATTTTTGTATTTAACAAATTTTGTTGTTGTTTCTTATTATTTCGAACGATTTTCCGAGTAACACCGTTGGAGTTTTTCTCACCTTTTTTCTTTTACTTGTTAACTTAAGTTAATTACTCAGTTAATAAATTAAATTAAATATTTATTGTCTAATCTATTTTGCTTCGTGATTTTTTTCATTATATTTACGTTTTACTTGTAAATATTTTATATTCTTTTAAGTAATTTTTTTGTTTCTTTCTTTCATTTGGAATTCTCTTTCTTTTTCATATTAAAATGTTCGACTCTCTCTCTCTTTCTCTCTCTCTTCTCTCTCTCTCTCTCTCTCTCTCTCTCTCTTTAGTTTCTTTAATTTTCTCTACCTTTCTTTTCCTTTTACCTGTTTCTTTCTTTCTTCTTTTCTCTCTCTTTTATATTTTATTTATTTTTTTGTGGAGGAGGGCTTTTCCTCCCTCACTCACTTCTCTTTCCTTCCTTCTTCTCTAACTTACTTTTCTTTTTTCTCTTTTCTTTCTTCTCTTTCTTTTATATTTATTCCTCTACTTTTCTCTTTGGTTCTTTCTTTGGCCTCTTTTTTAGTCTTTCTTTTCTTTGATCTATTTTGTTTTCTTCTCTCTTTATTCTATTACTTACTTTTATTCTCCCCCTCTCTCCCTCTCTCTCTCTCTCCCCTCTCTCTCTCTCTCTCTCTCTCTATATATATATATATATATATATATATATATTATATATATATATATATACTTATCTATCTATCTTTTTTTTTCATTTTCCCTACGTTTCTTTTATTTTACTTTCTCTACTCTTAACTGTGATTCTTTCTTTCTTTCTTTCTTTTTTTTCTTTCTTTCTTAACTTTTATTTATTTTGGACGCAGGGGAGTACTTTTCTTCTTTCTTTCTTTTCTTTCTTTCTTTCTTTCTTTCTTTCTTTCTTCCTTCTCACTCATCATTTCTTCTCTTTCTGTCTTTTTATAATTTTATTTCTCTACTTTTTTCTTCTATTTCTTATTTTCTTTTTCTCTTTTCTTTATTTGTATTTGTTTTTCATTTTTTTTTCTCCTTCTATTACTTTCTTTTATTCTTTTATTTTTTATTTCTGTACTTTTCGTCTTTTTCTTTTTTTTTCTTTTTCTCTGATATTCTTTTGTGTATGTGGGAGTGCTTTTCTTTGTTTTTTCTCTTCCTTCTTATTCCTTCACCTCTTTCTTTCTTTCTTTCTTTATGGGCCTTTTCTTTCTCTCCTTTCTTTTTTCTCTGCCTTTACACTTAGTATTTTTTTTCTCTCTCTTTCTTTCTATTAGTAGAGATAAACCTCTTATTCACGGACGAATAGGGAGAAGAGTAATCCTTTAAATTTATAGATATGAAGAGATTATTTTTAATCATAAAACCACTATGAAAATAAAATAACATTACATTTATCATAAATACTAGCAAATATATGCACCCTCCGGGTGCAAGTATTTAAGTTTTAAGTTTTAATGTAATAAAATATTGTATTAAATTAGAAAGGCTAATGAAACTAAATAAGAATACAGATAAAAAGATTTGAAACAGAGGGAGTATAATAAAAGATTTGAAACAGAGGGAGTATAATAAAAAATGGAACAACTGAAACTTACTCTTCCATCACTCTCGTCTTTCATTGTTATTTTTTTATATTTAGTTATAAGAGGAAGTAAAGAATAAAATGACAGTTATTTTATCTTGTTAATGGATTTCATTTAAGATTCATTGAAGAGATTTTTGCTTATATTCATTAAAATAAAACCAAACGGCTAGAAATCAATAATACTAAGCACATATTTATTAAATTCGATTTTTAATATTAATATGCAAATTAGCCTTCCCGTTTACACTGTAAACCGCTATTTTGTTGTATATATAAATAAAATTGCATGTTGTAAGCATGTAGATATAGTTAACAGTATTAATAATGTAAGATAATTTTATTAATAATTGAGGTTAAATAAAAATAAAATCATGGAGAACGTGATGTCAATAACTAAGAGAATTGTGACTTGAGTAGGAAAATAGTTTCGGTTACAGACAGAAAAACACACAATCTCCATTATAATAAGAATAAAATGTACACTACAACTTGTTAAAGTTTATTTACCTTGTGTATGTAGTGGAAATCGAGTTTTTGTTTTTCTGCAGTGATCGCATAGTCACTTTGCGAACTAATGAAATACATCATTGGAAATTTGCAAGTATTTTTTGCCTGTAGATTTTTTCCGTTGCCTCCAAAGTCCGTCCACCCTGTCGGCTGGCGCGTTAGAATGCACCGACTGCACCTCTGTAGAGGGGTAAGACTCCCACAATGGGGCAACCTGTTGGCCCTGGGTGGCGACCCGTGATGTTAAGGATAGAACCTAGGTGGATGAGCAGTTCATGACTTGAAATACTCCACTTTGGCCCTATATTGGGTTAGACGGGAGGTCGGAGAGGCCCCCTCCGATCAATCGGCTGGTCACGTCAAGCCCTAGCACCTATATGATTGCCCCAACCCTATTGCCCTTATGGCAAGCCCCAACCCCTTTTTATCATATGGGTGCTAGAAGGCGATGACTGAGGGTCTACATGTCCTGGGAATGACGTTAAACTCTATCTGATGGTGAGGTTCCAGTTTTGGAGGTTTGGGGAATGTGGAGCACCCTTTCATCACCATTGCACCCTGGTCCACTCTGACCCGGAGTGGTAGTACCTGTTAGGGTCCCATCTATGGGTTAAATAGAAAAATGTATTGTCCATTACGAATGCATTTATTTCAAAATTTTATCGGCATTAAATGACCCACTGAGGTTGATATGCCGTAAAACAAAACCAAACCAAACCAAACAAAGTCCGTTGATATGGAGGGTCCGTAGATGAGAGGTTAGTTTTCACTTTTCTTAGCTTCTCTTTCTCCTCCGTCCTCTCAATTTCTTTTCATACTTCTTTTCTTTACCTTCATTTTAGTCTTTAGTTCATTCTTTTACCCCACTTTTCGTTTATAAATATAAATCCTTCTTACCATTCTTTGTTGTATCTATCTCGACGGGTTCGCAAATTATGCATGCGATTCGAGCGTGACGATTGTAAAAATATGAATATTTCTCTGAATTTCTTATTTGAAGATTTATGCATTAGATACACTATGTGAAGTAGCCGTATACATTGAGTATGATATATTTTAATCTTTATCAATGGTAAAAATTGATTGTAGTAAAATGTAATAAGATGAGGAGGTTGCTAGGTGCTATCTTATCTTCCTGTACAAACTACTATACTCTGATCTTTTTCCCCTCTACTTTACATGATAGTTATTCTCTGTTCAACCAAATCTTCACTAACTTCCCTTCCCCACTATTTCATCACCAACTCACTTTCTCTTCTATAAATACAAATATACGTACTTTGTTTTGAATAAAGTTAGACTGATGAAGTTCCTCGCGTAAAGCGGAACGAAATATTTCTCTCCTATTTCTACTTATTTGAGTCAGTACTTCTTGTCCACTTTTCCTTTTACCTTACCTCATACTGTCAGATTTTCCCCCATCCCTCCTATCTTCATATATATATATATATATATATATATATATATATATATATATATATATATATATATATATATTAACATATATTACACACAAATATATATTATATATATATATTTGTGTGTAATATATGTTAATATATATATATATATATATATATATATATATTATTACACACAAATATATATATATATATATTGTGTGTAATATATGTAAATATATATATATATATAATATATATATATATATATATATATATATATATGATAGTGTGCGTGTGTCTGTGTGTGGGTGTGGCCTAAAATTGGTATCAGCTAGTATGCGAAGAAGTTTTTCCCTTTTCACTGGCACTAGACCAAGGATATTGTTTTTGCGTTTGAGGCAGAGCACCACACCTGCCATTAGTTCCTCACTTTACCACATAGATCCTTGTAATACTCATACGCTGAGTTGGTGAGGGGCGTATTGAAACCGGAAACTTGTGATTACTTGTTGGACGCTCTACCGTCATATATATATATATATATATATATAGTTTTTTTGGGTTTTTTCCGTATTTAGGGTCTTTCCATGTGTGGTTTAACCAAGCTGATGCAGGTAGACCATAAGGAGAGCTCAATGTGCCTAATACCAGTGAGTAAAAGGACAGAGCAAGATATTTAGTAAATGAAGAAAAACTCTAAACTTGCTTTATTACAATAATTTATTTCAACCGTATTAATACGGCATCTTCAGGTAATCACAAGAGTCATGTTCTTGTGATTACCTGAAGAGCCGTATTAATACGGTTGAAATAAATTATTGTAATGAAGCAAGTTTAGAGTTTTTTCATTTACTATATATATATATATATATAATATATATATATATATATATATATATATATTAAAAAAGAAGAAGGTCCGCAAAATGTATTATGTTCTCAGAAAAAATGTTTTATTCTTTTTATCTTACATACGCGACACGTGTTTCTGATCTGTTGTCTTCGTCAGGCATTGAGTTATTAATTTGGCAGAATATGTCCGATATGTATATATATATATATATATATATATATATATATATATATATATATATATCTGAGAACATAATACATTTTGCGGACCTTCTTCTTTTTTAATTAAATATTAAATTTTCTCCCGTTGGATCCAAAACAACATTTTATATATATATATATATATATATATATATATATATTATACTAAAATATTTATATTCTTATATATATATATTAGGTCTATCATTAATATTGAGCACTCTACTAACAATACCGCAAATCATGTTCCCCCACTACCTCACAAATTCAGCAAGTCATAACCATATATATATATATATATATATATATATATATATATATATATGTATATATTAAAAATGATATACAACCTCTCTTCCAAGTACTGGCCGTTTGGTGCGAAGAAGACATGGGTGAAATTTCGCAATCTTTCACACAGCTGTTATTGGCATCCTGCAATTTTTATTAATTTTACTTCGCCCTGGGTAAATGTTTTCCACCATTTTATAAAGTTTATTGATTAACTAACATAAATCTTTAAAAGGCGAAGAAATTTTGAAAAAAAGAAAGAAAAAGAACTGAGAAAGAAACAAGCAAAGACAGAAGGAAAATTATCAGTGGAGTTAGATTTGCCAAATTTAGATTTAATTGGCGCGTTTCTAGGGAATTAAAAAAAAAAAAAGGAAGAAAAAAAAATGGGAGAAAGAGAGCGAAAGAAAGGCCCAATGAAAGTTCATTCTAATTCGTGAAAATCATTTCTTTAATAAAAAAAAAGAAAAGGAAAATATCCATTATTTTGATTTTTCGGACTGTTGCCCTTATTTTTTATTGTTGTATGTAAAAACACAACGTTTCGGCTGCTGTATCCTCCAGCTTTATTCAGGTGTTCCCTGTCTACCCGAGCATAACAATGACCAACCTGGGGAATCATTTTGAATAGTATGATCGTTGATTATACAAGGCATCGAAGAACTTTTGAGGATTTCATTCAAATAATGAAGTCATTTTTTTTGTTCGCCTATCTATCCGAGAAGCGTCACGAAAAGCGCCACGACCATTAGAATATTCAAGATGGTTTCCCAGGTTGGGTCATTGCTATGCTGGATAGACCAGGAGCACCTGAAGAAGGCCGGGTGATACAGCGGCTGAAACGTTGTTTTTACTTACCACAGTAAAGATGAGGACAACAGTGTAGTTAATTGGATCTTATTCATTTTTAACAATGACCCAAAATCTTAATAAATATAACGACAATCCGTTTTGTGATAAATAAGATTTAAAATAAGCATGATTAATGTGAGTTTTTATAAAAGAAACATCAATATATTACTGCTCGTGTTCCTTAAAAGTATGACCGTTATCATTTTACAACGCCCTTTGTGACCATCTAAATCATACAAGATGAAATAAAAAAAATCTTGATCCTGATTATCTGATGTTGCTTATTCGTCAGATTCTTATTTTTTCTGTGTCGTCACCTCAGCTAAATAATGGACCATTCCGTTTTTATTATAAAGAAAGGGAAGAAACGGGACATGTTACAAAGAAAAAATATAATAAGAAAGATTAGGTGGTGAGAACATGGAAGTAATAATGCTAATCTGTCTCAATCAAACTAAATAAAAAGAAGGAAAGAGAGAGAAAAAGAGAGAAATAAATAATGATTGTGTTACTTTTTGCATATTGAAGTATTTGCAATAGCTCTTAAGTAAACATATCAAATGTTGTAAAAATTTAAAACTATCAAAAAAAAAAAAAAAGAAAGAAAAAAGAAAGAGCTAAAAACCATTTAATGAATATAACCTCTCTGGTTACGCTTGGACTTAACACAGGGTTATATTTTTAAATAGCTCGGTCAAAACAGAACTAAGACTATTTAATCACTATACTTTTGCCATAACATCTATATGTTAATACGTGTATTCTTAAAACTTCCGTCCGTTATCATCTTGCAACACCCTCCGGTTAAAGATGAGACTATCCAAATCATCCAAGATGAAATACAAAAGTCTAAATCCTGGTGTTGCTTATCCGCGGAATTCTTATTTCATATAAGTGTCGTCACCTAAGCTAAATAATCCTCCATTCTGTTTTTATTAGAAAGAAAGAAAGTAAGAAAGAAAGAGAAAGAAAAGGACATACTACACAGATAGATATAAAAAGAAGGAAAGAAAGAAAGAGATTAGGGGAAAGATAGGGAGGGGGCAAGCGCACAAAAGCGATAACGCTAATATGTTTCAATCAAACATAATGAAAATATGAAAAGAAGGAAAGAAAGAAAAAAAGAGAGAGAGTTAAATCAAGATTATTGTACTTTTTACATATTGAACTATTTTCAAGAGCTCTTAAGTAAACTTATCAAACATTGTAATAATCAAATTATCATACTGTGGTATATTCACAGGTCCTTTTAGTAACAGATACGACGAAGAATATTCATTTGATAATTGAACATTGCTTCTTTTTTTAAGGGGGTGAGCGCACGAAAGCGATAATGCTAATCTGTTTCAATTAAACATAATGAAAAGATGAAAAGAAGGAAAGAAAGTAAAAAGATCAGAAAGATTTAAATCAAGATGATTATACTTTTTACATATTGAAGTATTTAGCAATAGCTCTTAAGTAAACATATCAAACATTGTAATGATCAAATTATAATACACATATTGTTGTCACACTGCGTTCTGTGCTTTATAGTTGGCACTGTTGTGCTCACGTGATTAAAGTTTAAGTCTGATTAACATTTAAAGTGAAAGCAGACGATTCCATTCTCGTTATTCAGGTACTATATGACATATGTACAATCGAATAGCCGTTTACTGTATGAAAGGGAAAGCTAGTTTGCAAATTGATTTTTAAAAATTGGATTTTAATGAATATTTGCCTGTTTATTTCAGAACAACACCAAACAATTAGAAATCAATAGTAATTGATTTTCAATTGTTTGGTTTTATAGATATGAATATGAGTAAAAGTCACGTTGAAAAATCTTAAAAGGAAATCCATTAACAAAAAGAAATAACTACTTTACTGTCTAATTTAATTACATAGATAGATAAGGAGAATTTAGCAATTAAAACCGGAAGAAATGGGAAGTGCTAGCGTGCTTAAGCATCACAGGTCGCCATGTTTGCTATATATGTAAGTAAACAGTGCTCAATATCGTTGATAGAGCATTTATATCTACGTTAGGGTAGCGTTGAGATGGAATCAACGGCGCTTGGTTACTGGCAATTTCAAGTCTATGTGACTATTTAAACCAAATGCTTGGTTTGAATAATCGTTTATGCATATCCCCATTTACACGCACACATACACACACACAAACACACGCACAAACACACATACACACACACAAACACCCATACACACACATACTCGGAGGCGCGCATATATATATATATATATAGAGAGAGAGAGAGGGGGGCGAGATAGATAGATAGATAGATAGATACAAATATACACACCGTATCGGCATTTTTCTTCTTTTTCAAACTTTGTCTATGACGGTTCCCGCTCATATCAAATATGACCGAATCTATCTCTCTCTCTCTCTCTCTCACACACACACACACACACACACACACATACACACACTCTCTCTCACTCTCTCTCACTCTCTCACACACACTTTTTCTCTCTTTCTTTTTATCTATGCTTCTGTCTGTCTGTCTGTCTATCTAACCGCTTATACCGCGAAGATGTCGCAGGGTAATCTGCCATTCTTCTCTCCTGGCAATATGTATTTATTTTCGGAAAGAAATGATTGACAGAACTTCATCCACACACAAACACATGCACACCCATGGGCACAGACACACACAGACACCACACACACACACACACACACACTTTTTGTTCAATTTCTACTCAATCGTTTCGC
>CM042154.1:63023363-63031553 GCA_023376005.1 Doryteuthis pealeii
AGTTTTGAAATAAATTCATTCTTAAGGAATACTCCATTTTTTTATAAACACAATTTTCTATTTAACCCATATATGGGACCCTAACAGGTACTACCACTCCGGGTCAGAGTGGACCAGGGAGCGATGGTGATGAAAAGGTGCTCCACATTTCCCAGATCTCCAGAACTGGAACCTCACTATCAGATAGAGTTTAAGGTCATTCCCAGGACATGAAGACCCTCAGCCACTACCCTATCGCACTCATACGATGAAAAAGGTTGGGCCATACCATCAGGGTAATACGCTTGGGGCAATCTTATTGGTGCTAGACTTTGACGGGACCAGCCGATTGATCGAAGGGGGTCTCTACGATCGCCCCTCAAGTCCAAGTAAAGGCCAAAGTGGAGTGTTGCATGTCATGGACTAGTCAGCCACCAGGGTTCCATCCTTAAGCATCACGGGTCGCCACCCACGGCCAACAGGTGGCCCAATTGGAAGAGTCGTACCCCTCTGCAGAGGTGCAGTCGGTGTATTCTAACGCCTCAGTCGACAGGGCGATTGAAAGGAATCTCGGCCAATAATGTCTTCGATTTGAAAAGGACGACCAGTGCTGGTTTCAACTAGGGCAGTTTCGTGTCATTTCTGCAGAATATTAAGGTCAAATCTCAGTTGGCAGTCACGCATGCGTGGAATGCGTTAAATTATAGCTACAGGGTTTATTCTTTGAGTTCATTATTTGAGATTACTGTGACAAAATGCCGCATGAGAATGGCTGCCAAAACTGTAAGAAACGGTTGCAGATGGGTGTTAGAATTAATAGGACTTTAAGGAATAGGTCTCTGACTCAGCTGAGAAAGCTCCTTACTCAGCTTAGGTACATGACTATAGAAGTGGGGCACCTCGTAGGTATTTACCGCGCATTCCACGTATGCAGGTTTGACACAAAGTCTTGGGATATTAGGTACGGATGTTACGAAGTTTATGGGATGGTAGGTGCAAAAAATGCGTTTGATCCCATCGGAATTCCCTCTTAAGTGGGGCACCTCAGGCACTGGGAAATAAATCCAGCCCTGTCCCTTTAAATCAAGGGGGCAGGTATTGCCTGGGGGAAAGCTCCCTGGGATCAACGCGGTTAACATTACTTAACCGCTCCAGGTCCGACGCCACTGGACCTCAGGTAAGTAGGGAAGTGGAGCACCTCGTAGGGATTCAAATCGGTACATATGAATAACCTGACGCGACTAGATTTGCATGTCAATATCTTGGAGGGATCCAAATCACAGCACTCTTGAACCTTCTCGGCTTCAGTAAATACTTATACATTTAAAAAGAAAATAAGACCATTAACCAATAGATGGTCTAAAAATGCTTTTTGTGAATTAACTATATTATTAAGAATTTGAATGAAATTGTTTCTTCTTAGTTCTCTCGCCACAATAATTCATAAACATATGAATTTAGCATATTTGCTTGAATGAGTTAACAGTAACTAGTGTACGGTGGAGTGTTCTGACGTTTTCCAACCTATGTTCGCAAAATAAAAATTATTAATGATATAGTTTCCTCACTATACAGCATTGTTCAAACTTATGTCTCGCTTAATGGGTCTTATTTTTTTTAATGTATAAGAATTTACTGAACACCCCTTCTACGGTCGAGCAAGTTCAAGAGTTCCAAAATCACTACCTGTAAATAATATAGCGCATCTAGTCTTACATATGAACACATTGAAGGGATCCAAATCACTGAATATAAATAATCTAATGTGACTAAACTTGCATAATAACTACTCATGTGTTTACAAATCACTACATATAAATAATTTAACCCAACTAGGCTCCCATATTAACACCTCGTAGGTTTACAAATCACAATATATGAATAATTTAACACGACTAGGCTCCCCATTTCGTAGGTTTACAAATCAGTATATATGAATAATTTAACCCGACTAGGCTTATTAACATTTCGTAGGTTTACAAATCATATTTGAATAATTTAACCCGACTAGGCATCCATACTAACATTTCGTAGGTTTACAAATCTATATATGAATAATTTAACCCGACTAGGCTTCCATATTAACACCTCGTAGGTTTTACAAATCAGTATATATGAATAATTTAACCCGACTAGGCTTCCATATTAACATTTCATAGGTTACTCATTTAACCGACTAGGCTCCCTATTAACATTTCGTAGGTTACAAATCAGTATATATGAATAATTTAACCGAACTAGGCTTCCATATTAACATTTCGTAGGTTTACAAATCAGTATATATGAATAATTTAACCCGACTAGGCTTCCATATTAAACATTTCGTAGGTTTACAAATCAGTATATATGAATAATTTAACCCGACTAGGCTTCCATATTAACATTTCGTAGGTTTACAAATCAGTATATATGAATAATTTAACCCGACTAGGCTTCCATATTAACATTTCGTAGGTTTACAAATCAGTATATATGAATAATTTAACCCGACTAGGCTTCCCATATTAACACCTCGTAGGTTTACAAATCAGTATATATGAATAATTTAACACGACTAGGCTTCCATATTAAAATTTTCGACTATGCGTTTACAACATTCAGTATGATAATGAATCAACGTTCAACTCCGACTAGGCTTCCCATTATTAACACTTTCGCGATAGGTTTACCAAATCAACCAGTACTATGCTGTATATCGACACTCCTCTACAGACGCAGCTCCCACTGGGCCGATGACTTATTCCATCTTCGGCTGTCTGTTTTATCAAATACGATACGTGACCATAACTCTCCCCACAGGTTTCCATATTAAACATTTCGTAGGCTTACAAATCAGTACATATATGAAAATTTAACCCGACTGGCTTCCACTCATTAACACCTCCTTAGGTTTACAAATCAGTATATATGCAATAATTTAACCCGGACTCAGGGCTTCCATATTACATTTTCGTAGGTTTACAAATCAGTATTATATGGACATAATTTAACCGACTTAGCTTCCAATTAACACTTTCGTAGTCTGCGCACATATGCACAATGGAGTATATGAATAATTTAACGCCACTAGGGCTTTCCATTTTAACACCCTCGTAGGTGGTTTACAAAATCACTTATTAATATGAATAATTTAACCCGACTTACGGCGTTCCATACTTAACATTTCGTGAGGTTTACAAAATCGTATTCATGACTAATTACTCACCGACTAGGCTTCCCATATTACAGAAATTCATAGTTTACAAATATCAGTATATCATGAAATCACCCGACTCGGGGCTCCCATATTAACATTTTCGGTAGGTTACCAACATTCAGGTCTATATTATAGAATCAACTGTAACCTCGACCTAGGCTTCCATTATGTAACATTTCGAGGTAATACAAATCCCCAGTATCATATTGAATAATTTAACCACCTAGGCTTCCATTATTAACACCTCGATAGTTTACAAATCGAGCTAATTGACGAATAATTTTAATACCCTCCGACTAGGCCCTTTCCATATCAACCATTCGTAGGTTTACAATATCAGTATATATGAAATAAGTTAACCCGAACTAGGCTCCGCCCATATTGAACACCTCGTAGCCGTTCAACTCAACTCCGTATTATATCGAATAATTCTAACCCGATCTAGGCTTCCATATGTACATTCGTCTCAGGTCTTACAAATATCAAGTATACTATGAATATCTAATTTTAACCCGACTAGGCTCTCCCATATTAACCACTCTAGTAGTTTTACAAATCACTATATATGAAAATTTAGCACTCCGGACTGGGTTCCATATTAACACCTCGTAGTGTTCACAAAGTGGTCGACATACTGTATGATATAACTTTAACCCGAATAGGTTTCCATATTAACACCTCGCTTAGGTTTACAAATCCACTATATATGAAGTAGTTTTAACCCGACTAGGCTTCCATATGTTAACACCTCGTAGGCTTTACAAATCACTTATATCTAATGAATAATTTCGTGAACCCGACTGAGGCTTTCGCATATTGAACACCTCGTAGTTACAATCACTTATATATGAATAATTTAACCCGACTAGGCTTCCATTATTAACACCTCGGTAGGTTACTAAATCACTATATATGAATAATTAACCGACTATGGCTTTCCCATATTAACGATCCTCCGTACGGTTTACTACAAATCACTAGTATAGTTGAATAATTTCAACCCGACTAGTTCATATTTAACACCTCGTATGTGTTTACAAATCCACTATCAATGAATAATTTAACCCCGACTATGCTTCCATATACACCTCGGTAGGTTTACCAATTCACTATATATGAATAATTTAAACGCCGGACTTAGGCTTCCATGATTAACACCCTGTTATGGTTTTACTCAGAATCCCAGGTACTATATGAATAATTCACCGACTAGGCTTCATGCATTAACACCTTCGTAGGTTTAGCAAATCACTATATATATAACCCTTTCATTAAACCCGAACTAGCTTCCATTTAACACCTCGTAGGTTACAATATCACATCATATAGAATAATCTTTAACCCGGACTAGGCTTCCCATATTAACACCTGGTTGAGGGTTTACAAATCACTTATATATGAATAATTTAACCCCCAATATTGGCTTCCATATTAAACACCTCCGTCCTAGGTTTACAATCACCTATTATATGAAATAATTTAACCCGCACTATCGATTCCATAATCTGAAACACCTCCGAGGTTACAGAATCACTATATGATGAATAATTTAACACCGACAGGCGTTCCTATTAACACCTCGTAGGTTTAAAATCACTATATTTAATTAATTTTAAACCCGACTAGGCTTCCATATAAACACCTCGTTAGGTTTTACAAATCACATATATGGGAATAATTTAACCGGACTAGGCTTCCATATTAATCACCTTCGTAGGTTACAAACAGTATATATTGAATAAATTAACCCGACTATGCTTCCATTATTAACACCCGTAGGTTTTTACAAATCCACTTATTAATCAATGACGATCTTAGACTCTCAACCCCTCGACTAGCCTTCTAGCACTTATGTCAACACTCGGCTCCTTAAGGTGCTTACTAGATCTACCTCTTTAACTGAATACATTCTACTACTTAACCGACTACGGTCCTTACTCAGCATTCTAGCTTAACACCTCGCCTAGGTTTACAAATCACTCAATTAATCAGACATCAACTTTAACCCGACCGTAAGTGGTCCTTCGCACTATCACCATCTTCGCATAGGTTTCACCACATACTACTACTATAGTGTCGAAATAAATTCTTACAACTCCGTACTTATGCCGCCTTCGCATTATCTAACATTTCGTAGCGTTAAATGAAATACGAATACAATAAATCAGCTACACAAGAAGATTTGCTACTAAGTCAGTCCTTGCATAAGTGGACGAGTTTTTCGTGGTAGCACTGCTCCTGCACATTCAATTACGTGTGAATGCTTCTGGCGGCCCTCTGCCTGGCTTTTCTCTCCCTATTGCGTTACGCTCGTCTTTCATCTGTCAACGCTACTCTCCTCTCCCGCGGTACCACGTATGTTTGTATCAGCCGCTTACAGGGGGCTTGGCCGCCTCTCGACTTTTGAGCCGTTTTTCTCAATAAAATATGTCCATCTATAAAATACCGTATGCTTTTGAAATGCAAATTGCTTAAATTACTTAGAAAAACATTACAACTAATGCTTCCACAATTTTTTACAGTACCTCCAAGAATATTACATCCCCGCCCACCTGTAAGTGTATTTAAGTTAATTTCTATGAAATATATTAATTTAGAAAGAACTAACGAAAATTAAAGACAAAATGCATATAAAGAAGATTACAAACTTATTCTATTATATTTTAAATTGCGTTTTCGTATATAAATCAATCTCATAGGATTGATTTCGTAATGACGATTGGCACTTCCCTAATAACAATATATTAGAGACATCCCGTCTAGTTAATCACAAGCAAGTTATTTATTCACCACTCAGTATTGTTAAATAACATGCAAATGTATGCAACTGTACAGCCAGCAAGTATTTTACTATTTGTACAAAGACCTTACTACTTTCCTTGAAGCGCCACTACTTTATTAAGGAACTACATCTGCGAGTATCTTTTTTAAACGCATTAATAACATGGGCTGTTTGGAGGAAATCTAAAAAACAAGGATTTATTCTGTGCTTAATGAATTTTGACCTTATAAAATGTCACACAATTAGTCACTCTCATCTGCTCTCTCGTGTCGTGCAGCCTCTGCATTAGTTTGCATTATGTAAGCAGTGACGTCTGATATATCGTTTTACAGTACGGACAGTACACGAATTCCCATTATAATAACCCGAATACAAATAGCAGTACTTTATTAACTCATTCAAACTGTGCAAATCACATGATGACTATTATTATATTTGAGATTATAGGAATGATTACCTTGAACCTCATATATATTTTCAGAAAATATGATGCACCACTTTCGGTGTGCAAAGTATTTAAGTTTTATTGTAATAAAGTATTATATTAAATTAGAACGGCCTAATAAAAAACTCAATAAGAATGCAGAAATAAAAGATTTGAAACAGAGGGGAGGATATAAAAGAATAGAACAACTGAAACTTTCTCTTCCATCACTCACGTCTTTCATTGCTAAATTTTCTTAATTTAACTACTTAGTTAAATTAGGAAGTAATGACGATTTTTAAAAATTATGTATTACCGAGATATTTGTTCATATTCATTAAGATAAAACCAAACAATTACAAATTAATAATACTAAGCACATATTTATCAAAATTAAATTTTTAATGTCGTATGCAAATTAGCCTTCCCGTTCACACTGTAAACCGCTATTTTTGTAGTATATATAAATACAATTGCATATTATTTGTACTTAGATAACGGTCAACAATGGACCTAGAGGAACAGCGTTGATCCCCAGGAACAGTGCCGCCTTGATCTAAAGGCTGGTAGGGCTGGGGTTTTTTGCCAGTGCCCGAGGCGCCTCCTTGAGAGGGACTTCCAACGGGTATCAACGCATCTGTTGCACCCGCCACCCAATTTGAGCTTCGGTTGGGGTCCACATTAATAGGCATTTATGCTTAACCCGTACACCAAGGGTACTTGGTAAATACCAGATATAGTCAACAGTATTAATAATGTAAAACAATTTTATTGATAATTTGAGGTGTTATTCAAGAAATGAAATACAATCATGGAGAATGAGAATCATGGTGGTGGTAAATAGATTGGATGAGTTAATTGAGTAAGTCAATTTGTTGAAAAGGAAGGATGAGCTTCAACACCTGACGGACTGAAACGGAGGTTGTTGATCACTTGGCATGCGATATGGAAATATTATATATATATATATATATATATATAATATATTTCAGTGTATATGCATATATATGCGTGTATATAACCTACTTAATATATATATATATAGAGAGAGAGAGAGAGAGAGACAGACAGACAGACAGACAGGACAGACAGGGACGGACTGACAAACTGACAGAGTAGGGAGGGAGGAAGGTAGATAAAATGATTTTTGGTGCACTATTGTGGTGCTTGGTGTGTTGTGTGTGTGTGTGTGTTGTGTGTGTGTGTGCGTGTGATGTGCATTTGAACTTCAACACTAACTATGTATATATATATATATATATATATATATATATATATATATAGAGAGAGGAGAAGAGAGAGAGAGAATAGATGATATAAAATGGAGATAATAAATGGATGAATGATTTATTGAAGTGAAGATACATTAGAGTGATTCATACGAAGTGGAGGTAATATATATATATATATATATATATATTATATATATATGTGGTGTGTGTGTGTGTGGTGTGTGTGGTGTGTTTTGTGTAAGTATAGATAAAATATTAAGATTATAGATATGAGATGTGTTATATATATTAATATATATATATAATTATATATATATTATATATAATATATAGTATAGAGAGAGAGGAGAGAGAGAGAGAGAGAGAGAGAGAAAGAGAGAGAGAGAAAGAGAGAGGGAGAATTTATTGATAATTGAGGTTTAAATGAAAATACAATCATGGAGAATGAGAAGTAAATAACAAGGGGAATTGTGACTTGTGTTGTGATATATTTTCGGTTACAGAAAACAAAAACACACAAATCTTCCCATTATAAGAGCTCTGGACAACCATCTTTTTGTGGGAATCTCTCTTTTTT
>CM042154.1:63031653-63051653 GCA_023376005.1 Doryteuthis pealeii
AAGACTTGAAAACTTAGCTTAAACAAGTTCTTGAGGATATAATAACTGGTCCATTATCTTTAATTATCATTAAATATATATAATACACTATAGATAAATTTATCCATTAAAAATTCGATTAATTTCATGCAGTTTTGGTATATTATTTTATTTCTTCTGACCGAGGTAAAAAACCATTGAGTTAATTTAGATCCGTTGAGTATATCAATTTATCACCTGAAAACGTTTTAACTTTAAAAAATATTTGGCCTCAATTTAAAAATTTAAGTAAATTGATATTAGATTTGAGATTTATATAGATATATGTACCAATAAAAATATTAATGGTGTATTAGGCACCTAGGAGATAGATTAGATAATACAAAATGGTGATAATCAAAGGGAACTAAAAAAATATTCCAAACTGACACAATAAAGTTATATACGAAATAATACAAATAGTGAAGTGTCTACTTTACCACAAAGTAACAAAAAAATTGAGATATTTAAGTGTTACGCATAATGCAAATTTTACTATAAACTTATTTTAATTGATTAAAATTAAATATGTATGAGTAGGAATAATTATCCATAAGCATAAAGAGAGAATTCTCACTAGTCACATAATGTCACGATGAGTTAAGACTAGACGATTAAAAATTTTATCAATGAACACTGCAACATTACGTGTCCAAACAAAACTTTAAAGGTGTATGTTAATGTTTGAGTTTAGTTGTATGTTATTTGATTCTTATTTTTATTTTTAATAATCATACAACCTACAAAATGTTTACTAGTTAGTGTTACGACACAACATACACACACAACTATTTAAACAATAACAAGATATTAGTATTAGTATAAAAATTATATATTTTTTAAGAACATTCAGTTTAATTATTCTAATTTTTTTCTTTGTTGAATGTTGTAGTAGGTAGTTTGTGTGTAGTATGTTCGAGTTTAGTGCATATTTAGTTAGAGAAAGTAGAAATGTAAAAACATAATATTAATAAAAAACAATGTAGGTTTTTTAGAATAAATAGTCTACGCACTATTTTAAATGAGTATAGATATCATATAATTTAATGACTTTGAATGCGTTTGAATTCATCACAACACACGTAAGCTCTTTTTGGCTTCCATACTTTAAATTGTGAGGACGATATATTTTTTAAAAAAATTCATTTATAATTCTTTTTAAAAATATGCGAATCAATAGGTTTGGCAAGGTTTTTTTCAACTTAGATTTTTTTACAAAGATAATAATTCTGGGCTATCTTTTGTTGATAAATTGCTTAAGATTAGTTACCATAATAATCTTCCCACATTAATAATTATTGGTGAGAAATTCATTAAAAATTGGAACAATTCCCTGATTTGGTAATCATCTGTTTCTTAAATTAAGGAAAGTAAAAAAAAAAAACAATTACCTCCCTTTGCCATTCTTTGAGCAGCATCGCTACTATTAATCACTCATTTATATTCAAACTTTTTTTATTGCATTTTTTAATTTGAATATTTTACAAGAATAAAAAATTATTTATATCAAATGAAATCTTAATATACAGTGTATTAACATAGAAGATGTGTATATTATTATCACTAGGTATACCTTTTTTGTCGGTACTGCTAAGGAAGGTAACTGATAGAAACGAAGTAGAAATTAAGATGATGGATAATTTAAAGTTATAATTATTTTTGAAGGTCAAACAGTTTAATGATCTAGGAATTCAATAAAGTAGTACATACGACCATCGAAAACGGATATTTAAAAAAGAGAAATTATTAACAATAGGCAATTTTTATTATTTAAGTAATGACATTTCAGATACATTATTAATACGTTAAATATGTTGTTAAATTATATACTCAAATAATTTTTAGTAAAAGTTAACTATGAATTATGATTTTTATGTATTTATATACGTGTTACAATTAATTAGGTTTAAAAATAGTTGATTTTAGAAGATATGAGTAAGAGAGTCACAAGGTTGAGGGAGAGTAATATTCTGAAGTTTTTGTGGAGATGATTTAGATAGTAGACGCGCATAGTAAATGGTAGGAGAGTCAAGATAGTGAGGGAGACAATGAGCCGTATGACATTAGGCACTGAGCAGAGTGGATGTAAATAAGAGAAACATTCGCTGTATTGGTGTTTGTCTAGCTGCAGTTAAGTTTAGCATGTAGGCTTATAGCGCATACAAGATAGCTCACTGTATTTTATTTTCTACTTACTTGAGTCTGTCCAATCAGATTATATCGTGTAGGGGGTACCAGTTAGGAGTTAATTTTACATATTTTCAATTTCTCTTACATCGCACCCTGAGCTTAATACTCGTGTAAATTTTAGCTTTATTTAAAATTACTTTCTCTTTTTTATGAAACAGATCACTGGTACCTAATCTTAAAAAACCATATATAACAAATGCAATATTTGACCGGCTGAAAAAATGCTGACTTCAAATTTTCAAATTTGCGACTTAATCAGTTTCAATTTTGCATTTCTTGAGTATTCTCTTACAACCTAAAAAAGGAATTTACTTAATATTGAGAGTTAGGAATAAAGAAATAAAGTATAATCTTTATAAATATGTTAACCTTTGATATATATACGGCTATTTCTCTATTATGAACTTTTAGGTGTTTTTTACATGGAGTTCTAAATTTTCGATCGAAACACATGTAACTAATAAATTGTTACGCTGTTTTTTAATTAAAAAAATTATCCTAAAAAATTTAGGATAAATTTACACACTGTTCCTCATCTCAAATCAAGAAATTTCGAGGATATTTCATATTTATCAATACTCTTAAAACGAAATTTTGCACATCAAAATATGAAGACACCTTTGAATAAAGTAGAAGTACAACAGATAACAGTTTAACGGGAATCTTAAGTTGTATTCTAGGATCCATAAGAATACGAAAATAATATAGGTCATGCAAAAGTTAAATGAAGATATTTATATTTGTTTAACAAATATGAAAGAGGCTAAAGAACTGTATCGCACATTAGAGCAGGGGTCTGTAAAATTATGGAGACTATTCAAAATTATTCTTCCTATATAAGATTACTGTGAATTGTAAAAGATTGCTTATCAAGGTGCTTACGATTGACAGCTATAAAAAGTTTATAGGAATTTCTGAACAAGTAAACATCTGCTCTATTACCCGTAATAACTTTTGTCTGTATGTAAAAACCCGACCTGACATCAACTTGCTAATGTGCACTAAAAGTGAGTGAACTAGATTAGAATTTAAGAGAATATGTAAAAATAACACTAAAGTTTCTGACGTATAAATAGAATTTAATTAGTCTCTAAAGAGTTGTTCAACTTAATATTCATATGGTTGAAACTAGAATAAAAAATCTCTCTAAATACTCGTAACTGTATAGTCGTTTTTTATATCAAAACATTGAAGTAGGTTTGTGTTCTGTTTAGTATGCAAAGTTAAAACTAAAAAACAGACTTTAAGGATTTTGGCTGACTATAATAATAAAAATATAAAAATCGTGATAGAATTTTCTTTTTCTCTGTAGAACACTCACATTTAACACTCTACCATTTTATTTGAGGATATAATCATAGTTTGCTAATCTTTTATCACATATATAATTCTGTGGAAAATATGCGCTATTAAAAATTGTGAAAAATGATCACTTGTACTATATAAATCAAACGTAGTCTTCTTGCTCATCTAGGACCTCCTCTACGTGGAAGTAGATATAATTATACAAAATAAGAATTGGGATCTAAATCTCACAGCTATCTATTGAATTTGAGTATAGAACAATTAATACTGTGTTAGATAGTAATTTGCGAACATTAGAGACATCTCTATTGTGATGTAAATTTATATCATAGAGTATTCTAAGAGAGAATAAATGTATTAAAATTAAATAAAGTTATTGATCAGCTCAGCTTGGAAGTTCGTGTTGATTCAACCGAACAGCGAGGAGGAATAAATAGTACGTCATTGATTAGAACCAGTGTCTTAGACCAATGTACAGGGAGACATTTTGTGTGTTTTATGCAGTTTGTAAGCTTGAGGAATAGGAAGCACGTCTCAAAATCTTATATTGCATCGACAGCGAAAATCAGTCTCAGACTAGTTGAGATACTTTACTGCGCTATCACAGCTGGTGGTCCAACATCAAATGTGGGATACCTTATTGATTTAAACTATCACAAATTTCTACGCAGTATTTTATGGTTCAAACTTAAGAAAGAATTATTATGGTTCATGGTTGTAAAGAGAGATAATATCTTCCTAAATATGTAATTTGTATATGTTTTTATTCATTGAAATTATTTTGAGCGCAGCGACAAACTATTCGGAATTGTCACATGATAACGATTCTGTGAAAAGACGAACAGCTTTTGCTAGCAGTATCAGCCAGTACGTAGTAGAGTTTTTATGTGTTTTTTTCTTCATGTCATCTCATTCTTACACCACTATCATCCTGCTAAATAGATCAAGAAATTCATACTGAGACATATGGTTTTAAAGACAACTGGAATTTGAAAAATATTCAAAACTGCACCATAATTGACAAGGCATTAACTTGTATGTTAAATTTTGAAAATGGTAGATTTACATTGAGTCTTTAATAATCTATAATGAAAGTTACAATATATTCACACATTAAATTTACAAAATATCATTAGGTGACTACTAGTTTTAGTATTATTAAGATTACAATTGTGCTGAATATATATGTAAATATAGATATAATCAAAGTAATCAGTGGATATGTAAGGCAAAACATGACACGCACGATTTGTCCCTGACATTGCATTGAAGCTTGGTAGCACTTAACAATTAAGAATACAGAATTCTGTAAATTTTTGACCAGTTTATATAGTATAGAAGGGTTAGGGACTCAGTAGATAATTCACATTGGCGTCTGACATCCGCATGTTTTACTAAATTTAGTCATAATCAATCAACTGTGGACGAAGTCGTTCCATTCGAGAGAGCGCCCCAGTCAACTTTGTAGAAAGACATATCTATAAAGATAAGTTAAAAGGAATTGGTTTGGTCTGGCTGTTTTGCGGTTTGTCTGTTTTACGAATTCACCCTCGAGCGTTCGGCGTGGTAGTTCAAACATTCGAGTGTATTAAGAATGCCTCAGGATCAAACAAACAGTTTGTAACACTAGGAATTGAAAGATTAATCCTTTGGGCTCGTGAGGATGTCCGTTCATCATATCAGCCCGAGTTGTACACACAGATTTTGCTATTTATATCATACTCTTCACGAGTCTTTGCTAGCTATTTAAGACCTTGTGCTTCCGCAAAACCGGGTTCCCGAATCACCTTATGAGGAGGTGTGCCGTTTCTTAACATTGGGCAATGGTGCAATCCCACCATCTTAGAGGCAGCGTACTGACTTTGGGGCATTTTGGGATTCCTGAAGACCAATATGGACTACTCCGGATGGCTAAGAGAGTTTGGGGGGCGCAGAAGGATGCGTGAAGTAGGTGATGATCATCATGAATGCAGATGGCTGAGACCAGTCACCAGTATTGCTCCTCTCTCACAGCAAACTGTGGGAAAGACGCGTCTTGAGATGTCAGACCTCACTCCAAGTTGCAATGGAGGTAAGTATAAGAGGGCTCGGACTACGTTACATCCCTCGCGCGCGAGAACATGGTCTCTGAAGAGACCAGCACAGCATGGATTGCTTTCCATCCATGTGACGTCGAGGGCACTAACTGTTGAGATTCCGCCTCATACTAAAGTTCACTTCATTTGTCATTGGGTCATTCTTACTATGCTCGCAGCACTGCCAGACAGTCCTGCAAAAATAGCAAGATACCATGGCGTCGCGGCGACCGAAAGCCAAAAGGAAGTGATACGTACAGGGTACTAGCCGCAGCCCTTCTGTGAAAAGGAGGATGGCTAACTCTCTATTGAGGGGGCTGACACTTTGATGCCTTGTGAAAACCAGTGGAGGTATCACATGCCGATGACCAGGAGATTTCAGAATGAGAGTTATCTTTCCCAGGGGGGTAGCTTCAGACATATAGAGGTCGATGCCGGCCCGGCACGAATTGTGTACCTAGGAGTAATAGGTCATAATTGCTGAGTAATGTGTGCGTTGTCCACATTGTGCTCATATTACGTGGACTAGTCAGCTGAGGGTGGTAAGGTGTCGCTACCCGAGGGTTCCATCCTTAACATCACGGGTCGCCACCCTAGTGGCCACGCATCGCCCGCCGATATAGCATTGGCCCAGAAGAATGAGTTAAATATTATTCGTGTCACGGCACCATGAAAGAGCTCACGCTCTTGCGCAATGGTCAGGAGGTATAGCACAGGGTCAGCTTGTATTCTCACAAACATGGCAATAGGAGACGATAGGCCTCACACGCGTATATCGACTGAGAACTTTGACTGTGATGCGTAGTGTGGACAAAGGGAGAATACATACATGCGGGCCAATCTAGAGTGAATATTAGGTCAGTATTGGAGAAAGTGGATCCAGACATACATAATAGTGCTCCCATTTTGTGGTAGGTTTACGAACATAAGCGCATGAGATATACTCGAGACATTTTAAAATCCATTCGAGACATGTTGAAGATTTAGTTCAATGTGTATAAAGGTCACTCTCAGGTTGAGGATGTTGAAAAACTGCATGGTTTATGCTCATCTGGCGCACATGAGGTCTAACAATGCGCGTTTTTATACATATTATTAGTCTTAACACTACGCGGTATTATGAACTATGGTTATAGGTTCATTTTTAGGTTTTCCTGTGACTTCAACACTGTGTCATGTGACACATTGTTTATACGCCGCCGGTGGCACAGCCAATTGTGGAACGTAAGAGAAGACTACAGTGTTCGTGTTCGTCATAAAAGAGTATGATAACCGTCTGCCACTCGATGGATGAGGTAAGAATTAGAGTCGACAGCATCGTCCTCATTATGCTGAGAATAGTCTAGATGATCCGGTTCAGCTAGAGAAAGCTCACTCAACTCAAAAAGAAACAGACAGCGAGTAAGGTATATCTCGCATACTACTAAGAATAGTTTGGTTGATTTCTTTCATAATTGTGTATCACTTTTACGGTCGGTCCTGGTGTTGAACGAATGCAGCGCGATCTTTTGATTGTAATTAATCTGAATGTCTTCGCATTATATAAGTTGCGTCCCAATTTTCTATAGTGCGAATCACATAGCTATCTTGGGAGTACATAAGCTTCAGGTCTTTCTCAATTGAGTATCCGCGGCATGTTTCACTCGGGAACGCACAAGTGTAGTCTCGGGTTGGATATGAGAAGAAAAGGGCAACTACGAGGCAGAAAATGCCGAGATTTTGTGCATAAAAGCACGCCGCCAAGTCACATTGCGGTAAGTGCAAATTCCATGCATCTTGCTTCCAAAGTGGGAGCACCTCAGGCAACTGGGAAATAAATCCAGCCCTGTCCCTTTAAATCAAGGGGGGCAGGTATTGCTGGGGAAAAAGCCATCAACGGTGGAGATATCGACAAAGGCGAGTCCGGTACAGTTGTAATATGCCATGTTCAGTAATTAATACTTTTACGGACTTTCCTTATAAAAGCCGGTACAACGCACTACTCAGAAGGCTTGACTTAGTGCTATATGAAAGGAAGCGAAATGCACGTGAAGATAGCGCTGCTGCTCAAACGAGTAAGGGATTCACAAAGTCTCGTAAGGACGCACTAGTCGATTATATGGATACGGAAATCGCGGACGCAAGATTCCTTGAGACGATGTATATTCATCAGGGAGGGATCCAAATCAGCTACGGTTCACCTGGGTCTCTGTTGAGAAACCATTTCTCTCACGAGTGTCACTCTCAGCTATAGTAAATAGGCACTTGTGTAGTCCATATTCGCCAAAAAAAAACAAAATAAGGACATTATTATCATCAAGTCAAGTATCATGTACTATAAATATTTTCTTTTTTTTTGTCGAAATAAATAAACGATAGTTTAATATTTATTTACGTAGGTGTAGAGAATATGAATGAGAAAACTTGTTTATCTTACGTTTCATAGCTCTGTATAGATAAAACTGAATTACACGGGATCGACACAATAATTTTACTTCTAGAGTATAAACTAATATGCCACTCAAATTTGCGAGTCTTACTATATTTTGCGTGGAATTGAGTACTATAACAAGTAACTAGTAGTAATGTATTGAGAGACTCGCGTTTGATGTATGTTATCTGTGCTAATTAGCAGCTCATTCTCAGAGAATTTAACTTGTTAGAGCAAATAATATTACGTTTTAATGACACAATATCATAACTGAGTATACCTATTTGCCTCTTCCCAATATCTAACCACACATTTTCGTTTGTGTAGAATAAAGCTACATTGAGTTCAACTAAGTCAATTACCATTGAATTGGCAAGACAGACAGTCGAAGCTCAGTCGACTATAAATCGCGGCAATTCTTCGATATTTTTTTTGAAATGACCGTATATAATAGACCACTAGGAGCAAATTAGGCTAGTAGAATAAGGACGAGCTCAGAGGCATCCATACAAACAAGCAGCCGCACATTCTACACGGCGTCTGAGCAAGTTGCAAAGAGAGTTCCAAACAATCACTACCTGTAAATAATATAGCCGCTCTAGTACTTATCCATTATGACACATTGAGGATTGAGCTGCAAAATCACTGAACTAATAAAATATAACAGCTTATATCAAGTGACTAAAGATCCTGCATAAATAACTACTCCTAGTTGTGTCGTTTTAAGAATCACACACTATATAATATGGGTAGTATTTGATGCTCCCAGACTAGGCCTCACGCAATTAACACCATCGTATGTTGCACAATTCACAAATATATGAATAACACTCTTAACACGACTAGCGCTAACCCATATATACTGAGTCGTGGGAGGATTATCAAATCAGTATATAGAAATTTATATCGACCGATCTTGAAGGCTCCTGGCACATCTGAACTTAACTATTTAACTGTAGTTTTATACACAAAACATGTATATTGAATAATTTAACCCGACTGGCATCCATACTAACATTCGTAGGTTTACAAATCACTAATATGAATAATTTAACCCACTAGGCTTCATATTAACACCTCGTGGTTTCCAAATCAGTATATATGAATAATTAACTGACTAGGCTCCATATTTAACATTTCAATAGGTTTACTATATCAGTTATATGAATAATTTAAACGCGACTAGGCCCCAATTAACATTTTCGTAGGTTACAAATCAGTATATATGAATAATTTAACCGAACTAGGGCTTCCATAATTAACATTTCGTAGGTTTACAAATCAGTATATATGAATAATTTAAACACCCGGACTAGGCTTCCATATTAACATTCGTAGGTACAATCAGTATATATAATAATTTAACCCGACTAGGCTTCCAACTATAACATCGTAGGTTTTACAAATCAGTATATTGACATAATTTAACACCGACTAGGCTTCCATATTAACACCTCCTAGGTTACACATCATGTATATATGAATATTTACCCGACTAGGCTTCCATATTAACACCATCGTAGGTTAACAATCAGTATATATGAATATTTAAACACGACTAGGCTTCCATATTAACTTCCGTAGGTTTAACAAATCAGTATATATAATATTTAACCGCGACTAGGCTCCCATATTAAAATTTCGTAGGTTTTACAAATAGTATATATGAATAATTTACCCGACTGGCTTCCATATTAACATTTCGTGTTACAAATCAATATATATGAATAATTTAACGCACTAGGCTTCCATATAACATTTCGTAGGTTTACAATCAGTAATATATGAATAATTTAACCCGACTAGCTTCCTATTACACCTCCTAGGTTTACAAATAGATATATTGCATAATTTAACCCAGACTAGGCTTTCCATATTAACCTTTCGTAGGTTTACAAATCAGTAATATGATAATTACCCGACTAGCTCATATTAACATTTCGTAGGTTTTACAAATCAGTATTATGATATTTAAACCGACTAGGCTTCCATATTACACTCGCTAGGTTTACAAATCCTATATCATGAATAATTTAACCCGACTAGCTTCCATATTAACATTTCGTAGGTTACAAATCAGTATATATGAATAATTTAACCCGACGGCTTCCATATTAAAATTTCATAGGTTACAAATCAGTAATACTATGAAATAATTAACCCGACTAGGCTCCCCATATACATTTCGTAGGTTTACAAATCAGTATATATGAATAATTTACCGACAGGCTTCATATTACATTCGTAGGTTTACAAATCAGTATATATGAATAATTTAACCCGAACTAGGCTTCCTATTAAACACCTCGTAGGTTTACAAATCAGTATATATGAATAATTTAACCCGACTAGGCTTCCATATCAACATTTGTAGGTTTACAATCAGTATAGTATGAATAATTTAACCCGACTAGGCTCCCATATTAAACCTCTAGGTTTACAAATCAGTATAATTGAATAATTTAACCCGACTAGCTTCCATATTAACAATTTCGTAGGTTAGCAATCAGGGTTTTTTTTTATAGTAAAATGGAAATTAAATTTAAACCCGAAACCCCCCTAGGGCTTCCATATTAACACCTCGTAGGTTACAATCACTATATATGAATAATTTAACCCGACTGGCTTCCATATTAACACCTTGCGTAGGTTTACAAATCACTAATTGAAAATTTAACCCGACTACAGGCTTCATTTAACACCTCGAAGGTTTACAAACTCAAACTTATTATATGAATAGTTTAACCCGACTAGGCTTCATACATTAACACTCGTAGGTTTACAATCACTATATGAATAATTAAACGCGACTAGGCTTCCAATTAAACCGTAGGTTTACAAATCACTATATTGAATAATTTAACCGACTAGGCTTCCATATTTAACACCTGCGTAGTTTACAAATCACTATATAATGAATATTTAAACCCGACTATGCTTCCATATTAACACCTCGTAGGTTTACAAATCACTATACTATAATACATTTAAAACCCGACTAGGCTCCATATTAACACCTCGTAGGTTTACACATCACTATATATGATAATTTACGACTATGCTTCCATATTAACAACCTTCGTAGGTTACAAACTCACTAATATGATAATTTAACCCGACTAGGCCTCCATATTCCCGTCGTAGGTTACAATCAGTATATATGAATTAATTTAACCCGATCTGGCTTCTATTAACCTCGTAGGTTTACAAATCACTATATATGAAATAAATTACCCGACTATGCTTCCCATATTAACACCTCGTAAGGTTTACAATCAACTATATATGAATAATTTAAACACCGATAGCTTCCATATAACACCTCGTAAGGTTTACAAATCACTATATTATGAATATTAAAACCCCGACTATGCTTCATATAACATCGTAAGGTTACAAATCACTATATATGAATAATTAACCGACTATGGTTCCATATTAACCTCGTAAGGTTTACGATCACTATATTGAATAATTTAACGCCGACTAGCTCATATAACACCCTCGTAGGTTTCAAATCACTATATATGAATAATTTACCCGACTAGGCCTTCCATATTAACACCTCGTTAGGTTTAATAATCACTATATTATGAATAATTTAACCCCGACTAGGTTGCATATTAAACTCGTAGGTTTACAAATCAGTATATATGATAAATTTATTAACCGACTATGCTTCCATATTAACACCTCGTAGGTTTTACAAAATCCTATATATGAATATTAACCCGACTAAGGCTTCCCAATTAACCTCGTAGTTTACCGATCACTATATATGGAATATTTAACCCGACTAGGCTCCATATTACACTCGTTAGGTTTAGCAAATCACTATATATGAATCTTTAACCCGACTAGGCTTCCATATTACACTCGTAGGTTTACAAATCACTATATATGAATAATTTTAACCGCGACAGGCTTCCATATTTAACATTTCGTAGGTAAATAAATAAATAAATATAATCAGAAAAAAGATTTTTTAAATCATCTGCAACTGAGTGAGAGTTTTGGTGCACTGACTGCACACAAACGGTGATGCTTTCTGGGGCTGCTGTTTTCTCTCCCTATTCTTAGCTCTCTTTTCTGTCAACGCTACTCTCCTCTCGGTACCTTGTTTAGCATTAAGGCGCTTGGCCGCTCGATTTTCTTTTTTATAAAAATGTTATTATAAATATGATGCAATTGCTTAAAATACTTGAAAACATACAATTAATGTTCAAATTTTTAGTACTACCAAGAATATCAATCCCCGACCTGTAAGTATTTAAGTTTTAATGTAATGAAATATATTAATTTAGAAAGACTAACGAAATTAAACAAGAATGCATATAAAAAGATTACACTTATTCTAATTATATTTTAATTTGTTTCTATAATATAAAATCATTCATAGATTGATTTTTAATACGTTGGAGAATAAACATTATATTAGAGATCAGTAACACAAAGCAATTATTATTACAACTCAGTTTGTTAAACAGTATGCAAAAATTAAGCCACACCTATATAATTTTTTTTGTAAAACCCTTTATTTCTAGCGATATATAAGACACATTGCAGTATTTAAACGCATTAATAACATGGGCTGTTTTGAGGTAAATCTAAAAAAACAAGATTTATTCTGTCTTAATGATTTTGACTATAAATTAAATACTCATTGACAAACTTACGCAATTTTCGAGTGTATTGCGATGTAAGCAGTGACGTTGTTTCGTTTACAGACGGACAGACACCGAATGTCCATTATAATAAGAATAAATAGGAGTACTTTTAACTATAAACTGTGCAAACACATGATGATTATTATTATTGTATAGGAATGATTACTTGAAACCATTATATTTCTAGAAAATATATGCACACTCCGGGTGCAAGTATTTAAGTTTTATTGTAATAAAGTATTATATTAAATTAGAACGGCTAATAAAACTAAATAAGAATGCAGAAAAAAAGATTGAAACAGAGGGGGTATAATAAAAAAATAGAACAACTGAAACTTTCTCTTCCATCACTCACGTCTTTCATTGCTAAATTTTCTTAATTTAACTACATTGTTTAAATAGGAAGTAAATTGATTTTAAAAATATGTATTACCGAGATATTTGTTCATATTCTAAGATAAAACCAAACAATTACAAATTAATAATACTAAGCACATATTTATCAAAATTAAATTTTTAATGTCGTATGCAAATTAGCCTTCCCGTTCACACTGTAAACCGCTATTTTTGTAGTATATATAAATACAATTGCATATTATTTGTACTTAGATACGGCCAACAATGGACCGTAGAAGGTAACAGCGTTGATCCCACAAGGCAACAGCTGCCGCCTTGATCTAAAGGGGTAGGGCTGGGGTTTTTGCCAGTGCCCGAGGCGCCTCCTTGAGAGGGACTTCCAACGGGATCAACGCATCTGTTGCACCCGCCACCCATGAGCTTCGGTTCGTGGGTTGTCCCACATTAATAGGGCATTGTGCTTAACCCGTACACCAAGGGTACTTGGTAAATACCAGATATGGTCAACAGTATTAATAATGTAAAACAATTTTATTGATAATTGAGGTTTAAATGAAAATACAATCATGGAGAATGAGAATCATGGTGGTGGTAAATAGATTGGATGAGTTAATTGAGTAAGTCAATTTGGTGAAAAGGAAGATGAGCTTCAACACCTGACGGGACTGAAACGGAGGTTGTTGATGATGGCATGCGATATGAAATATATATATAAATATATATATATAATATATATATATATATATATTCAGTGTATATGCATATATATGCGTGTATATACCTACTATATATATATTATTAGAGAGAGAGAGAGAGAGAGACAGACAGACAGACAGACAGACGACAGACGGACGACAACTGACAGAGTAGGGAGGGAGGAAGGTAGATAAAATGATTTGGGTGCACTGTTATCTGTGTGTGTGCTTGTGTGTGTGTGTGTGTGTGTGTGGTGGTGTGTGTGCGGTGTGTTGCATTTGAACTTCAACACTACATATGTATATATATATATATAATATATATATATATATAATTATATGCCGGAGAGAGAGGAGAGAGAGAGATAGATAGATATAAAATGAGATAATAAATGGATGAATAGATATGAAGTGAAGATACTGAGTGATTCATACGAAGTGGAGGATATATATATTATATATATATTTATATATATATATATGTGTGTGTGTGTGTGTGTGTGTGTGTGTGTGTGTTTGTGTAAGTATAGATAAATATATAGATTATAGATTAATGAGGTGATGTGTGATATATATATATATAATATATATATAATATATATAATAATATATATAGAGAGAGAGAGAGAGAGAGAGAGAGAGAAGAGAGAAAGAGAGAGAGAGAAAGAAGAGGGAGAATTTTATTGATAATTGAGGTTTAAATGAAAATACAATCATGGAGAATGAGAAGTAAATAACAAGGGGAATTGTGACTTGTGTTGTGATATATTTTCGGTTACAGACAAACAAACACACAATCTCCATTATAAGATGCTCTGGACAACCATCTTTTGTGGGTTATGTCTTACCTCTCTGTATGCAATAAAGTCGTCGGGGCGACCTAAAGTCGGTATCACCCAGACAGCGAAGGAGTCTATCCCTTTCAATAGCGCTAGACCAAGAGATTGTTTTGGCATCTGATGTAGAGCGCCACACCTACCACCAGCCTCCTTACTTTACCGCACAGATCCCGGTGCTACTCATACGCTGAGTTGGCGAGGGCCGGTATCGAACCAGGAACCTTGTGGTTCCAAGTCGAACGCTCTACCACTGAGCCCCGTTTGTATATTGGAGAGAAATATTACCCGGACAATGACTACACCTTTTAACACTATCTCTAACATTTTTTTTTTCCTTTTTATCAAAGGAAGTGACGTAAATAGCAATTGGGCGCGGAAATATTTGTTCACTGAGTGAATCCCATTTTCAGGGTGGCTGAAGCGTTCGAGCGACCGGGTCAGCTAGCCGTAAAGGAGAATCACCAATGGGTGGCAAGAGATATGAGATTTATTTGGGGGTCTAGGTAGGTGTGGTTGTGGGTGCGTGTGGAAGGATTTTAATTAATAATGAAGTCCAAGCACAATCGAAAATATCTCTTCGATTATTATTCACTGGCTGCACATGTATAGGATTAAGGGAATTGGATTCTGGATGTGGTCTGGCGATTTGCAAAGATCCGACCTCTATCGGTGGCAAGAGGTTACAGAACCAATTTGTAACTCCAAAGATGAAACGGAACGTAAATATATCCACTCGCAGACACAAAAGGGTGGCACTGCCGTAGACAGATAGGTCTTGGCGAGGTGAGATATTCATATACACACATACATACATAGACACACATACACACACGCCACATATATATATATTTATACATTGATGCGTTCAGATATATATATATATATATATATAACTACGTCAGCACAAAAGAGGGCACGAATATGTACACATGTAGACATTATCAGATTGTGGTCGATTGATAAACAGTGAATAATACTGACATTATATATCTATATCTATATCTATCTATTTATCTATTTATCTATCTATCTATAATATATATCTTATTATAATGGAGATTGTGGTTGTCTGTCTGTAACGAAACTCTGTACTACTCAAGTCACATTCCCTTTATTATTTACATCACATTCTCCATGATTTATTTTATTTAAACTCAATTATTAATAAAATTGTTTTCATTACTTACACTGTTGACCATATCTACATACTAATAACATGCAATGTATTTATATATAACAACAAAATAGCGATTTCAAGTGTGAATGGGAAGATAATTTTGCATATTGATCTTAAAAAAATTGATTTTTAAATAAATCTAATGCTTATTATTATTGATTCCTAATTGTTTGGTTTTATCTTATGAATATGAGCAAAAATCTGGCGATAAATCTTAAAGAAATCCTTAACAAGAAGAACATAACTGTAATATTATCTTTACTTCCTAATTAACTAAATATTGATTAGGAAAATTTAGCAAAGACGGGAAATGGAAAATGATGGAAGATTGTTTTCAAAGTTGTTCTATTTTTCAGATCATCCCCTCTGTTCCAAATCTTTTTATCTGCATTCTTATTCAGTTTCATTAGCCTTCTAATTAAATATTTTATTACATTAACACTTAAATACTTGACCGAGGGTGCATATATTTGGCTAGTATATATATATATATATATATATATATATATATATATATATATATATTGGGGTGGTCTGCCTGTGTGTGTGTGGAGAGGGTCTGCAAATATGTATATCTTGAAGGATATTTCAAGACCTGAAGTAGTTAATGGAAATCTGGACCTATATATATATATATATATATATATAATATATATATATATATATATATCTGGTGTACTCATGAATTCTAGTCGTGTTGGTTTCGACATCAATAGTAATCGAGTTCGAACTCCTGACAAACTACTACTTTCACTATTGGGAAGGTATGGATCCCTTATTCTCCTAGCTATTGATTGAATTCTAACACTTACTTTGGCAATAAATAACCCACCAAGATTGAAGAAACAAAGAAGGAAATGTTTTTCTGTTTCTGCCCCCCCCTCTCTCTCTCTCTCTCTCTCTCTCTCTCTCTCTCTCTCTCTATATTAATAATAATAGTAATAATGGCTGTCAACTCGTGTTCGAGTAAGACCATTTCCTTTTTTAAAAATTTTTTTTTTATCATCATAGTTAGATGCCAGTAGCATTGGACACTCTATATTTGTGTTTTCTCAGATGACTCACCAGGATAGTCCTGGAGAGACATACTCTTCCACATAAACTACATGTTGGAACTTCTCCACTTTGAATGTTGCACACACACACACACACACACACACACACACACTCATATATATATATATATATATATATATATATGTGTGTGTGTGTGTGTGTCCTTGGAAACACATAAATTTGAACGAAAACATCTACCATCCTTTCTACTACCTTACACCATGGATGACTACCGAAGTGTTTTTGTAAAATCGAAATATTGATCAGTATCAGCTATGATTATATTATAAATTGTTTTCTTCTTTAACAGCATTGTGTGATGTTTTCATTCCACCTTTTCATATATATATATATATATATATATATATATAATATATATATATATATATCGAATAGACAGGTAAGTTGTGGAGGATTCTATTTGGGACCCTCTTTCCCCTCCGTATATCCACAGTGAATACCCATGCAGATGCACACCTATAGATTTATACAAAGATACTTTCAAATTCCTAGGAGAATTCAATGTATGATATTTAATTAACTGAATATACTGAGCGATAAATACAATTACAATAAAATATAAAAATCTCAACAGACCCTCATTTGGCTATTATAAATTTATTCAGCTTTTATCGCTATAAAAGAAATCGGTTACGTCAGATAGCCATCACACAATGGAGAGAAAAAACAAAATAGAGAAGAAAGAAAAAAAAATCTTTTTTGTTATGGAGCCCCGTGTTATAGAATCCTTTGGTAAGTGAATAAGTACCGTGATATAGAATCCTTTAGGTCCGTCGTCCAAGAAGATCCAAGTGAGCTAAGATTAGAATCAGCCAGTATAAATAACAGCAACAGCAGAGCACTACCAGTGATTGGACAATCGGTTGGTCACATGTTAGTCGACGAAGTCTATAAGTACAAGTAGGCATTTACCACACGCCTTATATACTAAAACTGGGCACCTCACGTGGTGTAATGGTTAGCAAGTTCGCTTCGCAAACCATTGATAGTGAGTTCGATTCTCATTGGGAGCCCCATACTTCTGGCCTTGTGCCATATCTAAGCTAAGCTTAGTAAATAACTATATACTAAAACTCCAACAGCCATGTCTCATACGGTCCAGTGTAATGGTTAGCAAACTAGATTAGCATACCATTGTTTGTGAGTTCGATTCTCACTGGGCGCCCCACACTTCTGGCCTTGTGCCACATCTAAGCTACGCTTAGTAAATAACTATATACCAAAATTCCAACACTCGCTGAAAAACACAAATCGGGTCGTCGGTCGTCGGAGAATTTTTTAAAAAATGATGAAAATACGGCCAAATTTAACTGTATGCGCGTGTCGCTTGTTTGTGTACGTGTTTGTGTGTGTGTTATGTATACGGTCGGATACGCTCGTTCTGTTTGTACGTTTTTATCTATTAACGCTCTATCACAGATATTGAGCACTCTACTAATAATATTGTACGTTGGCTTACTACTGCCCTTCATGTGTTGATAGTGCCAACCATACACATTGATATATATATATATATATATATATATATATATATATATATATATATATATATCTTATTATAATGGAGATTGTGTATTTTTCTGTCTGTAACCGAAACTCTATTAATACTCAAGTCACAATTCCCTTAGTTATTTACGCTACATTCTCTATGATTTTATTTATATTTAAACCTCAATTATTAATAAAAATTGTTTTACATTATTAATACTGTTGACCATATCTACATACTAATAACATGCAACTGTATTTATATATACAACACAATAGCGGTTTACAGTGTGAACAGGAAGACTAATTTGCATATTAATATTTAAAATTTGATTTTAATAAATATGTGCTTAGTATTATTGATTTTAATTGTTTGTTTTTATTTTAATAGATATTAGCAAAAATCTCGCGAATAAATCTTAAAAGAAATCCATTAGCAAGAAGAAATAACTGTAAATTTATTCTTTACCTCCTATTTTAACTAAATTGTTAAATTAGGAAAATTTAGCAATGAAAGACGGGAATGATGGAAGACTATGTTTCAGTCGTTTTATCTTTCGATTATACCCCCTCTGTTTCAAATATTTTATCTGCATTCTTATTTAGTTTCATTGGCTTTTCTAATATGATATTTTTTACATTAAATACTTGTACCCGGAGGGTGCATATATTTGCTAATATATATAAGACAGATTTTATCTTCTCCAATATCTTATATAATATTTATATTAATTCAATGCTTCTATAAAGAGTGCGGTGGAGGAGAAGAAGGCTTTTCCATTAGGGACCTCTCTTGAAAATGATTATTTTTTTATTTTAAGAGAGGTCCTTATTCCATTGATCTCATTCATTTTTATTTCCATTCACTAATTCATTTTTTACAATAATTCTAAACTATATATATATATATATATATATATATATATATATATATATATATATATATAATATATATATATAAAAGTCCAGAGAAGAAATCTTCCTTACGACACAAGAGTTTTATTTTAAAAACCTGTCGCAGTTTAAGAGCTCAATGTGTGCTCTTAATCTTAGAGTCACAGAGCAAATATATAAGTAAAGAAATAACAAAAGACTTAGAGATTTAGCATTATAGTCTATTTCAGGGAGCTTAGACAAATTGTCTAACTCTCCCGACTCATCATTCGCATCTGATGAGTCGGGAGAGTTCGACACTTTGTCTAAGCTCCCTGAAATAGACTATAATGCTAAATCTCTAAGTCTTTTGTTATTTCTTTACTTATATATATATATATATATATATATATATATATATACATATATGTTATTCCTAATAAACATTATCAAAGGGGAAACACTCTTGACTGATAAATTATTTATTCATTTATTGACCTACTAGGGAAAAAGAAGACGGGGTTAGGGTTAGGGTTAGGGTTTAGGGTTAGTTTAATGGGAAAATAAATAAATAATTTATCAGTCAAGAGTGGTTCCCCTTTGATCAAGTTAGAATTATAGAAAATAACCTATATATATATATATATATATATATATATATATATATATATATATGAGAAGTAAATACACAAGCGATGTTTTTGATATGGCTTTTTTTAGCAGACAATTTTTGGGAAAATATGTGCTTAATTGAAATCGTACCTAATTTTGGAAGTTAATTAGTTAATAATTGATTAATTAGGCGGGCATACCTATTCAAATGTAAGGC
>CM042154.1:63056653-63064153 GCA_023376005.1 Doryteuthis pealeii
GCATGTAGCCCTGCCCCGTAAAATTCTGTTGACTGTTTTTTGAGCCACTTTCTCTGTCCATATTTCACTTCCTCGTCACTGGAATAATGTTTGTCTTTCAAACCCTCTTTCATGGGGCCGAAGAAGTGATAGTAATTATTCCAGATAGATGGAAACAGAGATATATGAATACATGGTGATGTATTGATAGATAGATACCTACAGTCATCCACAGACACAGTGTTTCGACGTTTCACGTCTCTTCAGTGTGGCTAGAAATAGCAACTACCTCTGAGCAGGATCAAAACCCGGCTGACTTTTCGTCCACCCGCTTGGTTAACCTCTCGGCCATTTGACAGCTGCCGTAAAGGGGGTGGTGTTTAAACTATTAAATACATACATTTGTTATATATATATATATATATATATATATATATATATATATATATATATATTATATATGCGCAAATATTGATATATTACATATATATATATATATATATATATATATATATATATATATATAATATATACTAGCAAATATATGCACCCTCCGGGTGCAAGTATTTAAGTTTTTAATGTAATAAAATATTGTATTAAATTAGAAAGCCTCATGAAACTAAATAAGAATGCAGATGAAAAGATTTGAAACAGAGGGAGTATAATCGAAAAATAGAACAACTGAAACTTACTTTTCCATCACTCTCATCTTTCATTGTTATTTTTTTCTAATTTAAGTATTTAGTTAAAAGAGGAAGTAAAGAATAAAATGACATATAGTTTTTCTTGTTAATGGATTTCATTTAAGATTCATTGAAGAGATTTTTGCTTATATTCATTAAAATAAAACTAAACAGTTAGAAATCAATAACACTGGACACATATTTATTAAATTCGATTTTTAATATCAATATGCAAATTAGCCTTCCCGTTCACACAGTAAACCGCTATTTTGTTGTATATATAAATATAATTGAATGTTGTTAGTATGTAGATATGGTTAACAGTATTAATAATGTAAAACAATTTTATTAATAATTGAGGTTAAAATAAAAATAAAATCATTGAGAATGTTATGTCAATAACTAAGGGAGTTGTGTCTTGAGTAGTAATATAGTTTCGGTTACAGACAGAAAAACACACAATCTCCATTATAATAAGATATAAAAATAATTATAAAATAATATAAACATTTTTTCAAAAGATCACTGGAACTGAAGTAGTCTAGTTATGGCATTTCTTTTTGAATGAATTTTTTTTTTTAAATGATGTTTTTTTTTATATAACTGTATTCTGGTGTTGCATGTTTACGTGAATGCGTTTTTGTTTTTGTTTGTACGTGTGCGTATGTTGTCATGCGCGTGTCCATGAAAATGCGTGTTGGCTGTAACGTGTTGGCTGTGACGTTGAGACTGTATCCTAGCGCGGGATTTCACGTGTGTATGTGCGTATGAAAGAGCGTATTTGTGTTTGGTGGCCATGGTGATGTATAATATTTCGTGAAAACGCTAAAAAGAGGTTTTCCCTAAAAGATTCGATCAGTATTAGCGTCTTTTTATATTAGTATAAAATAACAGACTGCTATACAGCTATGATACGATGCGGATAGCATTCACCTATAATTTTTTAAATCTGTTTTTTTCTCCTCTCTAAAATGCAGCCGAGAATTTGTTCTTATATTGTACCGTCACTGATTTAATTACAGAAACACTATTCTTCTAAAGGCAACTGATTTATTTAATCGGCATGACAACCCGTCTAGAGTTATTTTATGCCCAGTTGTGTACGGCACATTTACATCCTTGTATTGTTTTTCTTCTCTTTTGTACACGGTCGCATGGAATGGATGAGGTACATTCAACGAAAAATTACCTTGAACTTTTTTTAGTGTTATATCTATCTATTTACCAACCCCTCCGTATGAGCAGGATGTGACACAAGGTCAATTTCTTCAGCGGAGTTCAACAGGTCTGAATTCAGAGTTTTCCTTCTCCTAGACCGGTTGCCTAACCAAGGTTAAAGAACCCATTCTGCCCTGCTATTTACCCATAGCTGGAGGGAGAGTAGGATTCATACATTTCCCAAGGGTATTAGTGCTAAGTGAAATGCAATTACCACGTCCAGGATTTGAACTCGGGGCGACGAGTCCATTTCCCGTGACTTTAACCATTACACCACGCGCTTTTTTTTAATGTTATAGCCCACCTGATGAGGAGCCATGTCTCATGCGGTCTGCTGTTGACATATCTTGGTATAGGATATGAGCAACATCTTCGCTTCTATTTATTGACTCTACCAAGCATCAGCAAGCTTCCGGCAGGAATTGGCCACTTGGACAAGAGGACAAAAAGCATTTAAGATCGTGTACACTGTACCTATGATCACTTACTGGACGAACTCTCCATAAGAAAGACTTATATTTGGATTTAACCAGAACTTATTACAGAAATCGGACAAAGTTTTTAGCCTTTCTAATGATATATATATATATATATATATATATATATATATATATATATATCATTAGAAAGGCTAAAAACTTTGGATTAACACCAGAAAGACTCATCTTTGGATTAACTGCTTGGATAGGAATTTTTGCTGCTCTCTTCCAATATATAATCTACCGAATGGTTTTTAATCCAATATGTGATCCATATTTTCTAATTTTCTAATCCAATATGTGATCTACCGAGTTGTTTACATTCCAATATGTGATCTACCCATTAGGGTTAGGGTTAAGGTTAGTAGTTCACATATTAGAATGTAAACAACTACGTAGTTTAACAACCCCGTGGTTTGCTAGTTTAATGAGAAAATAATGGGTAGTTAATGGGTAGATCACATATTGGAATGTAAACAACTTTGTAGATCACATATTTGATTAGAAACCATTCGGTAGATCACATATTGGAAGAGCACCCCTTTGTTTTTTTTGTTTTTTTTTAGTTCTTATGTATCCCCCAAATGTCTTCATCCTCTTTCAAAGCTGTGTGTTTAAGGATTATTTAGCTAATCCCATTTGAAGAAAGTATTTGGATTAGTTTTATGCATTTATCTGATATTTACCAATACATTTTCCACTGATAATATATATATATCTTATTATAATGGAGGTTGTGTGTTTGTCTGTCTGTAACCGAAACTATATTACCATACAAGTCACAATCCCCTTTGTTATTTACATCATATTCTCCATGATTTTATTTTTATTTAAACCTCAATTATTAATAAAATTGTTTTCATTACTTACACTGTTGACCATATCTACATACCAATAACATGCAATTGTATTTATATATACAACAAAATAGCAGTTTATAGTATGAATGGGAAGGCTAATTTGCATACTGATCTTAAAAAATTGATTTTAATAGATATATGCTTAGTATTATTGATTTCTAATTGTTTGGTTTTATCTTATTGAATATGAGCAAAAATCTCTTCAATAAATCTTAAAGAAATCTATTAACCAGAAGAAATAACTGTAATATTATTCTTTACTTCCTATTTTAACTAAACAGTTAAATTCGGAAAATTTATCATTGAAAGACTGGAGTAACGGAAAATGATGGAAGAGTTAGTTTCAAACTTGTTCTATTTTTCAATCATACCCCCTCTGTTCAAAATCTTTTTTATCTAAATTCTTATTCAGTTTCATTAGCCTTTCTAATTTAATATGATATTTTATTATAAAATTTAACTAAAATACTTGCACCCGGAGGGTGCATATATTTGCTAGTATATATATATATATATATATATATATATATATATATATATATATATATATATATAAATGCCACTGTTGCTTAGCTTCACTTTGGTGATAAAAACAAAACAACTATTTTAACAGTTACA
This sequence comes from Doryteuthis pealeii, assembly GCA_023376005.1. Taxonomy (NCBI): domain Eukaryota; kingdom Metazoa; phylum Mollusca; class Cephalopoda; order Myopsida; family Loliginidae; genus Doryteuthis; species Doryteuthis pealeii. The sequence goes on from CM042154.1 coordinate 63,060,491, forward strand.
TTAACATTACTTAACATTACTTGAACAGTTTTAATGATGAAAGACACACATACTTTATCTTTATAATGGTTCGGATATGAACTGAAAGTACTCGGTCAACCAAAAATGTCTCTTTCGGAAAAATAATAAATGCTGTTTAAAATTATAAGATTGAATGAATTATTAGAAAGCTTTAAAAAAAAGAATAAAAATCTTGAAAATATTCTGTTTTATTTAATGAAATCTGTTTTGAATATATATATATATATATATATATATATATATATATATATATATATATATATATATATATATATACATATATATATATATATATATATATATATATATATATATATATATATATATATATTTAATCCAAAAGTCCAGAGAAAAAATTCTTCCTTACGACACAATAGTTTTATTTAAAAAAACTGTCGCAGTTTGAGAGCTCAATGTGTGCTCTTAAAGTTAGAGTCACAGAGCAAATATATAAGTAATGAAATAACAAACGACTTAGAGATTGAGCATTATAGTCTATTTCAGGGAGCTTTGTCTAAGCTCCCTGAAATAGACTATAATACTCAATCTCTAAGTCTTTTGTTATTTCTTTACTCATATATATTTATATATATATATTTATGTATATATATATATGTGTGTGTGTGTGTGTGTGTGTGTGTGTAGAGAAAGGTAGACAAACACGGGATGCTGTAGAAAATGGATGTTTATTGTAGGTAGTGATGACGATGTAACGTTTCGGTCTGTTAGACCTTCTTCATGACTTTAGGAATAGAGTTCTTGCTTCAGTGGTGAACATTTTCTTTCTAATGCTCACCACTGAAGCAAGAACTATATTCCTAAAGTCCTGAAGAAGGTCTATCAGACCGAAACGTTGCATCGTCGGCATCACTACCTACAATAAACATCCATTTTCTACTACACCCCGCATTTGTCTATCTTTCCACATACTGTCGGATAATCTCCTCATATTTCTCCCATATATATATATATATATATATATATATATATATATATATATATATATATATATATATATATATATATATGTATATGGGAGTAAATATGGAAATAAATCCGACAATATTAAGAAATTTGAAAAAACAAATGTTCTGAAAATAGGATGAATTTATTTATCGACGTTTAAACGTTTCGGTTTCTTTAAATCTTCATCAGGATGTGTCTTGATGAAGAAATTGATGGAAGTTTTATAGATGACAGGAGATGAAAATCTTTATAAAATCTTTTTTGTTGTATAACTGTATTTGTTCAGTGTTATATTTTAGAAGACGAATCGCGATCCGCGCACGCAAAGATGTCATGCCGCGTGACGCAACTCGAAGAAATGCTTTCAACAAAAGACAAGAAAAAGTATTCATGGACTGATTTTATGAGAACAAAGGGAACCAAGTGGGAATGATAACTAAATAATTAAAAAATATACAGTTACACAACAAAAAGGTTTTATAAAGATTTTCATCTGTCATCTATAAAACATCCATAAATTTCTTCATATCCTGATGAAGGTTTAAAGAAATCGAAACGTTTAAACGTCGATAAATAAATTCATCCTATTTTCGGAACACTTGTTTTTTCAAATTTCTTAATATATATATATATATATGGGGCGGGGGGTGTCATATGACGTTGGTCGTTACAACACAGGCACTTCCATATATTTACTACGACAACACATACATGCGGGCTCACACACATACAAGGGTTGGACAAAGTAATGGAAACACATGGAAATTTCAAACAAATTTGATTTAATATCCCGTGAAATCCGGCTTTGTACAACGCTCTTCTTACAGTTTTTGTGGAAACTAGGTTCTCGAGATGTATATATATATATATATATATATATATATATATATATATATATATATATATATATATATATATATATATATATATATATTATTGACTTTTTGTATTTTTCTTTTTTCATATTTGAATAATATTCAAGAGACACAACATATCAAAGAGCTTATTAACCACAGTCTTTTATGTTGTCTTTCTATGTGATTTAAAGGTCAACGATGCCCTAATGATGGTTTATTAAAAGAAACTGAAACGTTGGCTCCTATTAAAAAAACCATCCTCTGAATATCTTGGTGTTTGATATTTTTATATACTTACATTGTTGTAAGTGAGAAAATTGGAAGTGAATCCGACAATTATGTTGAAAGATAAATGGAAAGAAAACGTTGTATGAATAAAGATTATTTATTGAAATGCCGACACGTGTTTCGGCCAAGGGTTTGTCTTTGTATACTGTGTGTTCTATTTCTCTGCTAAAATGTTCGGAGCTGTATTCTTGTGATCCTTCCTGACAATTAAGAGTCCGACGGTCCCTATCAGACAGCTTTTGCTTCTTTTTTTTTTCTTCAAATTTGTTTTTCTCATTTATGAGTTTTTTTTTTCTTCTAATTCAATTGCTGTAATTACTTTTGAGACAATACTTCTTGCTACACCAAATAATTCAGTGCATGATCAATAACTTCACACATACATACATACGTGCATACATACTGTTTTATTCTATTTCATTTTATATCTCAGTCATACACAGGTGTGTATGTACACTCACATAACACATTCTCTATACCTGCTTTCCTAAACCTCCCTATATAAATACTCATCCATGTTATATTTCCTTTACTCTTTTCTTTTACTTTTCATAACAATACCCAAAACCTCCTCTTCTTCTATTAAAAGAAATTAATGAACAGACGCAATTTTACTGATGAAACTTAAAGTTAAAGAAATATTCCACTGTTGTTCTGTCTCTGGTTCGATCAATTCCAATATTTTGGGTGAAACTTCACCCTTTTTCAAGGTATTGGCAATGGAGAAAAATGAAATACTGTATATGACAGAAAAACAATGAATGAAATGAATGAAGTGAAAGGATTTGGCGTTGTTTAGCCGTTATTTTTCTTTCGAAATTGTGTGACGTAACTCATCCGAAATCGATCCTGGTGATCGCTCGAAATTCGGCATGACTTTCATCGTGAAAGTCATGCGCAACTTGAAGAAAATTAAAGAATAACATTTTAAAAAGATGGAAAAAATCAAAATAAACATATGATATTACGTTACAGCTCCTTGCCGAGTTTTAGGCCGAAATACGCATTTGCGTGGAATTTATACATTTTTTTAGGGTTATGATGTTTGTGGTAGGATATTAGGCATGGGTTGTGGGAAAGTATTTGTATGTGTTTAAAATACCGAGGTCAGTATTCAAACCATTTTTATATACACACGTATATATATATATATATATATATATATATATATATATAAGATTTTTGGATGTTTGTTTATTTTAGAAACGTTGCTGAATAAAGTATATATTAATTTTTTACTTGAAGGCACTTACAACGCATGTATCGCATAAAATTCGATACTTTTTCTTATAGAAAATGAACTTGACAAGTGTATCCCAGAAAAGTCGAAACAGTCTGTACGGTATTCTACACACCGAACCATCCTTTTGCTGGATTACACTTGTCAAGTTCATTTTCTATAAGAAAAAGTATCGAATTTTATGCGATACATGCGTTGTAAGTGCCTTCAAGTAAAAATTTAGTATATAATATATATATATATATATATATATATATATATTATATATATATATATATATATATATATATA
>CM042154.1:63071653-63076653 GCA_023376005.1 Doryteuthis pealeii
TCTCATCCAATAGAAAAATGCCACCTTAACCTTTTCCATTCGAATCTACATATAATTCTTATATTCACCCCAAAAATGTTTTCGTTCTAATTTACACGCCAGTTACATTCCTGACTCTCCACACCTCTATCATGTTACACTCTCTGTACCGGAAATTGAACCTTGTATCTTTAGAGATCAGGCTTGGCTACCTTTTTTTTAAAACAATGATGGTGAGTCAAAAAGTAATGCTATTTTCTTTATTCCATGTGAAGTTTTTTTAAAATATAAAACTAAGGCCTACATTGAAACCATAACGAGGATCAGAGCAAGAATCCGATGAGTAAGACCCAACTTGCGAATCGACAATGACTTCCTGCATGACAATGCTCGACCACACACAAGCGCCAGGATAAGGAAGAAAATTGCCTCCTTCGGGTGGACAACTTTACCACATCCTTCATACTCTACAGATTTAGCGCCTTCAGACTATCATCTCATCGGCCTCATGAAAGAGGGTTTGAGAGGCAGACATTATTCCAGTGACGAGGAAGTGAAATCTGGAGAAGTAGGGATGTTCTCCAAAGAGGACCAGCTTCATTTTGATCTATGATACATATGTTACAATTTATGAGGATCATAAATTGTGAGCGTACCTGTAAGTTAGTTTTAAATAAAGTTCGTTATATTTTAAACCGGATGTGGATAATTTTCCATAACCGTTGGGTTAATTATTGACATTTTAGATTACTCCCAACTGACCCCGGTACAGAGATGCGGGAATAGTTAGTTTTAGAATTTAGATTCGACCCGATTTGGAAGCAGAGTGGACGTGTTTGTCTCTCTCTCTGCTGGGTCATTTCAAACCACGATGGAATGGATGGAATCATGGGTTAATAAATATAAGCTTGATCAAGCGAAAACTATGTCTTGTTAGTTTATTTAAATAAAAACAATGACTAGCCCAAGAAGACCAGCCCGAAAGTTAAAAGACTTTCAAGAACAGAATAGTTAGAATTCAACTAGACAAGACAACAAGATGTCGGCCAGAGCAGATTGCAAGAATCGACAGAAGCAGTAAGCAGTCAGCAACAAGCTGCCAGAGAAATTAAGCAATCAAGTAAGACCATCCATTCTCTCTAAACTAAGTATCTAATATGTCTGTCTCTGTCGCTCTCCCCCCTCTCTCTCTCTCTCTCTCTATATATATATATATATATATATATATATATATATGAGGAAAAATGAGTAAAGAAAAGAAATGTAAATGGATAAAATGAATTTAATCGATATCACATTAATCGATATCACTTACACATGTGTTTCGGTCAGTTTATGTGTGTGAAAATATTTCGCACACATAGAAGAAACGACCTTCATCAGAGTGAACATTTATTTTGAATGAAAAAATTCGTTGGGAAAAACAACAGAGATTTTTGGAAATATTCGAAAATCGATTTTTTAAACATTTGGAACGCTGAGAATAGTTAAGATAGACCGTTATGATTTGGATATTTGTTTTTTTCTAGGGGTTATGGTACGAAATAGTTTATATATATATATATTATGATACAAAATAGTTTTTATATATATATATATATTAAATTTTTACTTGAAGGCACTTACAACGCATGTATCGCATAAAATTCGATACTTTTTCTTATAGAAAATAAACTTGACAAGTGTAATCCCAGTAAAGGATGGCTCGATGTGTAGAATACCGTACAGACTGTTTCGACTTTATTAAGTCTCATCAGCGGTATATACTAACGATTTTCCTCCGACAGAAATCGAAACACTAGTGAAACACTTTTATCGCCTCGGCCACAGTACACAGCTGACCATCCTAGCGGAATTAAGCTTGTCAAGCGATACTACGCGCCTCTACCATCCCTTACCTATTATGGTAGAGGCGCGTAGTATATACCGCTGATGAGACTTAATAAAGTCGAAACAGTCTGTACGGTATTCTACACATCGAGCCATCCTTTACTGGGATTACACTTGTCAAGTTTATTTTCTATAAGAAAAAGTATCGAATTTTATGCGATACATGCGTTGTAAGTGCCTTCAAGTAAAAATTTAATATATACTTTATCAGCAACGTTTCTAAATAAACAAACATCCAAAAATCATATATATATATATATATATATATATATATATATATATATATATATATATAGTAATTGGTAATTTGCTTGAAGCATTGTTCAGTATGTTATAAAATATCAAAATTCGAAGGCAATACAATGCGTATAAAAAATAAACAAAAAAGATGTTTTTTATGTCTTATCGATTTCGAAGCATAAACTTCATCATCAGAGTTATTTTCTGAAAATTAACTCTGATGATGAAGTTTATGCTTCGAAATCGATAAGACATAAAAAACATCTTTTTGTCTTTATTTTTTATACGCATTGTATTGCCTTCGAATTTTAATATTTTATAATATATATATATATATATATATACTAGCAAATATATGCACCCTCCGGGTGCAAGTATTTAAGTTTTGATATAATAAAATATCATATTAAATTAGAAAGGCAAATGAAACTGACTAAGAATGCAGATAAAAAGATCTGCAACAGAGGGCGTATAATCGAAAAATAGAACAACTTTGAAACTAACTATTCCATCATTTTCCATTACTCCCCTCTTTCATTTGTAAATTTTCCTAATTTAACTATTTAGTTAAAATAGGAAGTAAAGGATAATATTACAGTTATTTCTTCTTGTAAATAAATTTCTTTTAAGATTTATCCACGAGATCTTTGTTTATATTTTTAAGATAAAACCAAACAATTAGAAATCAATAATACCAAGCACATATTTATTAAAATAAAATTTTAAATATCAATATGCAAATTAGCCTTCTCGTTCAAACTGTAAACCGCTATTTTGTTGTATACATAAATACAATTGCATGTTATTAGTACGTAGATATGGTCAACAGTATTAATAATGTAAAACAATTTTTATTAATAACTGAAGGTTTAAAAGAATGAAATCATGGAGAATTTGACGTAAATAATTAAGGGAATTGTGACTTGAGTAGTAATATAGTTTCGGTTACAGACAGAAAAACACACAATCTCCATTATAATAAGATATATATATATATATATATATTATGTACCCGATGTTTGATAGGGGTATATAACACATGTTCCTGTGCTGGTAATTATACCTCTTCTAAATAAAATGTCATTACTTTTTGACTCGTATCTGTATTTCCTGTACATGAAATCGTTTTGGATTCTATTTCAACTTGCATATATATATATATATTTTATATTGTGTTGTTGCCGACATTTTCTTTTAAAGCTTACTTATTTGGTTTTTCATTTTTCGCTTTTCGTTTTTCGTTTCAACTGGATCTGAACTTCTCTCGATCCATCAGAGAGTAATTATATGTCTTGACCTCTTGGCTAGACGCACCAGTACTTGCATCATTATCTCATGACGGTTTAATATACGTTCCAAGCTCCCAAATGTCCGACCTCCCTTATTCGGACAACTCAACACGTTCTAATTTGATCTCCGGCTTGCCACCATGTCCGTCCGTATTCGCACTTTGAACGAGGGGGTGGAGATAAACGCTTGACCCCCACATATGACCAGCGTAATCTGTCCAAGTTTGTTTGATGTATTGAGGAATTTAACCGTCATATTTGCTCGGCGCGAGATATTTCCTTCAGGACATGGCCATTGAGTGGCTGTGTTGTTGCGATGCTGAGTTGAAGATGACGAAATACAAGAAAAGGCCACAGTGGGAGATATTTAAATATGGAAAAGAGTAAGAGGAAAAACTGGGAGAGAGAAGGATAAAGGAGAGAGATTATGAAATGAGAGAATTAAAAGAAGGAAAGAAAGAAAGAAGATGTGGTTTCTTTGTTTAACCATCGTGGATAATTTAATGCCAAAGCCATCCCTATAGAAATATGGTAGTGGTACTATTTAGCCCATAGCTGGCGTGATGAGGATATTCACACTATAAGAATCAGCAAGCCGTTAACTCATAGTTAACACCCGTGCTCTTATAATGCATAAGGTTATCCAGGAGAGGGTAACCTAACATAGAATAGTATTATCTGCGTTATTCGGACTATTGTCCCCATCTTCATTGTTATTTGTACAACGTTTCGGCCGATATGCCCTCCGGCCTTCTCCAGGTATTTCTTGTCGGACTCGGGAATCTTCTTTTCGAACACGGGAATTTCTCTTCGTCATCGGGAGCCATCACGGAACTTTGAACCTAACCCTTTATTTATTCCACAAAGTTCCGTGATGGCTCCCGATTACGACAAGAAAGTTCCCAAGTTCGAAAAGAGGGTTCCTGAGTCCGAGAAGGTTCCCGAGTCCGACAAGAAATACCTGAAGAAGGCCGGAGGGCATATCGGCCGAAACGTTGTACAAATAACAATGAAGATGGGGACAATAGTCCGAATAACGCAGATACTAATCTTCAAGCCTCATCTCAAACATTCAGAGAAATACTAACATAGAATATTTGGTAGAGAAAGGAACACCGAATTCTCCCATTTCAAGACTAAAACAAATAATTTTTATTATTTTGATTTTTCGGACTGTTGTCCTCATTTTATTGTGGTATGTAAAAACACAACGTTTTAATCGTTCTTCAACGCTTTGTTTGATCAACAGTCAAACTATTCAAAATGGTTTTCCAGGATGAGTCATTACTATATTCGGATAAACAGGGAACACCTGAAGAAGGACAGATGATACAGCGTCCGAAATGTTGCGTTTTTACATACCGCAATAAAGATGAGGAAAACAGTCCGAAAAATCAACATAATAAAAATTATTTGTTTCAGTCTTGAAGTGGGATAATTTTATAAATTATAATATGTACCGGTCAAAATCGCAAGCTCAGTGGGTAGAGCGTCCGACTTGGAACCCCAAAGTTGCGTTTTCGATACCGGCCCTCGCCAACTAAGCGTATGAGTAGCACAAGGATCCGTGCAGTAAATCGAGGAGCTGATGGTAGGTGTGGC
>CM042154.1:63081653-63096653 GCA_023376005.1 Doryteuthis pealeii
AAAACATATTTTTAAATCATCAGTTTTTGTTATGTTTCTTCGTTTTAATGGTTCAAAAACTTTGACGATAATATTAACATCTATTCAGGTTTCATTATGGGGTGGGGAGGTAATTTTACACATCGAATTGGAGGTCCCGAGGTGTCCCAGACGACATTTGTTTAATAAATACACCAATTTTTATATAATTCTACAAATTTTATGAAAAACAAATTTCATTAAATTTGAATGAATAATTCAATTTTAGTGTTAAAATTTATCTGGGTTTTATTGACGCCCAAAACCCCTTTTTTTTTTCTTTTCGTAACAAAATATAAACAAACCTTAGTTTCGGACATGCACAGACAGTTACGTAACAGGATACAATTAAATACACAAACCTTTTCAAATTTAATGTCAAAGGATAATGTATGAAAATTTAATGTTTGTAAATATTTTTTTCGTAAAACTCTAAACGTTAGATAACTTTAAGTATATATCAAAAGGAAAAAAATCTATATATGATTGAATGATATCGGTCATGTATTTATTGAAACTTGTTTTAAATAACACATTAGACTTTCTATTGTGCATTCTCACTTCAGAGTTTATGTATAATTCAGTTGTCTTTACATTCTTATATAGTACTTGATCATGACTATGAATTAAATACTTATTACTACACTTGCTTAATTCCTGAAGTTACTGTGACGTAGGCAGTGACGTAGTTTCGGCTACTGACAAATAGATCGAATCTCCCTTATATATAGATTATGCTCACTCCTGTGAAATTTTCCACACCAGCGTTACCTGGTGATCTTTCACTGGAATTTGAGTGACAACAAGTCTCATCAGTTCTCCAGAACTCTCCAGAGTATTCCAGTTGATTTCAACAATGCTGTTGTCTGGATGGTCTCAATTCTTCCTCTGATTTCCAGTTACTCTAGTCTATTATTATTATTATTATTATTATTATTATTATTATTATTATTATTATTATTATTATTATTATTATTATTATTATTATTATTATTAGTTTTTCACACCAGTGTAAGCTGATGGTATTTTACTGGAATTTGACTGACTATAAGTCTCCTTTTTTGCAATAGCTCTTTAGTAAACATATCAAACATTGTAATAATTAAATTATCAGACTGTGGTATATCCACAGTTTCTGCTAGTGATTATTTGTCACATTTTTCACAATGAAATTTCTTTTCAAAATTTAACTCAAGTATCAGGCCACAGACTTATTGATCCCAGTGTGTGACCATTTTTCCTATGTTGTTGATACTTTAAAAAAAGTTTTGTTGCGGTCTATTGTTTTTGTTCTCGTCAATTTTTTTTTACCTCAAATACCGATTGACCCATCAGCAAAAATATTATATTTGCGCAAATTGTTGTGAAAATTCACCGGCGAAGAAAACAATTTATTTTTTATTTTTTTTGTTTTTTGTTTGTTTTCTTTTTTGTGTTTTTTTTTTTTTTTTTTTTTTTTTTGCTGGTGGTGTCATACATTTCGCTGTTTACTCTTGACACATTGGCTTCGAATTGACGTTTTTTCCCGCCATTAACTTGTAAATTTTGACGCAAAATATTAAAAAAACCACGTGGTCTCTTTCTGCCATTTTCTTAGCTTTTACTTTTTCTTCCTCTAAATTTGTTTTATTTAGTCTAATTTACTTCGGTGTTTCTTTTTATTTTTATTTCATTTTTATTTTATTTTATTTTATTTTTATTTTTATTTTTATTTATTTTTTTTTGGTGGGGGGTTCATTTCTAATCTATATTGCTTCGTCATTTTTGTCTGTTAAAAAAAATTCCCTTGATATTTTACAGTACCTAATTGCTTCCCTTTAATTGTCTCACTTTGATTGTCATGGTTGTCAATAGGTGCAATATGACAATGCAATCAGGTTTGTAACTCATCTTTTATGACAAGTCCGTCCTGCACCTCTGAGTAAGATTCCATTTCAATAACGTCTGGCCATCTAACTATCTATCTCTCTATCCATTTGTCTCAGTTAGTTTATAACTTTCATTCAAGTCTTTTTCCCATATATATTTATTTACTAAGTTGTTTTGGTCATTATTTATACTAAGACAATCATATCGATCTATAACGCACCTTATTTAAAAATATAGCAAATAATATTAAGAATTTACATATATATATATTTATTTAAAAATATAAATATAAATCCCTAACCGCTAGGCATAAAATAACCCTCGACGGGTTAAAATGCCCTTAAAATCAATAATCTCTGCAGATTCTTTCTGGTGGCAGTCCACTGACAGAAAAAAAAAACTATGGAAGGCCAGTGTGTCGCCAAAATTTAAAAAAAAACTTTCTTTTCTCAATCAAAATTCATGGGATGGTAGTTAAAATATATTTTTACCCAATTATTTGGGGATGAGACAAAACAAAGTTAGCAGTGGTTTCATGCCTTCCGCAAGAATATCGATAAGAAATTAACATTAGAAGATATAAATAAGGGGGAGATGTCCAAGGAGGCATTTCAAACAGATAAATGAATAAATAGATTGCTTAATTTCATTTCTTGAATATTCTAATTTTTATATTTTGTTATTTTTATATATATATATATATATATATATATATATATATGTTTTCATATATACTGTTCATGTCTGTAATTAAGTCCAGTTATATTTAATTTAACTCTTTTATTATTATTACATGATTGCATTTTATTATTATTACATGAAGGGGTCGGGTTAGTTCAGTCGGAAGAGCGTTCGGCTAGAAACCGCAAGGTTCTTACTTCGATACCGGCCCTCGCCAACTCGTCGTATGAGTAGGACAGGGATCTGTGCGGTAAAAGTAGGGAGCTAATGGTAGGTGCGGCGCTCTACCTCAGACGCAAAAACCAATCTCCTTGGTCTAGCGCTATTGAAAAGGGGATAGACTCCCTCGCTGATTGGCTGATACCGACTTTAGGCCACCCGATTCAAAGCGTCAGTGTTGCATGGCATGTCTAACCACCCCTTGTGGAGGCTACGAATTCATAGTCAGTATTGAGTTTTGTGTGGATGGTGGTTGGTTTGAAAAGCCAGGATGTTGGGAAACATGCATATATACAAGGTGTGTCAAAAATCTACTAAGTTTAACGATTTGTATACCAAGATGGAAATAAATGAATTAAATTTTTTTTTCAGAATACAAGGTGTGTCAAAATGTACAAAAAATCTCGATACTTTTTTGACACACCTTGTATATTTTAAGGGTGCATATCGCATAAACGCGTCCTGACCTCCTACCCTAAAAACCGCTAAGCGGTGTCTGCTGAAAATGTGAACCGTGCTTCTTCGGAATAATGTATTGATTGTTTTTATTTTCAGAACTTGGTTGTATTTATCTAAAAATTCGTGACAGTTGTTTTGAATTAAAATTAAATGAAAATGCCGAAATGAAAAAGAAATATCTTAAAGGGGGGGGGGGGGGTTTAGAATATTTACATTTATTTCTCGATAAAAAAAACTGGGTGGGGGGGCTTACTTTTAACGCCATCAAACCAATAAAAAAAAGTTATTTATCGATATAAACGCCTTCAATCCGTTCATTTTTTTTTAAAAGAGGTGGGGGTTAAAATAATTACATTTGTCGAGAAAAGACATTGGTGGTAAAATATCAGTTTCATATTGCATTAAATTTTCGGGAAAACGCCGTCAAACAGCTAGGGAGTTCATAAGTAGCATGGGTTGGATTTTCAGCAGGCACCGCTTAGTGTTTTTTAAGGCAGCAGGCCAGGACGCATTTATGCGATATGCATCTTTTTAATCATGATTATTTTAATTTTTTGATTAATTAAACAATATATTAAACAGTAAATTTACATCATTATCTTTGTTTACGGTAAACGGTTTGTATTTTTATCGAATTTTCCTTAAATTAAGGTATAAATCTTATAATTTATAAAATACCTATTAGACATAATAAGCAAATATATATATATATATATATATATATATATATATATATATATCATTATCTTATTTTATTTTTGTTGTAAACTGTTTTTTTAATTGTATATCGTAAGCGTATTTTTATCTTAATTTTGCTTACGGCTGTATAAAATTTTCTAGGTATTTTTTACCTTTATGATGGGATATTCCAAAATTCACTATCTATTCACCTGAGAACATATTCTAGTCAAATAAAGTCCTATTATTATTGTAATCAGAGTCCGTCTGCTCGATTTTAATGAACTAACCATCAGTTTTTGTACTTTACTAGGGTGGGATGAGAGAACTGCTGTGAGCGGTTTAAAGAAGCAAAGAATTAATCAAATCTGATAATTTATAAAGTAATAACAGTAATGATTAAAATTAATTATTAAATTAAAGTATCTAGGTGAGGTTTAGCTCGTTTTTAACATCCTCAAATTCCAATCGTAGTTGGTGTCCTTGGAATAGTCCTCAAGGGTTTGGAAAAAGGAACTGCAGGAATTGGAAGTCAGAGAAAGAATTGAGAGTATCGAGACAACAGCATTGCTAAGATCGGCTAGAATACTCAAAATAGTCAAGTAGACCTGAGGAGACTTGCTATCACCCAGACTTTAGTGAAAGACCACTAGTGAACGCTGGTGTGAAAAACAACAACTACTACTACGACCACTGCTACTACTAGTAATAATCTATTAATAATAGAGATTCGCTTCCGGTTTTTGTCTGTAACAAAAATTACGTCACTGCTTACGTCACATTACCCAACACATAATCCAACGTCATAACATAGAATAAATATACTCAAAATTTGAGCATGCAATCCCTCATTGTTTCAATAAATAAATGCCCGGCGTTATATATTTATATATAGATTGTTTTATTCTAATATAATATTTAAAGTTATCGGAACTGTTTCCATTTCAAATTGTCTTTCTTTCTTTCTTTTTTTTTCTTTTTTTAATCCTTTAATAAATTTGACGATTTTACATACTTATGGTACATACTCTATGACATTGAATTTTCAGCTCCCATCTCCTCAGGCAATATCTTTCAAAAATGTATTTTTACATCACCCGGAGGGTATCTTTTTATTTTGCTAATAATAATAATAATAATAATAATAATACGCAACAAAATAGCAAGTTAGAATGTGTGGAGACAAAGACGAAACGATTAATCATGTAATAGGCGAATAGCTAACTAGCACAAAGTGGGTAGAAGTCTAGGCACAACTGGGTGGGAAAGCCTATCCATGCAGATCAGTGGTTTTCAACCTGGGTCCACAAGGATGCCCATTTAACATTACTTGGGGTCTGCAAATTGATATCTTACGTTAAATAGAGCATTTCTTCTTCAAAAGTGTTGAGAATTACACTTCTACTGAAATATTCCTCGTCACTGGAATGATTGCCTCTCAAACCCTCTTTCATGGGGCTGAAGAGAGGCAAACATCATTCCAGTAACGAGGAAGTGAAATCTGTAGTGAAGAAGTGGCTCAAAGAACAGTCAATAGAAATTTTACAGGGCAGGGATATATGCTCTCATTCGAACGTGGAACATTGCTATTGAGAGAAACGGTGACTATGTGGAGAAGTAGGGATGTGATCCACAGAGGTCCAGCTTCATGTTCCTGTGTTGGTAATTATACCTGTCCTAAACAAAATGGCATTACTTTTTGACTAACCCTCGTACTCGCGGAGAGGTCGCACTTTTTCTTAACCAAATCCATTTGACATGAATATAAAACTTTGGACTGTTTATGCTTGATGGGCATTCATTTTTTTTTTAACTTAATATTTTAACATATTTTTTTAATTCATTTTTTTTATTTAACCCATAGATATGACCCTAACAGGCACTACCACTCCGAGTCAGAGTTGACCTGGGACTAATGTCGATGATGGGGTACTTCCGACTCCCCATGCAGTTTAACGTCATATCCAGGATGTAGAGAAACTCGGTTTTATTGTGCGACCCTCTTTTGTAATGCGATGAATCGTTTAATATTTTGTGTTCTCTAATTAGTAAAGAATATGTTGCGTCTTTTTAAGGTCCCCTGTCTCCTTCCCCCCCCCCTCTCTCTCTCTCTCTCTCTCTCTCTCTCTCTCTCTCTCTATGAATATCGAATCTGAAATGTGTTGTGTGGAACTGTTTTGTGGCTTCTTTATGGTAAGTGGGTCAAGTGTTTATCTGTTGCTTCAATCTGAATGCTGTTTTTAACTCGACTATCGGATTTACAGAAACAGAAAAAGAAAAATTCGTCAGGGGAAACGAACAATTTTTAACCAAGTAGTAACAATGAAAGGAGTATGAGATTTAGTAAACATTTACACTTTATGTATCATTTAGATTATTCAGACTATTGTCCTCATCTTCCTTGGTGTATATATATATATATATATATATATATATATATATATATATATATATACTTTGGTGCGGTACCAAGTTTCTTGGTACAAGGTGATTCTATGTGGGTCCTGTATGAATAAAATGAGTTTGGCCATGTGCCTGTCTAAATAAAATATATCAGTGGTCTGAAGAAGCTCGTGAGCATACTCGCGAGTGGAAATGGTCCATAACCACGATACCCATGTTATTTAAGGCCTTTTATTCCTATATATATATATATATATATATATATATATATATATATATATATATATATATATATATTCTCCTCCAGCTATGGGTAAATAGCAGGTCAGACTGGGCTCTTTAACCATAACTAGGTAACCAGTCTTGGAGAAGGAAAACTCTTAATTCAAACCTGTTAAACTCCGCTTAAGGAATTGACCTTGTGTCGCATCCTGCTCGTGCGAAGGGGTTGGTAAATATCTGTATATATATATATGGTGATTGCCACTTCTTAACACAAGAAGATCACTTCTACAAAATGCAAATGGCCTTCCTTGTTATATACACGACGTTTCGGGCGATGGGCCCTTTGGCCTTCTTCAGGTTTTTTTTTGTCGGACTCGGGAACCTTCTCGAAACCGGGAACCTTCTCAAACTTGGGAACCTTTTCTTCGAACTTAGAACTCGGGAAACTTCTTGTCGAACTCGGGAGTCTTCATGTTGTAATCCGGAGCCTTCACTTGACACTTTAATAAATTTAATGAACCCCTCTCATAACCCTTTTTAGGCCAGTCCGCAGAGCATCTACCTAGCAAATACAAGGTTTCTGGTCCGATACCGGCCCCGGCAACTCAGTAGCATAGATTGGGTAATATAATGTGTGTGATACGAGTCCCCCACCTAACCCTTATTAGGTCAGTCGGTAGAGCATCTGCCCCGGAATCACAAGGTTTCTGGTTTGATGCCGGTTCCCCACAACCCAGTGCATGAGTAGCACAGACTGGGTAATCTACTTTGTGCGGTATGAATTCCCCCATAGACCTTTTAAGCCGCTCAAAATTGCAAGGTTCTTAGTTCAGTACGTTTCTCCCCGCTAACTCAGCGCATGGGTAGCACAGAATGGGTAAACTAATCACTGTTGTAAAGTTTAGAGCTGAGGGTAGGTGTGGCGCACCACCTTAACACAAACAATATAACTGGTATAGCGCTAGCGAAAAGTGTTTAGGCTTCCTGGTTGTCCGGCCAATACCGACAATAAGTCACATCGTCAACTTTTTTACTTTTTAATTATATCAAGTATTTCGATCTAATAGTAATAATTATATGGATTCAAGTATATATTTCTATTTAACAATAGTCATTATTTTTCGTTTCAAGTAATTAATAACAATCCTTCCTAAACAAATATAGCTTCAAATAATTATTCCTAATAAAGAAAATATGCAATTATAGATAAAGTATTCTTATCAAATGTTAATAATTTAAACATAGCTGTATGGTTTTAACTTTTCCTATCTAAATAGATAATTAGATAGTTTCAAGCAATCATTTCAATTTACTATAAGTCATATGTTTGCACACAGTTATATGATTTGAAGTAAATAATGATAATCCTTAGTAAAAGAATAATAGATTCAAGTATGCTTAATACAAATAATTTATAGTTGCATCGTATCAAGTACTTCTTTTTAATACTAATAATTATATGGCTTCAAGAAATTATTTCTATCAAATTAATAGACATTTGTTAGGGCACAGTTATATTGTTCCAAGTATCTAGAAATAATCCCCGTTGCGTAGTAGGTAGCGTGCTGGACTGCGACATCATAAATTGCGTTTTCGAACACCAGTTGCACAATTATGATCACTTTTGGACTAATATCGTTGGGAAAGGTATAAACAACATGATCCCCAAGCGACCGGTTAAATAAAACCACGACTTTTCTTCTACAAGGATGACTTTGGCATTGAATAACCCACAAAGGTTGATATGCCATGAAAGGTAAAAACCAAAACCAAACCGAAACAAAAAAACACAACTTATATATATATATATATATGAAATAATAAAATTCGAAGGCAATACAATGCGTAAAAAATAAAGACAAAAGGATGTTTCAACAATATTGACATACTTATTAACTCCTTTACATGACATTAATTCTTTAAACCATGACACCATTTCTTTAAACCATAATACCCGGTCAGTCTAGAACTATTAATAAATATTTAAGGAAAAAAAAAAGAATAAATAATAACAGCAAAAGAATGAAAAAAAATAGTTAAATAAAATATATAATTGAAGCAAAACATTATGCCTTTTGTAATTCAAATATTTGATTTATAATATTTAATCTATTTGAAGTTTAAAAGGAGAATGGTTTGTTTTATTGTTTTGAATTTTGCATCAATCCTAATATGTAATTATTATATGATTTTTAATATATAATTAATATATATTTTAATCTATTTAAGTTTAAAAGAAAAAGAGAAAAAAAGTACTCATAAAAGATATTTTCTTAAAAAAAAAATAATAAAAAAGAATTATTTATTTTTCTATCAATACTAATACATAATTAAGATAATCTTTTATTTACTTATTTACTATTAAAAAAATTTAAATTAGGAACAAGGGGATAAAAAAGAAAGAAAAAGAAGAGAAATAACACAAAAAAGAAAGAGAGGGAGAAAGAATAAGAAAGGAAAGGTGAATGCGAAACAAAAGCTAAGTATGTAAAAATTTCTATTAACGTTTTTATTTATTTGTTCATTTTTTTTTTCAAAAATTTTTTGACATCTCCACACGTCGCAACATATTGCAACATCTTACGGATGTCAGCCTTGTTCTCAACAAACTTTAAAAAAAAGAAAAAAAAAGAGAGAAATAAGAATTACAGTTATTCGCCCATTCAAAAGGAGAGAAGAAGAAAGAGAGGAAAAAATGAGAGGAAAAGGAAATAAGAAGATAAATTATAACCACACAAATAAAAAAACATAAGCACGTCATTTCTGAAAATAAACTCTGATGATAAAGCTTGTTTTGAAATCGATTAGACATATAAACATCTTTTTGTCTTTATTTTTTACGCATTGTTTGCCTTCGAATTTTATTATTTCATAACATACTTAACAATGCTTCAAGCAAATTACCAATTACTTTATATATATATATATATATATATATATATATATATATATATATATATATATATATATACTATATATATATATATATATATATATATACGTTCCCGTATTAAATAAATAAAAGCAAAAACTTTTATTTGTTTTGATTTCTCATTGAACTATATATTATATATATATATATATATATATATGCTCTATCACTGATATTGAGGTGTTTTTATTTATAGATATAGTACACACAATACAGTAAACGAATATATATATATATATATATATATATATATATATATATCAAGCATTCAGGAATCAACACATACACACCTCCTCCACCCATCCACTTGATATAATCCCACAATCCATCAGTAAAGATTATCTGATAACTCATTAAACAAACCCTTCTTCAATAAAGCAGAAAAAAACAACCACACTCCTAGAAGAACAACATACAAAGTAGAAATAGAAACATGACTTGGTTAAATCCACCATACAATAAAAATATAAAAACTAACGGTGGAAAATATCTATAAAAATAAATAAACCAACACTTTCCTACATCAAACAAACTACATAAAATATTCAATAGGAATACACTAAAATACACTAATAGCTTCACAGCGAACATGCTACAAATAATGTAAAAGCACAATAAATGATATAAGATGTGAAAACTACAAAAAATAACTGAATTTACATAATAAAACATGAATATACACGGAAATTGTCTACAAAATAACGTTGCGTACAAATCCACCGAAAATCTAAACAAAACACAGAAAAATATATATTGACATAACTGAAGGTACCTAAAAACAAAGGAGCTACACACACAATTCATAAATTAACAATAAAAAATAAGAACACAGCATAACACTTTTTAGACATTTTTGGACATTAAAAATATCAAAACAGATCATAACAACCTAGAAAGTAAGAAAAGTAGCATCATCTTACAACAAAATATCAATATATTCCCCAGAATAAAGCAAAGTACTTAAGAAAAGATCGGAACTCATATTCAAATGTAGGCATGAAAACAAATTCTTATTAAGCCAACTAGAAAATGAACGACTCTTAAGACTAAAATAGATTCTTGAAAACTTAAAATAAATGAATAAATAGAATGAAATAATAAGAAATAAAAATAAATCATAGATAAAATAGTAAATTAGACAAATAGGATATAAATATATAGAATATATACTTTTTCTTTTATTTATATTCTCTTTGTTTATTTCAATAATTTTATAGGCTGTTATTATTATTTTATATATGTTTGTTACAGACATATATAATGTGTGTGTGTGTGTGTGTGTGTGTGTGTGTGTGTGTGTGTGTGTGTGCATGTGTATGTAACAACTACTTTCTCAGTCTCATATAAAAACAAACAAAATATGAATGGTTTGTGAATTAGTAGGTAGCGATATATATATATATATATATATATATATATATATATATATAATATGTATTAATGTAATGGAACTTATCTTTATGCTCATATATATAATATATATATATATTATATATATATATATGAGAATAATGAACAAGTTCCATTACGTTAAAATATTTAAAGAAACGGTCAGTAAACAAGTTGAAAAAAACACAGACATTTCCGACTACTTTTCTTGTTTTTTTATTTTCCATTCTAAATAAATAATTTTTGCGTCGGAAAATAAGAAATATATCTTAAAGATACACAAAACTACATTCTTGGTTATTTTAACCGAAAAGTCCTACAGGAAATCGTAGAACAACACATGCTCTCTCTCTCTCTCTCTCTCTCTCTCTCTCTCTCTCTCTCTCTCTCTCTCTCTCTCTCTCTCTCTCTCTCTGTCACCCCTTTCTCACAAACCCGCACACATAGATAAATGCACGCACACAAATATGTAGGTTTGTGTATATGAGTTAAATTTACTGTTTGAGTATGTGAAAATAACATTTATAGTTAAAATGTTATTATGCATTAAGTGTGTGTTTGCATATACATACATATATATATATATATATATATATATATATATATGCAAATACACACACACACGCACGCATATATATGTGTGTATGTGTCTGTATATGTGTGTGTGTGCGCGCACTCACATCTGTATTTAAAAATGTGTATTTAACAGTATATATTCGCTCAAGTTCTCTGCCTTGGACAGAACACGACACAAGGTCAATTTTAAGCGGTACCGCTGGTTTTAATTGTGTCCTTTCCTTTTCCAACTGAAATTACATATACACACATGTACACGTGCTTATATATATATATATATATATATATATATATATATATATATATATACCAAGCGCCGTTAAATTCCTGTCCATGCTCTATCAATTATATTGAGCACTATTTACTTATAAATACAGAACGATAGTAAAGTAAGTCACTGTTTTGAAATATTTATAATTTATTTCTGAATCATTATTTTTTTTTTTTAGAAAAACTGAATCTGAGAAGAAGACGTATAACATAAAGTTTCATTTAAAATTCTATATGGACACCATGATTCGCCTCCAGCCTTTCAAGCCGCTCGGGAATCGCATCAACTGTTCTTCCGTCATCTCTTTTGGAATGACAGAAATAAATCTTTGCAGTAGTCATTCAAGTTCTTCTAAAGCCGTTGCTTTTGTGGAGTAGACTTGCTCCTTCAACTCACCCCCGCCGCAAAAAGTCGCAGGGTGTTAAATCAGGGCTATTGGCCGGCCACTGATGTGAACCACGTTTATCCATCTATCTTGAAGAGAAATGGAGATTCATCCATTCACAAACAACAATAGCAAAATGCGGAGGAGCACCATCTTGCATAGAAGTCATCTCTTCAATATTCTCCCAATTATTTATAATGTCATCTCCCTCTGGGATGATTCGTCCTTCTTCTGAGCTGGGCCGTCTATGTTCATTTCTTATTTGTAATAAATTAACAAGACTTTGTTGTTTTTTGAGACGTCTATTCTTTATTCAAAACCCACAACCCAAAAGAGTTTTTAACTGTGCGATGAGAAGTCGGCATCTAAGGAGCGAAGGACCTTTACGTCTGCTCCTACTGACTAACGGCAGGAATCTGACTAACTAACTCTAATTTCCATTCTCACGCCTTCCTTTAGTCAATCAGATGTTAGAGAAGGTTAACTGCTGTCAATAACTTTTTTTCAACGGTTAATGGTAATTTTCCATATACCACCCCGTTATTTGATTTTTAACCACACTTACAGACATAATTCGTAGGCTACCCACGAATCCTCTAACGCATTATGATAACAGAGTAATCATATAAAGAGTGTGACATGATAGAGGATTAAACTCTGAATAGTTTAAAAATAGTTACTTTTCAATCACTCTGTATATTATATATAATATAATGAAGGACTGCAAATAAGAAAAGTATTGCATAGAAATAGTGTTATGATAGCAGAGAAGGTTTAAAATCTAAAGTATAAGATTATGAAATGATATTACCGTTACTCAAGTTTCATGTATATAACACAAGCCTCATCAGTGTGTGAGTGTGTATGTGTGTGTGTGGAAAAAGAAACCGAATGTAAAAATATGCTGAAAGAAGAAGAAGAAGAAGAAGAAGAAGAAGAAGAAGAAGAAGAAGAAGAAGAAGACTAAGAGTCCAGAAGACCTGAATAGACTTGCTGTCACTTAGACTTTTGTGAAATATCACTAGATAAACTGGAAGGATGAGGAGCCAAGTAAAAAAATATAAGCAAGTGATGGAGAAAAGAGACACGATTAATTAAAATAGGTAAATAAAAAAACTAAAAGATAAAAATACAAAGAAAGGAAAAAAAAGAAAGAAAATATGAAGAGTAAGAAAAAGAAATTTAAAAGATAAAGGGGCAAACAAATAAAAAATGAACAATAAGCCCCCCCCCAAAAAAAAAGGAAAAAAGAAGACAAAAAATGACATGAAAGAAAAATGAAAAACAAGAAAAAAGAAAACTAAAATGATTAAGAAGAACAACAGACTAAAAATGATTAAGAAGTAATCTTAACTAACAATAAAACTAACAAATGATTAAGAAGAAAAATTGTAATTGGTGCACTTGGAACGCTCCCCATATGTCTGAAAAAGAATTTGGGGGGGGGATTGGAAATTAGAGGAAGAATCGAGACCGTCCAAACAACAGCATTGTTAAGATCGGCTAGAATACTCAGAAGAGTCCTGGAACACTTAGAAGGCTTGCTGCCACGCAGCCTCCAGTGAACCACTGGTTACGGCAAGTGTGAAAAACTCGATAATAATAATAATAATAATAATAATAATATGTAATTGGTGCAGTTAGAAGTTCCCCAGAAGTTTAGAAAACAGACTAAAGGAATTGGAAATCAGAGGAAGAATTGAGACCATCCATACTTGTTAGAATTGGCAAGAATACTCAGAAGACTCTTGGAGACCTGTGGAGACTTGTTACATAGACTCCAGTGAAGGACCTTCAGCTTATGCTGGTGTGAAATAGTGACAAGGAATATAATAATAATAAAGCACAAAGTAAATATAAAGACTAGGCACAAATGGGTGTGAAAGGTCATCCAATCGGAATTGTGCAAGAGATTAGATTTTCTCCATACTACCAAATTATATATATACAAACCAGAATCCGCCCTAAAAGATAAGATGCACACAATTCTCTGGGATTTTTAGATACAGACAGATCCCCTAATCTCGACCAGAAGACCAAACCTAGTGTTAGTAACAACAAGAGATCATGTGATCTTGTGGATTTCGCCGTTTTACAGAGAAATAACAGAAACCGAAAAGATAGACAAATACTTGGACCTCACCAAAGAATTACAAATAAACATAAACAAAAAAAAACAAGAACTGTGTTACGTGAAGCTGGTTTTATACCAATTGTAGTTGATGCCGTTGGAACGGTCTCCAGGGATTTGGAAAAAAGTCTAGAGGATTTGAAAATCAGGAAAGAATCGAAACATTATTTTTAGAATCGGCTAGAATACTCAGAAGAGTCCTGGGGAACTGAGGAGACTTGTTGTCACTCAAACTGCATTGAAAGACGACCACCTTACACTGGTGTGAAAAACTCT
The DNA here is from genome assembly GCA_023376005.1 of Doryteuthis pealeii. NCBI lineage: Eukaryota > Metazoa > Mollusca > Cephalopoda > Myopsida > Loliginidae > Doryteuthis > Doryteuthis pealeii. The sequence goes on from CM042154.1 coordinate 63,096,166, forward strand.
ATAATCTTATCATAATGGAGATTGTGTGTTTTACTGTCTGTAACCGAAACTATATTACTACTCAAGTCACAATTCCCTTAGTTATTGACATCACATTCTCCATGATTTTAATTTTATCTAAACCTCAATTATTAATCAAATTCTTTTACATTATTCATACTGTTAACTATATCTACATACTAACAACATGCAATTATATTTATATATACAACAGAATAGCGGTATACAGTGTGAACGGGAAGGCTAATTTGCATATTGATATTAAAAAATCGAATTTAATAAATATGTGCTCAGTGTTATTGATTTCTAACTGTTTGGTTTTATTTTAATGAATATAAGCAAAAATCTCTTCAATAAATCTTAAATGAAATCCATTAACAAGAAAAGATTACTGTAATTTTATTCTTTAATTCCTCTTTTAACTAAATACTTAAATTAGAAAAAATAACAATGAAAGACGAGAGTAATGGAAGAGTAAGTTTCAGTTG